>VRYO01001272.1:4918844-4933929 GCA_009812075.1 Sialia sialis
TCATCACAGTCAAAATGAGCCACTGGCACCTCTGCAGGACAGCAGGAGATGGAACAATAGAGACCAGCAAACAAATAAAGGCACTTTCTGCACCACAAACACACATAGCTCAGAAACCCCTCACCTGGCATTAGGACAAGGCTGTGATTGATAAGAAAATCCAGTTCTTTTGGGGTATTTTGTTCTGGGGCTCTGGAATACCAAAGATCTCTCATTACTTTTAAAGGACAAAGAATCTGACTTTGCTGTTCTGAGCTCTGCAGAATTCTACAAGAATCTTACAAGCTCAGCCATCTGCCTGCCACGGGCCATGAGCAGCTGCCTTTTAGCAGAAAGTGAGGATTGGTCATTGTTTTATTGTTATTGAGCACCCTTTATGTTGATAATAAATCACTTTAACAACTTAGTCACTGGAAGGCGCCACTATTTCACAAGCCCATGCTCCACCCTCTCAATCCAGGAGTTTTGAGGACACCCCTGTCCCAATTTCAGCTCACTGGGTTATCTACATCTTTTAAAAACACCATCCCCTGACCAGGAGCTTCCAGGAACTGCAAAAACCTCCTCAGTCCTCATTTCCTGAGGTGCCAAAGGCCAGGTCTTTCAGCTGAGACATTCATCACCATGATTCTCTCAGTAAAACTGCTCTCCAAGAAATCCTTCTGATGGTGCCTTGCTGAGAAGATTTTTCTATTCTCTTCAGTTATCAAAGAACAATAAATATTAAGTGGAATTGGTCAATAGTTTTTCATGTGGTTTCTTTTTATTGCTGGAATATGCTGCTTTGCCTAAACAGATATAAATGGGAGGGGTGGGATGGCTTCAGTAGATTTTTTTTTTCCATTTCAATTATTCTTCTAAAAACAATGGCTTTGAAATGGTCAAAGAAGCTTTCTTTGACATTTTCAGAACTGAATAAAATCTTCTTTATTTGAAGCAGCTTTTCATCTTCAAATATAAGTTGACTTATCAGCAAAAAAGTCTAAAGACAGAGATGAGTGGTTTTCTGTTGTGGTATGGGAAAAAAATATCTGAAATCTTAAAAGGTCACAAGGTACAATGAACCCATTTTTTGCTGAATTCTGAGACTAGATATAAACTGTATTTACTGGTGGATTAACTGTCTGAACTATGTTTTCTAGAACAAACCAACAAACCAAAATCTAATCTACTAACTATGAGACATATTGACAATAATTGCATTAAAGTGAAATTTCCTTGATGGAAATTAGTGCCAAAACATTCACTGGGCTGAAAAGATCAGTCTGGATTTATCACACCCAGCTTTTGCTCAGGAGCAGATCTTGCAGAAGGAGCACTGGGGTGAATCTGATCTGATTCTGCTCCCACTATCATTTCTGGTTCCTCCACTCTGGCTGAGACTTCTAAAGAGCCCAAAGAGAAAATCTTCATCTGTGCTATGATTATTTTGAGACACGGAGGTTAGAACTGGAGAATGAGCCCTTTTGATTGAGAATGTGACCAAGGAGAGAAATTACAGAAAGAAAAAAAAACCCACAAAGTGAGTGTTGTTTAAATATCAACCATCAGCCTCTGCCCATCAGTGGTGCATCAACGGCCCACTCAAGTGGTGCAAATATGTCTTTTAGTAAAGAATTAACTCTCCTGGAAGGGTTTACAACACAGAAGTGGTCAATCAAACTCTCTCCACCCTTGGGACGAGCTCCTGAGCAACACATCACATCTCCTGGGTAACTGCAGCACCAGGGCTGCTTTATTAGCTCCCTAATTAAACCTCACAAACTCCATGGCAGTGACAGACTCCTGGTTATCTCTGCTGCAGAAATTCAGATGGGATGCCAGAGGGGAAGGCTGGGGCCGCTCCTCTCATTGCCTGCCAAGATTTTGTGCTACCGGTTCCACTCGTCAATCTCTAGCTGCAGCAGTTAAGAGCTATAAAGAATTCATTAAAAGGGCTGAGATTTATTAGAGGCTCCTCAAGCTCATTAAGGATGCTGATGAAATGTGAAGCCCTAGAATCCACACACCATCCAAGAAACCCTCAAGAAGAACCTATCGTGTTTCGGCAGAGAGGGAAAGCTTTTTTTTTATTATTTTTTTTTTTCAGAATTTTTTCCTGCAGAAAAAAAAATCTATGCCATAGTTCTAATTTTTGTTATCATTGGTAGAAATTCTACTTTTCAGCCGTCTGCTTCCTCCATCCCCTTCATGAATACAAAATGACAGCAAGATTTGGGTGTTGCACAGCCAGAAACACAGGAGGAGGGTGAGAAATATTAGAATTTGGTATAAAATGTGGGAAAAGCAATAAAAAGAGGGAATTAAAGGACTCAAGTAGCAAATGCTGTGGGAAAACCCAACTTCCCCTTCAAAATGCTTCCAGTGAAATATAGGAATAATTAAATAATGAAAACATGTTTGATTCCCTTCCTTCTCTGCAGGGACGTCAACTGTTCAAATATTTCAGTTACAAAGTTCAGAGGTTTTTGGACTGAATAATTTTTTTTTTTTCATTTTCAACTAAACTGTTTTAATTTTCAATTTTTCCATTAAAAAAAAAAAGAAAGAAAAAGAAGACAGGTGCAGAATTATTTTGTCACTGAAAAAACACCCCAAAAACATTTACCTCTGAAAATGTCCGATATAATTGAAAGAAAGGAGAGGAGCAGACAGATGAAAGGAAGGAAAGGTTAAAAAAAAGAAAGTTTTCAGCCCATTTGAGCTTCAGAGAATGATGCAGAGGAGGTGCCAGATGTTGGACTTGACTTTAATCCATCTCCAAAGCTGAGCACTCTCAGCTCAGCCAATAAAGGCAAATCAAGCCCCAAAAAAGCTGCTGAAAGGAAGGAAAAAAACCCAATCTGCTCTCTTTGAAGGCAAGAGTCCCACTCAGCAGTGACCTCCAGTCCAGCCTGGTGTGAGATATTTTCTACAGGATCTTGTAAATGCAGCAGCTCTGCCTCAGATGGTTTTTCCTCTGCCTGTAAAGACTGAGATGCCAAAGGCACAGGCAGTTTCTGTGGCCAAATGAAATTAATTTTGTGCACAAGGCCTTCCCCCCAGGGAGGGATTACAGCCCAGGTAATAAGAGAAATTCTCTAATATGCATGTGAGAAAAAGCAGAGTCTGTGTGCAGGTTTTGGGAGTGCTGTCACCCCATGCAGGGCCAGCCCAGCCCAGGGTGGCACGTGCAGGGCTGGAGATGAGAATGCAAAGCTCAGAGACTTCCCTGAGTGCCAAACCTTTGAGTTTGCTGCATTTTGTACACCCCGGAATGCAAATAGGGTTGAGAAAATGATGCTTTGCATCCAGATGGAGATTGGAATCTGAGGTTCCCACAGATTTAGAGGTGTTCTCATTCAGGCCACTCTAGAGAGATATGGAAATAGCCCACAAACTTATGCTGTAACAGGAGGAATGTCAACAGAAACCTTGCCAAACAATCAGAACAAGAGTCTACAATGCCTTCTTTTCTTAGTCCTCCCCCACCTTTTATGTTGAAATAAATGCCTATTCCTCTAGGTTTAGGTAAATTCTGCTTCTTTTTTTTTTTTTTTAATCACTATCAGCAGAACAAATTGCTTCCCTGACCAACACCCAACAGGTTAACCCCAATTTCAGGAGGATTTCTTCTGACCACCAGCAGCAACCACAGAGGAGTTTTTTGTGTGTGTTGAGAGATGGAGCCTTGTCTACATAACCCACAGAGCAAAGCCAGGTCTGACCCAAGCAGATCAGCACCCAAACAAAGGCAGAAAACCTTTGCAGAGAGCCATAAACTGGCAGTGTAATCAGTGTTGGGGTGTGAGATCTCCCCTGGCGAGGCAAGCACGTGTCCCTGCCATCCACACACAGCAACACATGGAGATGCCAAACAAAACCCCAACAAGATTTTGCAACGCCAGTGACTAAGGCTGAGTTAGATAAGGCAGGGAAGCCTGATTTGAGCTTCAAACCCACCTGAGGAAGGCTTGGTGCTGTTTTGGCTGCTGTTTCCAGGTGCAGAGATGCACGTCCTGCCCCTCTCCCTGCTCCAGGAGAATTTTCAGGAGACTGAGTTTCCCACAGCACAGAGACCCCTCATCGGCCAGCAGTGATGCTGCTCAGAGGGGAGATGGAGCAGGAGCCAGCCCACAGCTGTGGGAGTCACTGCAGAGCTGGGACACACGTCCTGCTGTCCCACAGTGCCCCACAGACACACAACACTCAGATACAGATGTGGGAACGAGCCACCTGAGCTGTGGTTCTGCCCTGCCTGGCCTGGACCACAGAGCTCAGCAGTGTGTGAGGTGTAGATGTTAAAAAAAAATCTAAACTTGCTGCCTGAGCAAGGGTTTGTGTAACAAGCCACTGCAGAGTGACCCTTTCCAACCCTCACTCAGAAAGTCGGTGACAAACCCCAAAGAGATCTCGTTTTTTAATTCTGTGCAGAAGAACCTTGAGTCCTCATGCTGCAGGGTGAGTGGCTCAGACTCACAGATATTTATGCATTTCCTTATGTTCTCTTTAAGTGTGTGTGCCTTCCTTAGAAAGAGCCTGATGGAAGAGCCACTGGTTCATCTCCCCATGCCTCCCTGCTGAACACAGACAGTGCAGGACATTAAACACTGAGCTCAGCTGCACTGGGGACCCAGAAACCCTTGAGCAATCAGGAAAACTGTTTGTGGTTTTGTGCCTTCAAGCAATACTAGCACCAACACTTTTATAAAAAGGAGTGGAACTCCCAACTCTGGGCTCACTTCTCTGCAAGGTTCAAGACATTTGTGCTCTAGGACCACCGGGAAAAAATTGCCTGTGAGTTACATCTGTGCTTTCCTCAGGAAAATAGACCCCAGCCTTTATCCTGCATTTCTCTTTAGCAATATCACCGATCTAGGTGAAGACATTGTTATGCCAGCATGGATTAGTTACACAATCACTGCTTGTGGAGGGTGTGGGAAGCTCATTGCATCCCTAAAACAGAGAGCAAAAAGATAGAGAGGAGGTTTTTTTAATCCACAAGACTCCAAACAGTAATAAATACAGCCAGCTCTGGAGCCCACCAAGCAAGCAGGTGAAAATCCATTAACACCAGCATTTACTACAACAAGTCTCTCTTTTCCCCTGCAGACATTTCTGCTCATTCAAAATGTGCAGCGATAAATCAAATTAGATCAAATACAACAGTCTGAAAGGAAGCCACACAATAATCAGTTTTGAATTTTCCCACCCTTCTCCCATAAAAAAAAAAGCAGTGCAGAATTACAGAAAGTTAATATGTACATCTTGCCCATTACATCTGGCTTGAAACTGTATAAAATGACATCTGATAGCAGCTTGTATGGACAAGCTCTTATTAAACATAATTACTCACAAGGTCTATCCTAAATCAGTTAATGATGGGCAACAGACAGAAATTCACTGCTATTCCCTGACTTTGCATATTATGGGAGTAGTTTTTAATATTAAAACGTTGATATCAATCCTGCCAGGCTTTGATTTGCCACTGATGAAGTGAATGCAAAATCTGATTACGTTAATTGAGCGTGTTGTCAGATTGTCACTTTTCTCCTTTTTAATTGCCTCCCTTCTCCTTCATTATCCCTGACAAGCCACATTTTCAGCCCAGCATCCCACTTTGCACGCCTGCTTTTCCCAGATGCCGCAGAGCTGGTTGCTGTTTGGTTTCCCTGAGCTGCAGGATCTCCTTGGGGTTGCAGGATGCCAGCTGGAGCTCCCTGGGAACACCTAGCAAACGTTTGTATTTCCTGCTGCAGGGGCACAGAAATGCAAAAGCAGGAAATTGTTGGAAAACACGAAGGGCAGCGTTTCTGAGCCCGTGTCTGATGGTTTGTGCTGTCACAGGGGTTATATCCTAATGGGAGGAATTCATAATTTCTCGTGTGTGTGTGTGTGTGTGCTTCAGCTGCTCTAATACAAAACAGCACAATAACATCTCCAAGCTCTGGGTGGCATTTCAAGGGGTGGTTTTACATTCTCAGGGGTTATCTGAACTGCTCTTTCCAAGCTGCTGGGCAGCTTTTCCCTACTCTGAGGAACACTCTGTGTGTTTTCCTGTGAGCTTGCTGCTGCAAAGTGGGAATCTGTGCAGAGATGAGCAGCAAAAAGCAGGAGCAGACCCAGTAAAAAACACTTCACCTCACGCTTTCCTTCCTCTCTGAGTCCCCAAACCACACAGAAAGAATTCTCCCAGTAATTGAATTTTATTCTCAACTTGCACAACACCGTTTTAAGTTTCTTGAGACCTCCTAGATTTCCCAAAAACGCTGTAATCTGCCTGAGAGCTAACCAAGGGGTTAATTAGTTAGGTAGTCCCCTTACACCCCCGCTGTATTCATTTGTTTTAGGTGAAGTTACACCTAGTTTTAAACTGCCACTGTAGGAGAGTCCCAACTTGTTTTGCTATCAGTTGGCTTTGATAATTTGCCAGGGAGTTAATCCTGCCTGACATGCAGCTCACAAGATCCACCTCACCTGTATCAAAGCAGCTCCCCTCTGCCTCAAGAGTGCTGAGTGTAACCCTGCCCAGGCTTCTTGCAGCCCTGGAAAACGCCTTCCCTAAATGATTCTGCATGTGCTTTTAAATTATTTGATTTTTTTCCCCCTTCAGGAGTTTTGTCTCTCACATTACAGCTCTTGCTGTGTTTATGGAGTCACCTTCTGTCCTAGAAATTTGCTGTGTTGTGGTGCAGCTGTGGGGCTTGGAAGGGTGACTTCGCTGAGAACACAAACACATTTGCTGACAGTGTAATTACTCCCTTCCCCAGATTTTTTTTTTCCTTCAATGCAGGACACCTACAGTCACAACAGCAATATATCACTTGCCTGTAGCACAGCTTTCTTTCCCCTGTAAAGTGTTAATGAAGTTCCTGTCCTTGTTCCTCAGTAATTGTAAAAGCATGTTGGCTAATACACTCGCCACACTTTATTAAAGCACTGGCCACACTTTATTAAAACCTCACAGCCCAGTCCCGTGCTCCCTGCTAAGGAGACCTAACTCCAGCTCCATTTGGAGCTCATTCCAGCCTGCTCACATCACACACTTGGTTTTAATTCTTCCAGGGCCTGATCTGAAGACAATGTGCCCGGCTGCAGCGTTTTCAGCTGGTTCACATTTGGCTGCACGACTTTCCAACGCAGGGCTGATGCTGGAGGCTGCTGAGGGCACAGGGGGCTCCTGCAGATGTCCAAGGGGACACTGGGACACCTCTGGGCCCCTCAGGATGGGTCAGGGAGGTCCTTGCAGCCCTCTCAGGATGCTTGGGTGACTCAGCAAGGAATGACTTGAAGGGGACAATGGAGGGGGTGGTGGCAGCTAATTATTTGACAATTACTTCTGTTGAATAATTCTTCCAAGGGGCAAGGAGGGGGATGAGTCTCAAGTGCCTGCCTGTTTTTTGTTTATTTTTTTTCCTTTCTCTTTTATTCTTTTCTCATGATCCTGACATGTGAGCCTTGCACAGACAGAGGTGGAGAATTCCAAGGGCCCATTGGGTTTTTTTTTGTCTCCCTTTGGCACTGCCATGGCAGGAGAGTATCGGGAGCAGGTGTCCACAGCCCTTGGGTGAGGTCAGTTCCACCACCACCACCACCTTTCCTGCAGGGAAACTGAGGCATGTGGTGTTACAGAGGTGGAACTTCCCTCATTTACTGTCCTTGAGACTCTGAGTGTGCAAGTCTGCCCAGAACAAATACAAATGTGGAGTTGCTGTTAGCCACATCATTTCATCTCTGAAAAATACAGTTTCTTCATTCTCTTTTGTTCTACCTATAAAATCATCACAAACTGAGTGTGGAAGCATGCATGTATGTGTCTGTGTACAGGGAATATCTTATTCAGGATATGCAAAGTGCATTGTTGTATAATTTATGGAGTAGAGGTAACCAAGCCATCAAACCCTTGGCTGTTATGGCACAAGAAAAGGAGCCTCTTGTTTGAAATCTCAGCAGACAAAAAGCATCGGTGCACGTTGGAGATGTAAAGACTGAAGTGCTGTGAACTTGGACAGGCCTACAGAGAGCACACGAGAACCCCTTGGCCTCTCATCTCCAGGCATCACCTCTACAAATAATGCACAACATTATCTCATGCCTTCCCTGATGACAAGGCTCTTTGATTTTCTGAAGGAAACATCATTGAAAAAATGTGTGGTTCCTCCTGCGTGTGATTAAGCCATTAAAAGGATGGCCACAGTGTACAGAATCACTCACAAATGTCATGGCAGACGAGCAACCAAATTCTTCTTTGGCACAAAGTGATTAGCTCAGCTGGATTTCCTGGTTAAATACAAGGTTAGATAAATACTTGAATAAACTTCTTTCAGCAAAGACAGGATTAAGGAGAATGTCTTATTCTTGTGCTGACAACGTTTTGCTGCTTGCAGACTGATTGTATCTTTAATCTAGGATGATTATTTTCCATTTTCAGTGATTCACAAGGGGAGATATTCCCTGAATATTTGCATTGCTCATCAGAAAGAACAACCATGAAGAGGTGGTGGGTCAGGAGTGGAGGGGCTCAGGTGATCTCAGGGGCTGTTTTGGGGGATGCTGACCTGCAGAGGTGCAAGGATTTCAGCCCTGCTGGACCTCAGCTGGCATTACTCTGCCTCCTGCTTTTTTCCATCCTTGTTTTAGAGATGTCCTAACATGGAGCAGGGAGCCAAACCTCCCACCAGGGATCCTCCAATTGTCCAGGCCATGAGCAAGCTCACCATTGAAGCAACTTTCTTATTTTAGCTTGTCCTGAGGTTGTGGTCCACAGGCAAGGCAGCAGCTGACAGTTTGTGTTAGTTACAAAATATTGGTAGTATCTAATTTTAAATTAGGAGCCCTGCCATGGCAAAAAAAAAAAAAAGGGAAGTTTTTTTGTTCTCACTTAGTGGAATGAGAAAGATTCATGCAACATTTTCATTTTCCTGCACACCCACTGCAAATATAAATGGAAGTATTTGTGTAAATACTTGTGGAGTGAGTGTGTGTGGTTAAGGAGTGTTGGCAAATGGGCACCACCATGAAAGAGCCACAGAAACACAGAATCTCTGAGGCTGGGAGAAACCTCCCAGACCATCCAGTCCAACCTTGCCTGGTCCCCACCCTGTCCCCAGCCCAGAGCACTGAGTGCCACCTCCAGCTTTTCCTGCAGGGATGTGGACTCAGCACCATCCCCACAGCCCCTTGCAATACCTGACCAGCCTTTCAGTGAACAAATTCCTCCTGCTGTCCCACCTGAAGCCCCAAGAGCTCAGTGCTGGTTTTTGCCTCTCTCTCATCTCAATGGTCCAACCCAGAGAGCTGACATGGCCAGACTGGGACATGAGACAGATCCCTAGTTCTGTCCCTAATCTTTACATTTAGAGGTCAGGAATCTACAGTCTGCCATAAAATAAAAGGTGCCATGAAGGAGAACGCTGGGAAGGCTGGAGGTCAGTTTGGATTTACTCACAGACCTTCCTAGACTGGCAGATTTCCCTGGTTTATGGGATCTGCAGTTAGAAACTAAACTGTCATAGCTGCAGCATGTAAGGAGTTATTCAGCATCCAAGGCGAGGAAATGGCACAGAATGAAGCCTAGGATGTGAGTGAGAAATAAAGCAAAAACACTGCCATAAAAATAGAAGGCACAATAATCCTCCACATTGGAGAAGATTAATTGCTTTGGCTGCTGTTGTGAAAGCTCCAATACAGCACAAGGCTCCAGCCAACTTCTGAACTCCACGGAGCCACACAAGGGCTGGGTGCTGAATAACTTTGAAGAGCTCAACATCAAACCAGCCTCAACTTGAAGCTGAGAAACATCCCAAACCAAACCCAAACAATGCTGCTGAGGGGATGATTCAGGGCATTGCTAGGACCCTCCACATTTCGTGCAGGATAAAGGCTCAGGGTGAATGCAGTGGAATACCTCTTCCCAGGCAGAATCACAGAAAATAAACAGGGAAAAAAGCATATTTGTCCTTGGTTGGGCAGATTTAAAACCATCCTGTTTGAGGCAGGTAAGCTTTGCTGACTCTGTTTCCTGGATGAAAATCTTCACCAGGGTGTTGAAGTTTCTGGCACACAGATTGTGAATCACAGCCTGACACTGGGAGGGACCTCATGGAAGGCACAAACTTCTTCCTGATATGAAAAAACTCAGAGAGGCAAAGAGCTTGGCAATTTGCTCCTTCGCTTCACCATCTCTCTATTCTCCCAAACATTTTAATCCTTGGACAACCCTTCTTCCAACACAGAAAGCCTTTACAACAACTGAAAATTGCACCCAGGCTTGCTGATTCTGGGCCTGTGCAGCTCCCAGCTAAAAGTAAATGTTTGGCTGGGAGAATATTAACTTAAAATTGGCACTACTGATACAGGACAACTTTTTCTCCGAGTGCCTTGGGATGTTTGATTAAATGAGAAGTGTTGCAACAAAGCAAACAGTGTTCATAAGAGGGCTAATAATAGCAGTACCTGGAGTCACTGCTCCCATAAATAGAGACCAGCAGGAGATAACTCCATGCATTTACATCAGATCACCAGAATGTATTTTGCCTTAAGCAAAAATGATATAATGAGTATTTTATCCTTATCAATTCCTGCAAGCACAGGCCATGTGCAAGGTGTTTAGGAGGATGTGCAGCTTTTCCAGCCGTCAGGAACAGCACAGTGGATTACAGTGTCACGTGGAGGAAGGCAGAGATAACACTCACCTCCTCCCTATTGTCTCAGCTGGAAAAGATCAGATCCAGTCCTGTGATTATGCTCATATTGTGGAGCTACCAAAGATAATGAAACAGCTCACTCAGGAAGTAGCATTGTACATTAATCTCTTCTTTCTATATTAATCCTACATCAAAGAGAAGTCTGCCCTGGCTAATTATGAGATTCAGTCCCAGAGGATCGCTATTGCACCCAGGCTCTTCTGACTTTTCCCTCCAAGCCCTTTTCCTTCTGTCAGCATCTCTGGGCTGTGAGATCTTCACTGAAGGGAGGGGATGATGCTGAGCACCTTTACTGTCACTTGCAATGATGTGGCACACATTTTAGTGTGGGAACACTGTGTATTTATTGTGCTCTGTGGCTCACTCAGGAGCCAAAACTACAAGCCACTAAATGAGGATGGAACAGCAAACAGGATTTGATCTAAAGGATGATCTGGAAAGAGTGAGGATGAGTGAGATGCAGGTGGGTTTGGATGCATTAAATTTTACTGACCATAGAGAAAAGAACAAAGAGACTGAACAGATGGATTGAACGGCACTCAGATGCTATTGGGTATTGATAGACCAGTTTTTTCTCCCAGATCCCTAATTCCCAGGTAACCCATGCTGCCATCACACCTAGGGTTCCCTTGTGCCTACCACCATGCCAGCTGAGGAGATTTTGTCCTCATGGAAATTCTGTCTGGGTTTTCCCATATGCAGTGATGCTGTACTTGGCTATTCTGGCCTAAAAACTTCCCTTAATTCTGCACTCATTGATAGTATTGATATGACCAGGCCCTAAACTCTTCTTTCTGTAAGAGTGACTGCTGCAGTGCAGTGGAAGAAGAAAGAAAAAAGATTTATTTGACCTGAGGCTAAAGCTGTTCTGTTTCAGCAAGTCCCAGTCAATGTAAAGTACCACAGGCTTTCTGATTTTTCCACTACTTTACCTTTCCTCTTCACATGCAGTTTTTCTTTCCTCCCTCCCTTCCCATCTCTTTTACCTCCTTTCTTCTTCCTTTTTATATTTCCCTTTAGGCTTTTCTTTCCATTGCCTATTCTCCCCACTGCACTTCTTCCCTCCAACCTCACAACAACTCAAAACTCTCAAAGAAGTCCCTAATCCTCTTCTAATCTGAGGCATACAATCATTAGCTGAAAATAAATGTTTTTGCTGCTCTGTGCTGGCACAGAAACAGGGAAATCTCCATCTCTGCCCTGCTGGGCGAGCAGCCACTGCAGCACAGCCACTCTGGAGAAGCTCCAGATTTATGGATTAGCTGCTGCAAAACACAGGGTGTATGAAAAGTTCTGCTGGGAAGTGGGGAAACAAGGAGTAATCTGCCTTCTCAGCTGGGTTCAAGGTTCCTCTTCTCTCTTTGGGATCTGCCACAATGTCAGGACAAAAGGGCTCAGCTACACTAATTTCACAACTATAAGATGCACCGGACTATAAGGCGCACTTTTTTTTTGCAGCGAGGATCCACACACAACAAAGTAACGAATTAGTAACGGAATGGTGCGATCGTGGGGTTTACTGGCAGCTGCACAATTTGCAAACATTTTTCACGGATCGGCGCAGCCTTCAAACACGGGCTCACACTTCTGGGTTGGCAAATTTCCAAATTTTATCCATACATAAAACACACCGGATTATAAGGCGCACTTCCGAGTTTTGATCAAAATTTTAGTCAAAAGGGTGCGCCTTATAGTCGTGAAATTACTGTAGTCTTTGGTCCAGCTGCTGCCTCCCAGGTAGATAAAGATGAGTGAGGGTGTTACTGAATGCAGCCAAGAGGTTGTTGTGCTTTTTTCGCATCCTTTTTCACCTGGAAGTTGTGTGTGGTGGGGCTGAGCTGGCTCAGGGGGTCTCAGCTGGAATTTGGGGTGAGTGGGGTGTCCCTAGCCAGGCACAGGCACTGCAGAGCTCAATATTCCTGCAGAAAAATCTTGGGAAGAAATTACTCCATGAGAAAGGCTCAGTGATCCTCTTGGACCCACAGGACTGAGGGTGAAGAGAACCACTCATCCAATTCAAAATCACTTTTTTAGGAAGAGATGGGAAACTTTCACAGCAACCAAAGCACGGACTGAAACAGTGCATTCACTAAAAAACAAAAACAGTCTTCATGTTTGTATTCCCTCATTAGAGTTTTTCCTACTGCTACAGACTGACTCATTAACAAATTAACATGTTTTGATTCCACTGTGAAAGTCTTGAGATAATTGTTGCAGCTATGGTCCTGGGGCTGAAGAACTATACTTCTAAAATGCTTTTATAGACTACAAATTGGATGCTTTTCATGCAGGTTATCTAATTTTAATTACAATTTCCCCTCTGGCAAGTCTTTATTTGCTTTGAAGTTGTTAGAGTTTTGTCATCCTTGAGGAGTGAGCAGTTTCAGATTATCATCATGTCAGATTTTACGTCCATAGAAACACTTTTTCAACAGTTCTTTTACTGAGGCAAGCTTTCATCTGTGGGAGTTTTATTGGTCTGAAAAGTATGACAAGCAACTTAAGAGTAAGTGATGTCCTATTTGTAATGTGAAAAAAAAAATCACTCTAAGCATACACTTAGCCACTAAAGTAAACAGCAATTACTGTCCCTACAGACACAACTACAGAATGTAAAAGTAAGACATTAATTTCAATTCCCTATTTTTTTCTAAAGTAATCATTTGCCATTTTCAAACAATATTTTGTCTGCCTGAATCACGAACGGCTAGGAAGAAGGGAAGGGAAGAAGAGGAACACTAAAATGAGATAATCTCTCACAAAATGACCCAGTCAAGGCACAACATCTGACAAGACACCCCTGAGCTCCAATAGTTTTGAGTTTTGATCACCAGGCTGCTGCTGGGTGCATTTCTCGTGACTAATTGCACAACTCCGAGCGTTCTGCTTTCATCAGGTGCAGATCTGGTCCCTCCCTGGCTGCACTACAGGCCTGCCACCCATCTATAACATGTAATCTCTTGCTCTGTATTGCCAAGATGTTTATTGATGTTTGCCAAAGCCAAGGAAAAGAAGGATTTAGCACATAAGCATCTCCTTATGAAAGGTTGATTTGTCTGTGCTTGGAGCCTGGGGCACTAGGTCCAAGGGACAAGATGTTGGATTCTAAGTGGATCAGTCTGTGTCAGTGATTTTTTTTTTTTTTTTGGCAGAAATTTCTTGATGAAGCTGTCTGGGTTTGCAGAGCCAGTAGCAGTGCTGGCATGACAAGGTTCTGCATCCCCAGTTTGATGTTTGCTGCTGCAATGCCCTCACAACTGCAATAAAATCTGCAGATCAAGGATGCTTAGACCAATCTGAGCATTCACACCTTTGGCCTGCATAGTTTTAAGGCAGTAAGAGATAGAAGAGCAAATAGTTAATAAAAACAAACAAGCAAACACAAAGCTCGAGGAACATGAAAACAAAGTGTATGGGGGGGTGGAAGATGTGTGCAGGTTCTTCTCTCATCTCTGACATTCCTGAGCTAACAAACAACAGCCAGCCCAAGCAGAATCCAAAATTGTCCAGGAGAAAAATGTTCTGAAGGATCACTGCTCAAATACAAAATTGCCATTGTTTTCATGGGGATTTCTGATGTAAGATCATACAAAAATTTCAGGTTTAGCTTCCCTTTCTTCACCCCCAAAGACTCTTTCTTTATACAAGGGATCTTGGATCCTGTGCACTGGAATTAAGTCAGGCATTTTTTCAGTTGAAGAAGACCAGAGAAATTAGCATGAATTGAATGAAATCCTTGTTAAATTTGTGTAGTGCTTTAAAATCACTTGAATTCAGGTTGCAGCTTCAGCCCATTTTGCAGGTAGAAAAATTAAATTTGCTGTCATAAACAGGATCTGCTTTCCTGGAATGCTGGATATTGGTCAGAGGATTGCAAATTAACAAGATCTCCTAGGAACAACAACAACAACAACTGTTTAAATAAAATTAATAAATGGAGTTGGTGTTTGCTGATCTTTCTCATCTGATACTATTTTAGGTAAATGCTGACATTAAAAGAATTGTTCTAGATTTATTCCTGGAGTTCAATTTGCAATTGGTTTTTGATTTTTAATACTAAAGAACTCATAAAGAAGACATAGCTCTTCATGATCACCAATGATTCAAGGGATTCCCCAATTTTCAGGAAGGCAAATTGGAAGAATAAAGGAGTCACGAGAAAAACAGGTTCAGTTGCTTTGGGTAAGTCTGTGAAAGAGAATGTGAGGTGGCCAAAACTCCTCAGTTCTTCCAAATGAGTGTTCCTTGCCTTTCCCCAGCTCTTCAAGAGTCACAGAGCTGGTTTCCCTCTCAGGAGAGGCAGAGCCTGAGGAGCTCCCAAAGGGAGATGAAGGCTTTCCAACATCACACTAGAGCTCTGTTAAACTGTGTGAGTTTGTCAAACTTTTCATGGGGAGGAT
>VRYO01001272.1:4947468-4964486 GCA_009812075.1 Sialia sialis
CCAGGTCTGGATGGACAGGGAAGCTTCTGAGCTAATTCTGGGTTTAGGACCAGGCTGGGTGGACAGGGAAGCTCCTGAGCTAATTCTGGTTTTAGGATCAGGGCTGGATGGATAGAGAAGCTCCTGAGATAATTCTGGTTTTAGGACCAGGTCTGGATGGACAGAGAAGCTCCCGAGGTCGCCCCCAGGCTCTGGAAAGAGGGAGAGGAGCTCTTCTGCACATCCCTGGGGGTTGTGCTGAATTCTCATCTGGGACAGTGTGGAAACAGCTTTTAATTGGAATTTGCACCCAGATCTTGTCGTGCATGGCTGTGTTTGTCACCAGGGTGCTCAGGGACAGGGAAAGCACAGCACAACCTTTGGGTGGTGGTGGCACAACTGAGGCTGCAAAATGGATTTTAGAGGGAAAAAGCTCCTTGGGCAGCTCCTTCCCAGCTCCGTGCCCTCCTTCCCACGGCTGCAAATGTTTAACTCAGGGGAAAACCCAACAAAACAAGTGAAAAACTGAGAAAAACGAGTGAAAACTGAGTGAAAACTGAGAAATAACGAGAGTCGTGGGTAAAACCTGCACCCCAAATCCCTTCTGCTCCAGCTCACTGCAGCTCTGGGAGCACTTGGTGGAGATAATCTTTGAGGGCTGTGTGAGATTCCTGCGAGGCAAAAGAGATTTTCTGCTTTCAGTCTCCTTTAGGCATCCCATGCCCATTGAAATGATATGATCTTTAAGGTCCTTTCCACCCCAAACCATTCTGTGATTTTATTTGGAAAAGGAAGGAGCAGAGTATTCAGTCTTGGGGCTGCTTGTGTTCCGAGCATCCTTTCACACAGAAATCGCTCCCGTTTTTTGGGCCACTGGCGTGTTTGGATTTCTGAGATCTTCCCGGATCCATCTGAATGAGAAATGCTATTTTGAAGTACGAATCGGTGTCTGTGGAAATAAGAACTCAGTGCGGGGCTCAGTGAAGGGGAAATCAAGCTCCGTGAGGAAAGAGCTCTGGAGGCGGGGATCCCACAGAAACACCAAATCCAAGGCCAGCAGAAGGAGGATTTCAGAGCAGATTTCAGGGTTTCAGAGCAGCTGGCTTCCTTGAGACATTTCTTCATTTTCCCCAGAGACATGAAGGCCAGTGCAATATCGTGGCAAGTGGAAGGCAGGATTAATCTCGGAGATTGAGAGCAAAACTTCAGAGTGCAAACAGAAAAGCAGACCCCGAATCCAAATTCAACCTCAAATTCTCTCTCCTGCCTCACTTTCACACCCTTTTTTCCTGCTTAGCCCTGACTACAGCTAGCAGTTTGAGCAGAATTCCTCTTTGATTTTACTCCAAGGTGGATGCCAGTCCTGGATGCTGAGCTCAGGCTGGGGGGTGTTGTGTTTTCTGCGAACAAAACTAAGACACATTTCCTTTTCTTTTGCAACATAAGACGGCTTCAAATGCTGCTTAGATCCCAGTCCTCATAACCCAAGTCAACTGGTCTTTTCTTTCTTTTCTTTACGAAGTGCTAATTATGACAATATGCAGCATTGTGTCTCTGTGACTTTCATATCCAGCTTCAGTGTTTCTGATGTAGCTTCAGATTCATTCTTTCTCCCATCCATCCGAGAAGCAAAGGCAAAGATAATTTGGAAATCTTTAGGGCTGTTTACATTTGGAACGTTCATGGGGAAACGGCTTTGAAATGAAAATACATTTGAACAAGAATGTTATTGTTTAGTTCTGTTCTGCTAAACACGACTTGAATACACTCAGAGTTTGTGTCTTTATTTATGGATTTGATTGGCAATTTAGGAAACCACCATTGGTTATTTGAAGAGGTTGTTTATTTAGTGTTACAGTTTTGGGTCAGTTCCCCTCAAAGGAAACTTCAAGCATATAGAATGGCAAACTTGACAAATCATGTCAACACTTGGAATTGGGCACTGCTTTCCATTAACTCTTGGGTAAACTAAATGTATCTGCCAGGGACATTTTTTGTTAAGTGGTTATCAACATTGTGCTCTACCCAGGAATCCCGACTGTGGCATTTTCAGCTTTAAAACCCCACAAAATTCAGGTGGAATGGAGATGGAAGAAATGCACTCATTAGCAGGACAGGAGAAGCAAGGCTGGGTTTGGAAAGGTGTTTGCAGGTGTAAATGCAGTGCAATGAGAGCAGGGAGGGTGAGCCTGTCCTGGATTTGAGTTCAGAGGGATTAAAGGACAGTTGCACCTGGTTTGTCGTAATCAGCCACAACCTGGCATGCACAGCACTTACATACTTCTGCAAAATCTGCTGTCTCGATTCAGCTTTCAAAACCTGTCCTCAGCCCCTGTGCCTGGCCTCACCCTGCCATTGCATCACCTCTGCATGGAGGGGGATGGCTGAGCTCTGCAGTGTGCCATGCTCTGAAATGCTCCTGAAAGCCTCTCTGGGAACAGAGAACAAAACTCTTCATTTGTGACCCCTGCATGTGGATGTCACAGAAAAGATGCTGAACCCTGCTAGAGACATTCTGCACCCACCCTGGTGGGACACTGAGGACACCTGGAGCACCCAGAGGGCAGCAGGACCCCCAGGACCCCAGGAGCTTTCAGGGCTGAGCAGCAGCTGAGGCTGAAATGTAATTTTGGTTCATGCTCATGTTTGTCTTGCACAAGCTGAACAGTCCCCAGGACTGCACTGAGAACATCTCTGGCCAGCTGCAGGAACCAACAGCAAATGCATTTTCTAGATTTGGTTGTCATTACTTCAGCAAGAACAGGCTGGCAAGGCTCTCAAAACTGATAGGAAGTGTGTGAGAGAGCCCTGAACGCAGCCCCAGTGATCTGACAGAACAGCACTCATCTCCAAAGTGAACATGCTTTGGTGAACCAAAAGCTACAGAGCACTGTTTGATGAAAGTTTTTTCGCTATCACAGTTCCTCTCCTCACACAACCTTGGGAAAAATTCTGAGAGCTTTGGACATTTTATTGGAGAAGTTTCTAATGCAAGTTCCTGGGTCAGAGCATCTCCAAGCCAGTCCCAGTTTATCTGGGAATCTCAGCTGGAGGTTTCCCAGGAGTCTGAGATCTCTGTGGTTTTCAGCTCCATCAGACCCAGATAATCTTTCAAACTGTCTTTTACAGCATTTAGGTACTTTCCACATCTGGCCCTGAAGCTGGAAGTGTGTGAGGCTCAGCTCCAGTAAAACATAAACTGAACTTTTATGAACCTCATAAACAAAGAATAAAATAAAACATAAAGTCTCTGTTGGCTTGCAGATTGGCCTGGTGCTTTTATTTATTTATTCATTACCCTTGCATTAAAACAACAAAAATTATTTTGAGTTCAGTAACTTCCTGTGAAATGTGGAAAACCAAATCATTGGTTTGGTTTAGAAGCAGCCACTTATTTCTTACCATCCAGCACACACCACTGCAGATATTTTCCATGTTGCTTAGCTAAACCATGTTCTTGCATTTTTCAATAAACAGTTTCATTTCTTATGAATGATCAGAATTATAATTGAGGCAAACTGCCTGTTGGAGATGGATCTTTGGTCCTCACACTGGTCTCCAGACCCCTGGAATATCCATCAGATTTGTGAGTGGAACTCACACACCATGGTGAGCTGCACCTCCCTCACCCATCAGGAGGGACACATGTCCATAAATAAATATTTTAAGCCTTTCTACAACAGTGTCTGCAATTCAGCAAATCCTGTACTTTTCCCTCCTAAAATCCCTTTCTTCCAGCACAATTGTTGTTTCCAGGTGCTGGGGTTTCCTACAGCTCTGTCCATATCCATTTTTTCTGGAAGCCCTGAAGGTTCCAGAATTTCCACTGCTCAGAACCAACACACAGAGCCAAAACTCATGAATTATTAAATGTATAGTTTTGCTATTAGGCCCTCAACAGTTTTTGGAACCCAAAAATTTTTGTATTTTTTCCAGAACTCTCTGTCCTCTTACAAGTCGTCTTTCAAAGTCTGACCCTCACACAGGCAGCTCCTTCTGGTATAAAGTTTTTATTCATTAATTTATGTTTCTACACAGAAATCCGCTCTGCCTCTGTACAAATAATTCACTTTTCCTTCTCTGTCACACAAAGGAGAGCATAAACCTGCACTTTCCAAATTTTCTTTGCACAGAAGGATCAGAAGGGATCTCAAGCAGCAGCAGTTTGTGTCCTCTCCCAGCACAAGGACATTTCACAAGGGATTTTCAGGAATCTAGGAGCTCCATGCCCTGCTGAACATCCCCAGCTGCCTCTTGGAGTTCAGCTGGAAGTCCCAGCACTTTCCAAGGATGAAATGCAATTTAAAATATCTAGTGCTTTTCACAGGGATGTAAAGATACCTATCATGCAAATTTAAAAAAAAATCCCAAAAGGAATTGCCTGGAGTAGTTAGAGAAGCTGATGAAGTGTAATAACCAGGGGGAGATTTTTTTTTCCTTGCTCCTCAAGCTCCTTACAGTGCCAGGGATTTCAGCAGGGACAGGATTGCACTGGAAATCACCTGCTCTGCTGCTGGGAACAGAGACTTGCTGTGCCCAAAAGGAGAAGCAGTCCCAGGAGGGAGCTGGGTATTGCTCAGCTTCCTGGCCAAGGCCTGCGGGATCCATCTGAAAAATCCTCCTTGATATTTAAAGCAGCAGCAAATTAGCCCAGAAATGTTGGCACAACGAGCTCTAATGCAGCAGAATGTTTCTCACAGACAGGTTATAAAGAGCAGGAACATTTTGCAAGCAGACTAATCTTAGTTCATGCAAGGCTAATTCCAGTATGAAATCTGGGGGGCACCAAGCCCTGTCACCACTAAATTCCATTTTGATTCAAAATGACATCTCCTAAAGAAAGATTGCAGCTGACCATAACAAACACAAGACAGTAAAATAAATAAAGCTATTTCTAGGAAGGAATTTATAGTCCTGAAGTCACTTAAGAACAGAAAGAAGGTCAGGAAGAAGGATCACATTATAAACCCAAAGCCATTCTGATCTAATGAATGGCAAGGAGACATTTTGGCCACCTCCTAGGGAGCACTGATTATGGCCACTCAGCAACCTCTCTAGGTGGTGGTTAAAACATCTTGTTTCTATTCATTAGTTCAGCAGTGTATTCATTCCACAACAGAGTTTAAGATTCCCTCCCTCCTCCCCTGCAGCACCCCTGGTTTGCAAATATGTAGTCCACAAGAAAAAAAAAAGCAAAACAAACAAAAAAAATAAAGAATTGTACTTCAACACACCTAAATGTTCATTTTTTAATTTTTTTCCCTCCACTTTTAAAAATTGCTTCTGAGAGGAGAGAGGTGATGCTTTAAAAGGTGACTTAGCCCCCAAATGCAGGAATGGGAGCAAGGGGTGGAGGCTGTCCTGGCTCTGCAGGGTCCCAGGTGCTCTCAGGGGGCTGAGGGGCTCTGCAGTTCTGATTTCTGTGAGTGTTGGAGTCAGTCCAGGAGCAGAGCAGTGAGTGTGTGACACAAATCCAGGACAGGCTCTCTTTGCACTGGATTTACACCTGCAAACACCTTTCCAAACCCAGTCTTGCTTCTCCTGCCCTGCTATTGAGTGCATTTCTTCCATCTCCATTCTACCTGAATTTTGTGGGGTTTTTAAAGCTGAAAATGCCACAGTCGGGATTCCTGGGTAGAGCACAGTGTTGATAACCACTTAACAAAGTGGCTGGGTCAGTGCTGAGCCACTGCTCTGCCCCTCCTGTCTCCATCTCCCAACAATCTCCCAAATTCACCCAGGGCATCCTAAACTGTGCCTGGGCAAGGTGTTGCTCCTGTTCCCATCCCCTTTTTTTGGATAAAAACATCCCCGCTCTCATGTCTATAAATCTTCTTTTCACTCCCAGCCCCAAAGAGTCCTGGCTAGTCCCTGCTCAGTGGCTCTTGCACTAACATTTGTCATTTAGCTTAAAAATACCCCCTCCCCTTTTATCTTCGAGAGAGAGCAAACCCACCTCCCTTTCACATTCACACTGCCAAGACAAACACACCCAGCTCAACTCCCGCAAATAAAGGTTTTTGCATCCCGTCAATAGCTGGGATCCAGTTGGAATGAATCTCCCCTAAATCCCGGCCATCAGGAAGGTGCACAGCATTCACAGCTGTCACCAACAGGTGACAACCTCCACCTCTCGGCCGTGAATAGCCCGGGAGCCAGGGCTCAGCCTCCGCTGCTCCATCCCGGCTCCGGGATCGCCCCGGCAAGAATGCAGACAGGCGCCAGGCAGCAGGGCACTGCCCAAAAATTCCCCAGCCCCTCCGCGGACCCTTTAGAGATGTTAAACAAGGCTTTGAAAATCGGCCCCGCATGGAATTATCTCCAATTTCACAGAGATTTGGGGAGCAGCGTTGTTGCACCTTGCTCCAGTCAAGCTGGCGTGTGCTGGCTGCTGGTGGAGATTTAGTGCAAACACCGGCAGATGCTGCTTTTCTAATAAAAACTGTGTTTTAAACAGCATGTATAACACCTCAACTGGCTGCAAACAGCAAGCAAGTTATAAAATCCACATGCCTGAGACACATCGCCGTTTAAAATATATTTTTCCATGACTGAAACCAGAAGATTTCCTTTAAACCAGCAGGAAGAACAGAAATCAGCCTCAGTGAGACCAACACAACCACATTTCCACAAGGCCAAGAGACGTATCTGTCTGCAGCACCAGCTGCCCGTCATGATAAATAATTTTGGTTCTGATTTGTGAAGTTTGCTGCCGTGGGAACGAGCCCATTTGCTCCTCACTGTGTGTAAGATGGGCAGCGTGACACAGAATTACAGCCACGCTCCCCGAGCTTCTGCATCTGTGCTCAATATCTCGCTCCTGGGAGATGTCAGCTTTCCAAGGGCAAGGTTTCCAACAGGACTGATCCTTGATCAAGGTGTTACCTCAGGGTCCAGGCACTGCACAAACCTTGGCACGTACACCAAGGATTTCTGTCCAGCAGAGCGCACTGAGGAAAACACAATCTTCAAACAGATGTCCCAAACCCACTGAATATTGTAAAATGTTGGGATCTCACACATTTCTGTAGTCATGCAGAACCCTCATGTAGAACCCTGCTGGAATTAATGAGTAATATGGGTCAGAGCACCGTAAAGAAAGTATTTCTAGGGATGAGGCATGGAGCTGTGTGTGAATGAGGCTTCATTTGTCATTTTTTCCAAAACTCTCTGTCCTCATATAACTCACCTTTCAAAATCTGGCCATTACACGGGCAGTTCCTTCTGGTGTAAAGCTCTGCATCTGGGGTGTGCACCCAACTAGGAGCATCAGTGCAGCCCTGAGGAAGATGAACCAGGATGGGATTTTGGTGAGTCCATAGTGCCAGCTCAAACTTCTCTCCTTTTTTTACTCAGTGCTAAAATTTCCCATCGAGACACTGCTAGTCCAGTGTGAAAATGCCAAAATGAATGTGAGAAATCACTCAGTCTAAAACTATTTTAAAAACCCACAAAATGTGATTGCTATGGTTTCATGACCATTAAATACATGTGAGCAGCATTATAAGATTTTGTAGTCGCTCTCATGGCTCTACAGGTGTTTGTGGTGGCTTTTCAGATATATTATCATTATTTATTTACTTTTTCTCTCTATAACAGCTATAGAGAAGAAACAAGAAATGCCTCAGCTGCTCTCTGCCTTTCAGCACCCCTCCTGCACATAGAGATGTGGGTGCCACAGTGCCCAGCAAGACCCCAGCCTCAGAAATCCCTGAGACTCAGCCAGGATCAGGCACAAAGGTCCGTCTGTTCCCATCTTAAGCAATGTTACCTCAGGGATGTTGGAAAAGAAAGGTTTGGAAAACCTGAGCAGAAATATTCCAAGTATTGCGTCTGCTTGTGTAACCTGAGAAAATTTTCCAAATGCAAATCCTCTTAACAGCCATCTCAAGCCTTTTTTTGAGGTTTGGGAACTGTCTGTTTTTTCCACTGTTCCCTGGAGATCAGGAACATATTCACATGGGTGAAGCAATCCTAGATGTCCTGATGCACCAAAGCACAGGGCTCAGCAGGTTGTTTTTGGGACTGGGTTTGCTCAGAGAGGGGCAGCAGTGTCAGACTGGTCCCCACTGAGTCTCCTGTCCAGCCCTGGGGTCTTTAGGAGCACGTTTGGGGTTGGGTGAGGATGGAGGAGATGCTGGGTACACCTTGCTGAGCCCTCCCATTCACTGTTGTTTGATTTTTTTTTCCTGATTGTTGCCGTCCCAAAGCCTTTCCTTGTCTCCTTCCCAAAATCTGAATCCTGAGAGTGGGATTTTTGCTGCAGCAGCATGCTGGAGGTTGTGCATTAAAAGGATTTGTGTGGTTTTATCAAACCAGTGATATTTTTGATGCAGGTACACTGATTTTCTGCTTGTGCCAGCCTTTGTCCCAGCCTGATCCCACAGTGCCCGTGCCTCCCTGCAGGAGCCATCCCTTCTGAACTCACCACCACTTGCTCACGTTCTCGTCCTCTCCCTCCCCCAGACATTCTTTGACATGATTAGTGGCTAAATCAGATTCTTTAATTGAAAGAAATATAACTGAACTTTCTTCTGTTGGGAATGTGCCAGAGGCCACATCATAAGCAATGTCAAAGAATATTGGAAATGATCTAGACCTCTGACATTTGTGTTTAGCGATTCAGCACGCCCCAGGTGGTTTGTTTGGGATTGGAATTTGTCACTGCTCTGAGGAGATAGTCTTTGGTGGTTGGGGCTTAAGGATTGCTGCAAAGAGATAGAAGAAGATATGTTTAAACAAGTCATGGAATGCTTTGCTTTAATCTCCTACAACGTTTTGCACAGCCATGTCCAGGAGGATTTCTCTGTGAGAGACGTCCAGCATTGTCTTATTCTCTCTGAGATGGCAGCAATTTTTAAAATACCCATTTTTCAGAGCACCTTGCAGCTCAGATAGGAAATACTGAAATGCAACCATCTCTTTTAGTTTGTTTTTCCATCTCATCTTCCAAATACCAGAACCACTGTCAATACCAGAACAGCAGGCAGTAATTCAGTGAATCTTCCTCCACAACTGTGCAAAACCAAAATTGTACGTGGCGTCCCACAAGTGGGCTTCGTGTTACACTTTTCATGTGAGATTTGCATCTTCCAGGGTGTTTGTCTTCTCAAAGAATCACTGGGCTGGAATGAGTCTGCAGAGGTCACCTAATCCGTGCCCATGCCCTGAGGAGCCTCGTGTGCAGCAGAGCCTTCTGGAAACGTCTGAACTCTGAAATGTTTGAAGTGTAGACCAGCCTTGTTACATTTTCTCTTCATTTACTGCTCTGATGTTTGCAGATTTCTCAGGAACACGCAGCTCACACTGCTCAGAGCTGGTAAATGCCCAGCTCTGTCTGTCCTGTGTACATCTCCCACCTGGAGGGAGAGGAACCAACACCTGAGGGTTTGGAGTCACTGGAGATTTAAACCATGGTGTTTGTTACACTGAGGACTACTGTAAAGCCAAGCACCTAAATTACAAAAATATGAAATTCTTCCCATGCTCCATGAAACTCACTTCCCAAATCCACGCACTCTTTGGACACAAAATGCATTTCCCAAAAATCTCGAGAGCCGCAGTTTGCTCTTGTGCTCCTGTCTTTTGGGGCCTCTACTGCCAGCTTCAAAGGGATCATTGTTAATTGTTCAGATCGATTCCCAGCTATGTTTGATTTATTGCTGTGTGATTTATGGAGCTGCTGCTCTCTCAGGTGCTGGCTGACAGGCAGGGAGCTGCCCCGTGCTTGCACTCGCCACTCCCCTGGAGAAAAGGAGATGCTCTGTGCACACAAAGAGGCTTTTTCTGCAGACAACCTGCTAGGGGAAACCCTCTGACACCTCCTCATTGCCTCCAACAGCTCAAATGAGGGATCTTCCCAAAAGAAATCTTTGAAATGGAGATGTGAATACGCACAGTGGAAGACTGCACACCCTCACCCTGTGCACACAAAGTCTAAAAGCTAAAAAAAAAAATAAAAAAATCAGAGGATGAAATAGTTTTAAAGTTTTGCAGTGTTAAATTTGTAGCTGCATGATTTGTAAAAGGAGGCAGCAGGTGAAGGCACATCCCAGGCAGGAGTCTCACAGCTCTCACTGCAGCATCCCTGAGTTTGTCACCTCTGTGAAATCCCAGCTGCACCCAGCACAGGCAGCTCGGAGCTTTGTCACCTTCCACAAGTACTCCCCATTCTGTAAATCCTCAGGAATGTCACTGGATAAACGTTTTGCATTCGAATCGTGCGGGGTTGCAGCTCCTGACAGCTGGGATTGTTCTGCCTTGTGTATGCACTCTGCTCTGATCCCACAGCAGCCTTTAAACTGCCCTAAAATCACCATAGGAATAATTGGAAATATGTATTTTGAGGAGTCTTTTATGACCACTTTAATTACTTTGCATTTATATTATCTGCTCTTGTATAAATCTATGTTTTTCTCTTTCCCCCTCACACAGTCAAACCACTTGTGACAAAGTACAAAACAGAACTATGACAATTTTTCTTGCAGGCAACATCCCATAAAGTTTTAAAGACAGATTTAAAGTTGCAGATTTAAACACTGCAGATTACTCATGTAGTTGACACCCTTCACTTTCTACCAAACAAGTCTTACTGAAGTACAAACGGGGGCAAACAAGAATACATTTTTGTTTTTCTGTCCTAATCAGATGGTGAGAGGATGGAGTAGAAATGAGCTCATCTTGGAAAACATGTGCAGTGAGGAATGTCTTGCACAAGAACAAATGGAAATTGTGGGGAGAGGGTAGGAAATCACATTGCAAAGTCAATGCAAGACAGACAGCAGAGCCTGGAAAAGGGGGTGACCCCTCTTTGCATCCCCTGCAGTGAAGGAATGATGCACAACTGCTGGGGACACAGCAAATCCAGCTGGGACACATCACAATAATGGATTAGCCCACACTGCAAATCGGGCATGAGGGATGAAGAACCTGCCTGGCTGGATCCAGCCTTGGTAGGAGCAAGTTGTGAGTGCCCAGCTCTGCAGCAGTGCCATTTGTGGGCTCCAGAGTGGGAAGCTGAGGTGGCCAGGAGCATGGGAATGCTTCGGTCCTGCGGTGTCACACAGCACCCCAGCCCCTCTCTGCCAGTCTGAGCCTCCTTTGCTGTCTTGTCTCATCACCCCTCAGCTCTGGAAGCAGCCAGAGCCGAATATCTGCGGTCGCAAACAATAAATACAAACACGAGCGCACCCTGAGCCCCCACGCTCTCTCCCTGCCCAGGGACGATCCACATGCTGTCCCTTAAACCCAGCATGTCCCCAGGAGCCCAGAGCTGGATGTGTGCCCTTGTCCAGTGGCATTCTCCTCACGCAGCAGCCGCGGCCGTGCGGTGCCAGCCTCGCAGCGCCCGGCGCGGGGACAGGCGGTGACAAGCATCGCTGTGGACAGGGGCACGGCTGTGCCCAAGGGACGGCTCCTTTTAAAAGATAAAAATGTACAGCTTATGCTTGGCATCACCACAGAGGCATCTGTTTGTGGTGCAGTTTGTAGGTTTGGGGTTGGGGGGTTGTTTTTTAGCCCCTCGCCTCTTGTTTTGGTGGTTAAAAAATGGGGGCTGGGTGCAAATGTGTCCAGGTGGGGATGGCAGAGTGGGGCAGTTCATGAAATAACAGTTGGGCTGGAGCTTCTGCCAAAATTCAGGTTATTTTTAAGTAAAGGTAAGCATTTTACAATTCTCCTTCAGCCCAGATTGAAATATCTCTGAAAACATACAGAGCTGCTGGAATTCTTGCCCAAGTTTTAAAAGAAAATTAAAAGTGAACTTGGACTTTGGACTTGTCCCAGGGCTGACCACAGTGAGAGAGGAGAAATGTCCAAGAGCACAGCCCAAATAACCCCCAGCTCCACTCTCTGAGCACTCCCTGTACATTTTTCTCTCAAGGTGTCCAAGCACAGCCAAGGCTGCTTCAATGGGTAGGAAAAAAAAAAGCCATGGCCTGAGTGCTCTGTGATTCTTCTCTTTTTTGTGCCAAATGTTGGCTCTATCATGGATACAGAATCTTCACAGAAGCCTATGTGGGCAGCAAACTTATCAATTTTTTTTAGGAATAAATGCTGCTGCAGATATCTACAAAACACAGGATGCAAAAAACCCCTGCTGGACCAAATAATTCTGTTGAAATATGAAATGCTCTGCTGTGAAGAGGAAGAATCAGACCTGGCCTTGTAATAAATAAATATGTGAAAGACACCAGTAATGCAGCCTGAATTGTGGGCTGCCTCAGCAGCAGAGGAAATGCAGCCTGGAAAATAACCAGAGAAAAGCCAAGCCTCAGCTTCACTCACAGGCACCACATCTGCAAGTTCAGAGCCTTGGAAATACCAGAAATGTGTCTGTGCAGCTCTGAGCAGACAGCAGGGAAGCACCTAGCATTTGTCTTCACTCCTGCCTTGGGAACAGGAGATTTTGTTTGCAGCCACAAGGCTGCATTTTGTTTCAAAATCACCTGACAAACAGGATTGCTGCTGCACGGTATCACAGTGGGAAGCAAAAGCGAGATCTTCAAAGCATGGCTTAAATAAGTTTAGTCTCAAAAGAGGAATGGAGGGAAATGACGATGAGAATTTTGCTGTGCATGGAGTGTTTCTGAGAGACACTTCTCACCATTAATATGGACTATCAGCTCCTGGCTTTCCACACTTCCACGAAGGGCACACTCTTCTCAGATGGCTGGTGTGAACTTTTTGGAAAATGCCATTTTGTTGCTCTGAATGCTTTGTGAAGCTATTGTAGCTGGAGGGGCGAGAGGAATTTTTCCCTTTGTTTGCAGCGCTTCCACAATCATAAATAAGCATT
This sequence comes from Sialia sialis, assembly GCA_009812075.1. Taxonomy (NCBI): domain Eukaryota; kingdom Metazoa; phylum Chordata; class Aves; order Passeriformes; family Turdidae; genus Sialia; species Sialia sialis. The sequence goes on from VRYO01001272.1 coordinate 4,960,244, forward strand.
GTCTATAGCACTGCCTGCATTGCCACGTCTTGTTCCCACCCACTTGCACGGCAGAAGATCCCGGGGCTCAGGGTAGGATCTCCAGCAGCCAAGAAACTCTAAACTTGGTGTAAAATGAGAGGCACAAATGACAGCACGTCCCAGGCAGTGTGTGCTGCCCAGCTCCTCTGTTCTGCACAGACAATAGTTACCCTTTTCTGAGTTATGGCCACCAGTCCTCATCCTGCAAGGTGCTGAAAGCCACAAAAGGATGAGGGGGCTGAGCACTCTCAGGGTCTTGGCACTTGGTGCTGCTCAGCCCCAGAAAGAGAATAGGACAAATTTAACTTGGCCCTTAGGAGTTTTATCTCGCCTCCTCCACTCCCCGATGCCCTTGGAAGGCGTCTCACCGGGGCTGGCCATCCCTCCAGATCTTGTTTTAATTATTTAAGTTGAACTAGAGGATTTTTTGTCATTCCTTTTTGTGGAACACTCTGTACTTGGGGGGCCTCAGCTGGATATCCTGGGTTATGCAACCAATGGTTAAAGCTATTGTTTTCAGAAAGAAATTGCATGAATCTCATTAAATGCACTCTGATCAGGGGAGGCGGGATGCGTCTTTAAAACTGCATTTGGATCCAATCCTATTGTCCCAGATAGGGCTGCCTGCCCTCTTTTCTGATTTAGTCCTAAAGAAACTATTGTGTAGCCTTAATTAATTTCATATTGGATCATATTATCACACTGCAACTGGCATTTGCTGGGAGATGCCTTCAGCCGGTGGAGAATGGCTTCAAACCAGGAGAGGGCAGCAATTTCCCTGACAAACACAAAGAACAGCACCAGGCTTTATTTAAAACAGGTTTGGCAAGGTATAAACAATCCAAAGGGCACAAGGCTCGCTGCAGTGCAAGCTAGAAATGGCAAAAAAAAAAAAAAAAAGAAAAAAAAAATAAATCCAAACCACACATGCAAGAAAAAGGTTTGTCATTCATTAGCCAGCTATTCAAGCCACAGGTGTATAAATACTCCAGGCTTTGTTGGCCTCTTGACTTAGATAGTGCTGAGCATTTGTTATCAGCCTCAGACACTTCACAGCCACTAGGATGGACTGCAGCCCACGTTCCTGGAGACAGAACCAGCGTGTCACTTCTCCTTCTCTCCAAACCCCAGGATTTATGAGCATCAGCAGAATTGGTACTGGAAGTTCTTGTTCTTCAACACATCAAAGTGGACCAAAAACTAGCCTTCAGTCAGGAGCCATCCTCCGAGCCAAACTCATTCCTGATGCAATTTTATTTCGTTTTTGCCTCCTGTGAAACAGGCTCAGAAAGGCTTGATGACAACAAAAGATTCTGCCCTTGCTCCTGATCTCTGTCTCAGTAATTAATATTCACCCTCTCCCTTCGTGGACACAAGCCATTAACTGTCTCCGAGTAGACTGATATTCCCTAAATTTCCTTGTAACCACATTGATTTGCCACTGCTCAGTAAAAAGAAAACCAAGTTACCGCCACTGTGTGTGCCAGGTGAGGCACAGCTGGTGACAGCAGGCCAGGGCACACAGGTGACATCGGTTTTGGCTGTGCAGAGCCAGGCCTGGCAGCCTGGGGATCCCATCCAGGCTTCTCCATCCCCACATCCCTCCCCAGAGCACTGCCAGGGTGGGAAGATCCCTCAGCATTTCCAGGAATTCATTTCTTTGAGATTCCTCAGCATCTCCAGGAATTCATTTCTGTGAGATTCCTCAGCTCCTCAAGAATCCATTTCTGTGAGAAGTCTGGAATGAAGGGAATCAGGTGTGTGATGACCACAACACACTGAAATGCTGGAGCAGCTATGGGATGAGGAGATGAGGTTTTTTTCTCCCAAAAATTTGGTTTCCCTGTTTTTCCTTTGGTTTGTTTCATTATGCCAAACTTTCCCCGCCAAGGAGCTGTTCAAGGATTCCATTTTCTGCAAAGAGCAGACAGCAAGTCCTCTTTTATCCAAGAAAAAAAATGAAACCAAGCCTGGGGATACTTGGACTAATGCAGAAACATGCTGGAGTTGTCTTTGGAGACAAGAGGGATTTGGGGAATCCTGGCAACAATTTCTCACCATTTTCCCTTCCAAAAAAGCAAATGAAAGGCAACTGCCAGAGCTGAGCAGGCTGAGTGCTGCTAATCCAAAATTTCCAGAGAGGCCAGGAAGTCTCCAGGGTTTGTCACTGAAATGTGAGGCAGGCACAGCTCAGCACACAGGTGGGGAGGCAGATGCTGCTCTGGTGTAAACTGCTGATGAAATCCATCCCCTCATGCCAATTTGTAATGCATTTTTCTTAAAATACTCTAAAAGTTTGGATGCTGATTCCCCGTGTGCAAAAACAGAAAAAGGAGCGATAAATTCAAATAGCTCCAGGAAAAAATTAAAAATATCTAGGTATTATGGAAAGAGATTAATAAACCATAATTAATTATCCACTCCAACTTTCAGAGAATGACCCATCCAAACATTTTTAATGGTTTATCATCTTTCATAAGGTTTAGCAAATAGTTAAACTATCTTAGTATATCTTGCACCTCTGCTATTTAGTATTAGCCATTTACAACAGACTTTAGACATGCCAATTGCTTGTTAGAAACCGAACTTTTAAATAAGGATCCTGAAAAATTAAAATATGGAAGAAAAATATTGAGTCTAGAATATGAAATGATATTTTTCTAAAGTTTATAACAATACTCAAAATAACTGAAAATTCTTATTACCTGGAAATTGTGGAATCTCAACTCAAACTGGCATTGCTATTCAGTAATGCAGTAATTTTCAGCATTATTTTTATTTTTAAATGCCACCTTTAATCATCTTTCTCCCATCATAACGTTGTCCTGTCATCACTTTCCTTCCCTTGCCCCAGGCAAATGTTGATGTAGGAAACCCAGGGAAAATTTTGTGCTGCAAAACAGCTGGGCAGTGTTCAAGGTGTTTCTTTTTTTTTTTAGCAGCATCTTTTATCTCCTGCTCATTTGTTCTACCCTTGACCTTTGTGATAGCCTTTCCTATATTTTTACTTCAGATGAATATTTCAAAAACTGAAGTTAAAAGAAAATTCTAAAGGGTTGTCATGAGTAAAGAACACAATTGAGGTTCTTTCCTTGTGTATTTCTAATAAAATAAGTGACCGAATTTCCATATTTTTCCATGCATTTCAGTCATGAGAACAGCTGAGATGTTGCACATTTTAACCTGGCATCAAGATCCAGCATTTGATATCAGACTTGGAGAAGAACCCCACAATTACTTGATTCATATTTTTTATCATCTGTGAGAGTAAAAAGTAACTTTGGGAGAGATGCCTGAGGAGAACGCTGCTGAAATTTGGGTAATTCTGGGAATTCTCCCGTCCGAGGGAGCCTTCAAAGGAAAGCGAGTTAACTTTTCACCCGGGGAACAATAGGGACAGGTCAGAGCAGCCGGCTGACTCTGCTCCAAAGTTTGATTATTTGGAGCTTTCACGCTGCCTGTGACAACGAGCAGCACAGGGATGGTGAAATCAGATTTTATCAGCTGAAATCAGCGGCAGCAGAGAGAGGAACAGCCAGGCTGGCTCTGCTCTGCTGTGCGCCCCCAGGGTTTCCCCAGAACCGCGACGGCATTTCTAGAACCGCTCCTAAAGTTAGTCCTGCTCTTAGAGCCACCCCGCAGCCCCCGCTGAAATCACCGCGGTTGAAAAGATGAAGCCAAAACAGAAAAAAAACCCAAAAACATTAAATTCGTTTTGGGAGCTCGCATAGCGGCACCGCGGAATCATCTCAGCAATTCCAGCGCTCACTACGGGCGGGCAAATTAGTGGTTACACAGGGAAAAAAAAAATAAAAACAAATAAAATTGTGTCCCGTTTTCTTCTGGACTGGAAGCCGCAGAGGTCACTGAGAAGCTCGGTGAGGTGACAGTGACATTTTCCGGGCGCTGCTGGGCTCGGTGTCGCGGTGCCCGCGGGGTCCGGAGCCGCCCGTCCCTGCAGCGATCGCGCTCCTCGGCTTTAACCCCGGCACGGCTCGGCTGTGAACACGCGGGGCAGGGCAGCGGGGCAGCACAGCCGAGGAACCTGCCAGGGGAGCGGGGAGCGAGATCCGGCTGCCCGAGGGGCTGAGCCGCACCCCGGGCTGCGCATCCCCGGGCTGCGGGACCAGACACCCCGGGGTGCGAGACCTGTCCCCTGTGTCTCCCGGGACCTGGGATCTATCCCCTGGGATGCAGGATCTCTCCCCCGGGATGCAGGATC
>VRYO01001272.1:4965486-4980760 GCA_009812075.1 Sialia sialis
GGGTTTTTCACCTCGTGGAAGCCTCGGGGCCGCTGAGCCCCGCGGGGCCAGGCAGGAGGAATGAGTCCTCGGGCCGCTCCGGGGATGCAGAAAAGGTTTGGTGAGAGGAGGAAGGAGCTTGGCCTCAGAGCAAGCGCCTGGGGCTCAGCCCGTGAGCCCCTTCCACTTTGTTTTCACACCTACCAAATTTACAGCGCTTTTGGCTGCAAAATCTGTTTGCAGAGATCGGCCTCTCTCCGAAGCAGTGCTCGCTTCAGCACCGCGCTCGCAGGTTGCCAAATAATCCTTACAAATTTCTACCTATTAAAAAAAAAAAAAAAAAAAAAAAAAAAGAGCAGCAACAAAGCCCCCAACCCTGCAGCCCCAAAGCAGCACCAAATCCAGGCTGTGCAGTTGCTGTTTTAAACTTTCCTCCTCCCCCTCTGCCCGCTCTGAAAAGAAGGGGAGAGAACATACGTGGTGACATGAAACACTTCAGAGAAAAGCAAACAAATACTGGCTTCTCTGGAGAATCAGAAACGTAATGATACTATAATGCTAGCAGTTTATTTTTCACTGCCTCGGGCTGCTTGGCAGAAAGTCACAGTAAAATCATCTAGGCATGAGAGATTAGCTGATGTCTATTTTGCTCGGAGGCTCCATGCCCTTCTCTGGAGGGACTTTTACACCTGCTGAGGAATGCTGCTCCCCAATGGCCACGGCAGCAGCAGGGAACCCCAGAGCCTTTGATCAAGTCGGAGCAGGAGCGCTCCCCAGGCAGCTCCGGGGATGCAGGAACCAGCCAAGCACCAAAGAGAGCTCCAGCTGCAGAGATCTTCATCTAAACCATCAGAGCAGCAAACAGAAACTCACGGCAGGGCTCAAATCTCATCACACCGGCTCATTGCGTCCTTGCGCTGGGGAAAACGTCGTGGTGCAAACGCTGGGCTTGGCTGAGGACAGTGAAAATTGCCCCCCTGAGCTGGGGTTTCACTTCAGAGCAATTAAATGCTGCACTTTGGGTGGTGAGTGCTCTGTGGAACAGGTGGATTTGCTGTCAGGATGGTTTTTTGCACAGCCTGGAATTGTTTAAGCACAGAACTTGTGTCCCCAGGTATGACCAGGCAGCACCAGCATGGCCTGAAAATGATCTTTTTGCATAACTTGAAAATGATCTTTTAGCATAGCCTGAAAATTATCTTTTTGTACAACCTGAAAGTGATCTTTTTGCACAACCTGAAAACGATCTTTTTGCACAGCCTGAAAATGATCTTTTTGCACAACCTTAAAATGATCTTTTTGCCTCTCCTCATCACGCAGGCAAATGTGAATTTAGTGTTGGTGAAATGCATTAACACTGGGAGAACAAGGGAGACAATCTCAATGGAGCTGTCAGTCAGAGCTCCTGTCCCATCCCCCAGTTTTCCTCCACTTTAAAAGCAGTAGCACTGCCTGCATCTGAGGTTCCCTCCGTGCTTATTTCAAGGCCAAGCACTTGAATTTTATTAGCTTATACCAAGAACTATTTCTGTAAACTTTTCCCCGAAAGAACATTGAAACCATTTGCACCAGTTTAATTAGCTGGCTGCAGAGGAGCTTTTAAAAATCTACACTAAATTAAAAATTAAAAAAAAAAAAAAAAAAAAAAAAAAAAAAGAAGAAAACTCCCTATAAAATTGACTCACTAAAATAGGTTTACTTCCCCCCAGGCAAACGAGCACTTGCACCCGTTTTGGTGGCATCATTTGCTCCTGCCATATCCTGGGATTTCAGTTTCCAGGGTCACTAACACACCCTGGCATGGCAGCACAGAGCCACACAGCTCAGTACCCACATGGAAATCTGGAAGGAATCATGCCCTGCAAAAAAGTAAACTCTATTTACATCAGCCATTATTCAACAACAGAAAAAACACATTTCTAAAAGTGCCCAAAACTCATCAGGTCCGTGTTGCCAGTGGTGTCAGGACTTGTTGGAATCCATCCCATGACTGAACCAAACATCTGAAAAGCACACTAAAAGTCATATTTGTATAGTTATTTATTGTGCATCTTTTAAGATGTTTTTGTTGTTGATAGGAGCTTCCAGGTGCATGAAATATCAGTGACAAACATTCTCCTCAGCAATGCTAGCTGGCCCAAATCCCTGCCCAACACATGGTCCGTGCCATGGCGGGGGAGCGGCTGTGCCACCCCTCAGCTCTCCCCAGCAGGCTGGAAAAAATCCCAAACCCAGCTGGGACACCTGGAATCAATATTACAACACATCCTCACGTAAACCTCACGCAGGAACCGAGGCGAGAAGCCGAGGTTTTGCTCAGAGATGAAGTTGGGAGCACAGTTGTGTCTCTGCCCTCTCATGGATTACGTGCACTCCCTGGATCCTGCTGCTTTCGTGGCTTCTGATGCCTCTGGGGCACGAGCAGCGCTTTGCTCTTGCTTCACACAGCACCCAGCACGGCGGTATAAATAACCAAAGTGAGTGAATCAGTGCCACAAACAGCCCTTGTCTGCAGGAATCTGCTGAATCAGCGAGGCTTCCCAGGGGAGCTGCGTTTTGTAGAGGCTCCAAAAAAAAAAAATGTGGGAAGGCTGGAGAGGAGGATGCCCTCGCAGATATTGCCACGCAGATGTTTCACAGGGTGTGTAATCTTGGGAAGAAATATCCTCCAGCCCCAGAGGGGTCTCAGGAAAATGGGCGCTGTGTCCACCCCTTCAGGGCAGGGTTTGTGCAGACCCTCAAAATGCCCAGCAGAGATGGGGCTGGCACCAGCCCAGCTGGTTTTGCTCTGCCAGCCTGGGAGATGCCTTAGCTGAGATGTGGAGAAAGGTTTGAATTTACAGCAAAGAGCTGTGTGCTGCCCCTCTGCTCCTGTCAGAGTGGGCAAACCCACAGACAGGATCGGTGTGGGTCACAGTATGAGCTGTATTAAGTGTGGAAAAGTCACTGGTGGGACAGAGCCACTAGGGGAAAATTTTAAAAAAATTCGAGGATCGTCTCGAGAATCCCTGCCCCGGATGCAGGAAGCCAAATAGGGTCAGAAAGGGGATGGACAGGCAGACTTTGGACTGTTGTAGGGTTTTTATTTCGTGCCCGTGCTCCCCGAGAGAGACACAGGCACACCGTGAGGTTCCAAATGCGACAAAAGCTTCTTTATTGTATCGAACTGTCCTTTTATAACTTCTTAAATGTATCTCTCTAAGCTCCTGTGGTTGGTCCAAAGTCTGCTTCTCCATCCCCTTTTTGACCCTACTTAGCTTCCTGCAGCCAGGGCAGGAATCCTCAGGACGACCCTCGAATTTTTTTGAAATTTTCCCCTGGTGGCTCTGTCCCACCACTGGCTTTTCCACGCTCATACTGTGACAGGTGTGCACTGATCCTGCCAAAGGAAATGGGAATTGAGAGCCAAACTCTCCTTGGGAAATCTTCTCTGGGTCATCTCCTACCTTGGTCAAATGAAGGGAAAAAAAAAATCAGTGAAAAGGAAATAAAAGGAAACAAGCAATTCCATTGAAATTGGCTCCAGTTTTCCTTGAGTATCTCCTTTCCTTGCTGTTCCTTATTATACCCTGAGCACAGACAACTCTTCCCAAGGCCCAGCAGAGTGCCATGGAAATTTTCTCTGCAGGAATCTGGAGCTGCCCCTGCAGCAGCAGGTGCACACAGGGATGGAGAAGCACTGCTGTGCTCCAGCCTGCTCTGGTGATCCAGGGAAACTGAGGATCGGGCCCTGGGCAGCTTCATTCCTGCCAGAAGAGAAGGTTTTTACACAGGTTGTCCTGGGAGACTAACAGCATTCCTAATGTATGCAAAAAAAAAAAAAAAAAAAAAAAAAGAAAAAAAAGGGGGAAAAAAGACTGGAGAGAGAACAGAGCTCAGCGACAAGCTGATTTGTCACTCCCTGAAATGCAGGAGTTCTTTGGGACAGGATTCTTAAGCCGTAGCTTGTAAAAAGCTGTTTGTTTTGTACTGACCTTCCCCTTTTATGTAACATGAGAGGCATGCTTCAGCGAGCCCTGAATGCAGCTAAACATATGTCGTCAGCTGTGCAGCGCTGCCCCTCCGATTAAAATGGATTTTGGGAGCATATGTGGGAATGGGCTGGCCACAGACACTCAGGGGAAATGAAGGAACACGGGGCAATTAGCAAGAGCAATCCCCAGCCCTCTCCGCTAAGCCTCCTTGGGAAGTACAAAGACTTATCTCGTGGGCATGGAAACAATTAAGGTCAACAAGTAATGGTGGAAAAGGAAACTTTAAAAACAAGGAGATGGTAAATGACCTAGTAAACAGCCCTTCTGCCCCCCTCCCAGAGCTAGCACGCATTTCATCTGGGGTTCATATGCACAATCGAGCTGGCTCTGGCCTCCCCAGCCCCCCTCACATAATGACTTCCCTTTGCAATTTCCTGGAGGAAGTTGCTGGAGCGATCTTTTAGTGATAAAAATAAACCGTAGTGATTCTTAATTTTCAGTCAAAGAATTCTCCTAATCTCCTCATTAAGGAGCTCATGGCAGCAGTGTCCCTTAGAAAGCATCAATGGGACAAGCAGCCCCTGCAGAAGAATGCAGCAATTCTGGAGGACAGGAGCATCCTATGGATCATTTGGCCACATGGATAAAATCCTGTCTGATTCCTTCTCAGAGGTGCTCTCAGAGAATGATTATTTTTGATAAGAGACTTTCTTCACAATTATTTTCTTTTTTATACAGGTCATTAGCATTGGAGAGAAGACGTTGTTGCATCCTTTCCCCCAGTTTTAGAAGCATTAATTGAATTCTGGAGCCTCAGCAGTAATTGGTAACCCAGGCCCTGTCACTCATTTTCTCACTTCCCTCTCGAGCAGGCAGGACAGAATTTCTGAGGGTTATGATGACACCAGGGAGTTCTCTGGGGATTTTGTATATTTGTTTTTACCAGTCTGACTTAACATATGGTATTTACGTGTCCTCTTCACCAGCATTTGAGAGGTGACCTGGAACAGCACTCAGCGACTGCTGCCAGCTTGGAACTCCTGATTACATATGGAACAAGCAGCATGATGTCAGTCTAAAGCGTGGTGCTGCACCCAGTCAGCTGCAGTTTGGTGTGGGAGCCCCTCAGCACGGCCAGGGAAGGGAGGGGAGAGGATGTGTGTGTGTAGGCTCTAAAAATGAGGCACCTGTTTGGGTTTGAGTACACGTGGTGACACCAGATCCTGAGTCTAGGGCAAAGCAAGCACAGATTTCTCAGTTTCTTGTCTGTATTGATGCTCTGGCCACACCAAGAGGATGGTTTGTCTCTTTGTAGCTCAAGGACAAACAGAATTCATGACTAAGTTGGACCCTGGGTCTCTGTCTGACCACAAGCCATGCTTGTTTGTGCCTTTCTCCCTTTCACCATCACAATTTACCTCAACAGTTAATGCAGCAGTTTGAACTGTGAGGAAATACAAATAATATTAATCAACTGAAATAGTTTTGCAACGTGACACAAAAACTCCTTTAAGCCCAGATGTGCAGGATTTGCCTGCCCTTGGTGCATCACCTGAATGAAAGGATGTAGTTAAGAATTTTTGCGCAGTGGTTTTGCGCAAGTATCTCCCACTCTTTGTTTGCCTGCTTACCACATCATAATCTCATCCTGAAAATGCTTCCATTCAATGTCACAAATATATCTGAAGTCCTTGTCACTTGTTTCTACTGCAGGGTACTCACAAGATGCTTTTAGAGGAAGTACTCAAGCAGTACATGGCTGGAGGCTAAATGTGGCATCCAGTGACTGTAACAAACTGTGACATCTGTCACAGCTCCTCTCGGACAGACCCATAATGATTGCTCTGGCCAGAGAAGAAGACATCTGAAGTCAGGAGCTGAATAATGCTAATGATACTTCACAAACATCACAGCGCAGATATAATGATGCATTTCTCTGAAGGGAGATGCTGAGAGCTCAGAGGGTCTGACTTTATCTGGGCAGATATTTGCCCCCCATCCATTTTTCTGTCCATAAACATCCTTGTGAAGTGCTGCAGGCAGGCTGCTCTCATTTTATGCATCCCAAACTGCAGCAGAGAGCACAGCATCTCGCAGAGGGAATACATGTGTCAAACATGTCGATAGGGATGATACAATTTCATCATGTATTTTTGGCATCAGTCTGCATCTATTAAATAATGGCACATGGGAATCATCTGTCTGCATATGCAGCAGCACCTCAGCAGCAATGATTTTTGTTGGTTTAGGTCTGTAAGTTCTCTGGGGCAAGGAACGTGCCTTGCTCCCCACCAGGGTTAGTAATTAGCTGTGTTTCTGTGATGCTGCAGATCACAGCAGAGCAAATCAGGTGTGCCAGGTGTGCAGCTCCCCACACGGGTCAGGCCATGCAGCAGTGAGCTAACAGCCTAAGCAGGCAAGACAGACAACAGAAATATCATCCTGTACCCAGAGCTGATGTGCACAGAGGTGACACATCTTGCCCAGGGTCACAGAGAGGGCTGTGTCACAATGCAAAGCCCCATCTCCCTAATCCCAGCGTCTCTGGTAGAAATTGCTCCTTAACCACTGCACTGGATCCACTTGGAATATTTTACACATGGCTTAGCCTAATACTGCTGCATCACAGCTGTCTCCAGCTGCTTAAGAAGCAAATGTTTGTCCCTTAAATTGGGATTTTTGACCATGTGACTGTTAGCAGCTCCTCCTCATTGCCAGTAGCCCTTCCCCATTAGCCAGAGCCGAAGCCAGCACTGGCCGATGACTGACAATTGTTACACAGGGCAGCATCCCCGTGTCAACATATTCACAACACCTGTCATCACTTCTTGTCAGTAATCTTGATCTAGTTATGATTTAATTTATGCCTTGTGTGTCATAAGCCAGCACTTAATTTTTTTTCAAAGCAATCAAGTGAACTCTTTTGTTGAGCAGCTTCATTTCTTTGACAGATTCTGAAATTAGACTTTTTTTTTTTGGTGAGCAGCTCATATCGTTCTGGCAAATAAGTAGTGCACAGTGTTAGCAGCTCCCAGTGCTGGGGACTCTCAGTGTGAGAGGAGCAATGATACAGAATTCCCTACAGGAAGGAAAGGAAGCCTGGCAGCACACCCAATTCACACCAACATTAAGCTAATGACAGAGGATTTGTGACAACACAAGACTGGATTGGGAGCTGTTGCTGTGTGCCAAGCTTTGCTTTGATTTCAGCAGATTCCCCATGCGAACTCTGCTCCTGTGCTTTGGGCAAGATTGTCAGCACAAGTCTTCCTGCAGTGACAGCCACCAGCACACACTGTGTGCCCTGCCACACAGGTGTGCAGCTCGTCTCCTCCTCCTCAGCACCACCACGGAAGCGTGACTTGCTTCCCAAATGGAAAGGTCATTGCAAAATTAAAAGCTGGGATGGAGTGATAAAGAAGCAAAAAAAAAAAAAAGCCACTTTGTTGGAAAGTTAGTGTTGATTGCTCTTTTGTCTGCAAGGCATCGCTGGCAAGGATGTATCTCAAGATTAGAAAATTCCAAATTTTAAACACCTGACTAAAAAAGTAGTAAAGGACACTCACATAGCTCAGTTTTTCTTGCTGTAGGAATTAATCACAAAAGCCACATCTTATTGGTATTCTCCCACTTTATACAGCACAATCAGGAGCTTCTAACTGAGCAGGAAAATGCTCTGTCCAAAGTTTCCCAGCAGAGAAAACACCCAATCAGTGAAACAAAATTGAGGAAAAGATAAATTTTAAAGAAAATAGAGTAAAATCAGAGGTTGTAAGCAGCCCCCTGAGCTGCCCAGTTTCACGCAGAAAAACAGCAGCACTTGCCAGGCAGGAATCTCCCTGCAGTGCCATGAGCTCTCCAGGAGGAAACACATAAACTGCAGATGTTCCTTCCAGCTTCTTATGGTTTGTGATTCTGAGATCTTTGTCAGTGGCATCACAAGGACACCAGCTGGCTTCCTCAGCTCCCATATCCATTTTGTTTAAATATTCCCTAACTTGATCTCCACCAAGGGAAAGCTTTCCTTGCTCAGGATTTTCTCTCTGGCCTCAGGACAGTGATTTCAATGCTGAGCCAAAGAATTCACTGATTTCTTGGCCTCTTTCCTGCTGTTTGTCACCAGGTCCCCTTCCCATCCCTCTCCAGATTCAGTACCAGCAGTTTTTGGTTTTCCCAGCTCCATCACTGCAGGTTGTGACAGTGCCTTGATGTTCCTGCTCCCACCTCTTGGGTGCTTCCAAAACTCATCAAAAGATTGCCAGGCTGTGAATGCAGGGATAATCTCTGCTCATTCAGCTCCACACGCTGCTCTTGGCTCGGAATGCACCTCTTTGGTTGTGCACACTCACAAATTGGATTTATTTGTCAAACACCTGACCCGGTGCCAAAAGAGACAACCCATAAAAGCTGCCATTTAAGGGCTGTACCAATTCCAGCTGGGAGTGTCATAAAGGTGTCACAGCAACAGCTGATCAGATCCCAGATGGAATCCACAGTCACAAATCCCACAAAAATTGTCCTCGCTGGGTTTGTAGCACCTCAGTTTGAAGTCAGACTAGGAGGGAACAAATACATCAGCAGAGTCATCTTCCGGCCAACAACTTTCTGTAACTTGTGTCGTTTGAAAAGCAGCTCCAAATTACATCTGAGATATTCCTATGATTTCTGGAACTGCAGAAATCCAGCCCTGGATTTGGATTTGAACAACTCAGCCTCTCTGGAGCAGGAGAAGTGCCCCCAGCTCTCGAGTGTAGGTGCATCAAATCTCCTGTACAAACATTTGCAACTGGTTTCAACTCATCATAGGCTCAGTCAGTAGCACCAAGAAACAACATGGTTAAGAATCTTTTTAATATAACACACAAATCAATGCTCTCCACAAGATGTAAGGCAAAAATATGGGCAGATGTTTGGGACAGAAAATGAAATCTCAGGTAGGAGAGATCTGGAAATTTCTTCCTTCACAGCTGCCACTCTCCCGTGGTGTTAGCACTGCAGGGTTGTATTTTATCCCTGAAAACTTCTATTTATTTCATAACCACAAGCCAAGACTAAGATTTCTACAATGGCTGACCAGCAAATAGATGTATTTAAAGTACAGGAATGAATTCAGAAGTAAAGGAAAAGATTATTTCAGTGTTTTGATTTGCTGTAATAGGGCTTAGGAAAAAACACCAAACTGGAACTTTTCTTGAGATTTCACATTCATCAAATAAGAAAAATGCATTTTCTCAAACACTAACGATAGATTTGAGCACATCTAAAGGCTTGCAGAAATATTTGTAACCAGACCTTGTCCATGCTGAACAAAACCCAATAAAGGCAATGATTGAATACATCAGCACACGCTCACATCCACATCCACACTGTGACCACATCTCTCCCTTCTGCCAAACTACTTCCTCGGAGGGTGAAAGGTCAGACTAATCAGACAGAAATTAACTGCAGCTGGAAAAAAAATCTTTAGCGAGAAAATGCTTCAAATAATCGCGTTGCTTTTTTTAACCGCATTATTGCTCCTCTCCGAGCTGAGCACTTGGCATGTGTGCAAAGGCTGCAGAGAGAGCAGCTAAGGAAAGAGAAAACTGGAGAGGAAACATCACTCATTAATCCAAATCCTTATCTGTGCATACATGCAGACAGCAAATACTCAGAGGCTCAGGAAATACTCGTGTCTGGGTAGCTCTGCACACATGTGGAACAGAAAGCTGCTGCACTCTGTGCCCAGATAAATGAGAGGTTTTCAGTAAAACCATTTCCAGCACCACCCACTCGAGCAGCAATATTGTCATGGTTTCATTTTACCACTCGGAATGGCAGTGCAAGTTTTTGCCTGTTTGGAAATGTAATGTCGAAGCAACTTGTTTTAATTTAGGCGAGCAGAAGCTGCCAAGCATCTCTGCTTCCCAGCCAAGAGGAATTTATCTTACACATTTATTAAGTCATCATCGAGTTAATTACCGTCATTTTGTAAATAGTGGAGCAGAATGAAGACAGCCATCCAGCACTGTTAGAACTGATAAGAGACACAAAGAAACCAGGCTGGGAGCAGTGCGGAGTCACTGTCCCTCCAAAGGAAATATCAGTGAAATATCTGAAATATCCAAATTTACCTCAGCTAAACAGCCCACCTCCATTTCCCCTGTTGTAAATATCAGGAGTGTTTTCTCCAACCAGCACTGGAGCAAAATTCCATCTTCCAAAACTGCTGTTTTCACTTAAATGAGCTGCTCTAGGAGGTGTTTTCCTGTCCATGGTTGTTTGGGAGAAGGGGAAATAAATTACAGGGTAAATAAAGCACCAGGGATGGAACTTCATTCACGGGCCTCAAGTGTAAAACGAAAGCTTTGTAAACTAAAACTTTTGTTATGCTTGGGTGAAACCCTCCCTGCCCAAAGATTTTAATCTTAAAATAGTTCATTTGGTTGTTTGGTTGGGTTTCTTTTCAAGCAGACTGATAAGGAAAAGCATTTTTCTTCGGAGGGTGAGATCTGGTTTTATTGACTAGATAATAACCTAGTTCTTATTCTTCACATGACACGGCAATCCCAGTAAATCAACGAGTTAAGGGGTTATTTACTCCAGGTTCCAAGAGAAGAAAGAGGCCAAATTCTGCTCATAAATGTAACTGTAAAGAAGGTTCCTCCAAGCTTCCAGCAAAGCAAAATCCCTGACAGAGCAGATTTTGGCGGCCAGTCAATTTTCTGAAGGCTACTTTACATATAAAAAGTTACACTGGATTAACAAAATTATGCGGTTTTAAAATAGATAATTAAAGCAATACAGCTTTATGTGAAAATACCCTTGAAATAAACTTAACCTAGTTTATAGGAGTTTAGCTGCACTGCTTAATTTACAGCACAGCTGTAAATTGCAGTGAAAATGGTTGGCAGCAGCAGGCTACAACATACTCACTTATATCAGCACAATGGTTTACATGAGCTGGGTTTAAACAGAATCTTAAACCACATCAATATCCATGCTGAGTCAAGCTCTTGCATCCTCCTCGTCTTGTTTTGTTAGTTTTTCTAGCCCAGTTGTAAAAACATCAAGTCTAATTCAATAAATAAAGATTTATCATAACAAGTCAAAGCTAGGACACCTGGACTCTGGCTGAAATTAATAAATTAATAAATTAATAAAGCCTGCTGTGATGTTCAAGTACAAATCTTTGTTTCTCTGTATGAGCTGAATGAGAAGGTGCAGCTCCACTTTGCTTCTTCCAGATAAAACTCAGGGAATGAAAGGGTCTGAGCAAGGTCTGGGGTGTGGGGTTGTTTTCATGTCATATATCCAAATATGCTGTAGGTACCTGTGTACAGAGCTGTATAGAAATAACTCTAAAATCTGCCTGCTATTGGCCAAGAGTCCTCTCTCAGGAGCTGGCTGGTGAGGACAGGAGCACTGGAATTTTTGCCCCACAAACTGCACCACACTTAAATAGGTGCTTAGCTTCAATTACCCGTGCTCAATCTGCAGACCTGAGCTGTAACCAGCCCTCTGGAACGGTTCCTGTTGTAAATACCAATCTCTGACTGCTCCAAAATAAAAAACCGGGAGGACAGAGCCAAGCTCTGCTCTCAGACAGCAATCAGCAGCTTGCCATGGATGGGGAGCTGCTGCTGTGAGATTTGCAGGAGCCAAAGGAACAGTTTGGAGCTGTTGTTTGCCATCCTTGGGGCAGTTTTTGGCCAGGTAAAGCTCATCCGTCACCTGCTGCACTGCACAGAGCAGTCCCATGCACGTCCTTGGCACCTTGCATCACCCTCTGTCACCTGCCCTGCTCTCCCAGGATGAATATATGGACCTAATGTATGGAAAAGAGCAGAATTCATAGCCATGACGTTTTAGTTTAAACCTTTTTTATCCCCTTTCCATTCAAGGCAGAGGACAGACGCTCAAGCTGCTGTTTACACCAAAGTTAGAATGCTGCTTATTGTAAATTGTAAATTAGGTTGCAAAGACATTTCAACAACTAGTAAAACTACTCACAGTTCATCTGAAATTACATTTTCAGGATTCAGAACAAGTTACCTCATCATCATAAATGACCCAATTGTCCAAAACACAATAAAGACATGTCTTAGAAAGAGACAAAGAGGACATTCTTTTCCTTGGTCTCTATTAATAGGGATTCCCCCAAACAGAAGAATCATTTGAGTGGAGATATATTTGGAGGCAAATGAATAGGTCCTTCTGATTATTCACAAGACTATACTGTTGAGAATGCAACAGTAATTTAGGGGTTTTTTTTTCAATTGCAAGCTCTGGAGTGGTCTCACACATGATTAGCTGTTTTCTTTCAGAAAATAAACTGCATTGTACAATGCATTATTTTTTAAATATGCCAACTCATTAGAGATGTCTAGGTGTCTCAAATACGAGCAGGATCCATCATGAAATTTAAAAAAAATAATCCTCTAAAGCCATCAATAAATCTGAATATTCAGCTGAGTCTGATCCTCACCTTCCTGGAGAGGGAATTTCATTAGAGCCACTATTATGTCTGCAGCTCTGACACAGAAAACAACTTAAGGCTACTCAGAAACCTGAGCAGGAGGGCAGGAGAGTGTTGCTGTCACTGCTGGCAGTGGCACCTGGCTGCTGGGGACACAGAGGGGCAGAGCAGGCAAGGGACAGCTAGAGGCAAAATGCTTTGAAAACAAACATCAGGTCAAGCAGAAGGGTCGTGGGGAGACTGTACTTGAGAAGGAAAATCCTTTTAGCAGCAGTGAGGACATAAACACCTCTACATTTGCTGTGTGGCCAGCAAGCATTAGGACATTTTTCATTTTTTGCTGCTCAGAAAGCAAAGGGATTTAAAATACACAAGTTCTCTTTTCTTCTACTGGGAAGATGCTGTACTGGCAAGAGATGGAGAAGTAATATCATCACAAAAGAGCAGCACAAGCTCCCTTTGGTGCCCAGTGGTAATTAATAGTTATTAAGCTGGGCAGCTTTTAAGGGTGCCAGGGACGGGTAAGTGGGAGCAACGCAGTCCTGTGGCTTAGAGCTGCATGTGGCCAAATTCTCTGCTCTCCCAAAAGCCAAATGAACCCACGAGGAGCGCCCTGATGCCATGTGAGGAAGGCTTCAAACATCCAGTCTGACTTGTTTATGGCTGTTGTGGATATTCCCAAGCTGCCCAGCTGCAAACCCACTCCCGCAGCCAAGGATTGCTGCAGCTCGGCAGAGCTCTGGGGTGTCCAAGGCAGACACAATTTTTTTTTCACCTGTAGTGAAGTCCCCGTGTAAATGTTTCAAAGCATGAGGTGGCACTGAGGCCATTGAGCCCTGATTTTCTTGCCTTCCTCCCTGTGCTCACAGCCCAGCCCAGTTCTCCCAGCACAGGCACTTGTTTCTCTCAAAACAGAGAAGAAGAAAGTTGCCAAAGTTTCTGGGAGAACCAGTCAAGACCCATCTGAGTAGCTCACAGCTAATGGATACTGTAAAGTGCCTGTGCCAAACATGCTTCACCTTTACTATCTTCCCTTTTTACACAGCCTTTTACTTTTTATAATGATGTTCCCATTATCTCAGCCCTATCTTCCCATCCCATCCCTAAAGGCCATTAGCTATTTTTTTATATATATAAAAAAATTAATTAGAATTGAAAAGGTTGACTAATAAAGAGAAGACTGTTTTCTTTGGCAGCCCTATTCACTTTATTTATATTGGCATTGCAAGACTCCATCCTAATGTGAGATGCACCTCAACTTGCATAACACATCCTGCCTTCCCCAGCAGCAGCTCTGAGGCACAGCTTGTCTGTCCCGATCTCTGCTCCTTCTTCAGCCTCCTCTGGGTCAGAGGCACCATTCTGGCTTTGCATTATCACAAAATAACCCCCCTGAAACAAAAAGCAAACGTAACCCCTAAAACAATTGAGCAGAACACAAGAGCGGCTTTGGGGACCAAATTGCTCTCAACCACAAGAGCTGCAGGAAAGGTGTCTGGGGAATTTTGGAATGGTGGAATTTGTGGGCAGCTCCAAGAGCAGCACAAGTTGAGTTTGTGAAGGAATTGCTGCCAGTGCCTAATTTTTCTGTTCTGAAAACTCACAGGCTGTCAGGTGGAAATGCTTGCACTGCCTTTATATCCTTCTCTTGATAAAGACAATTCTTGGTCCAAAGCATTCACTGCAAGGTATGGAGAGGAATCCCACTTTTTCTGGAAATTTCACAAGATTTCCCCAATCTTACTCATAAGTTGGTCTTTCTCGTGATTAGAAAATACAAAAATCAAGCAATCCTTTAGTAAGAAATAGGTGGAAATATTGTGGGACAGGGAGTTTTAACAAGCTGTTTCAAAGCTTTATTTTTGAAAAATGTTGCCAGAATTTTATCTATAAAATCCACAGGTCCACCTGATTCCTTGTTACCTGGGTTGCCTCTGCAGAAAGGAAAAGAAAACCCCAATAATAATGAAATTCTGAGATACAGAGGAGGAGTAAGCCATTGAGAAGAGTGCTGAGGTTGAAACTGAGCTGACAGAACCACATGGACACGTGGCTTGGTGACATTTTACCTTTATCTGGGTATATTTACATCATTCCTACCTGCAACCCCCATTATCAGACAACAAATTATTTAAAAATGTCACTACCCAAAGCGTTCAGTACACACTGTGATTAAAATTATCTGTATACACAGAATGGCTTTTCAATTTACTCATCAGCTGCTTGATAAACCACAGTCCTGAAAATAAGACAAATAAGATGGTTTGCAAATACTTCCATCTGTCTATTAAAGCTCGATTAACATTCCCACACATGCAGTAAAAAAAAAATAAAATTAAATAAGTTCAGTTTTAAAAGCAAATAGGTCAAACAAATTACATATGGAATCTGGCACTGCTAAAGAAGGATAAGTACATGCTTAGATTAATAAGTAATTACCCATACAGCAGCAATGTCTTAATTTCTGGCCACTAGATTTTTGTTAGGAATTTAAATTACGTCTGTAAAATGTGGAGGGATTGAAGTTCCAATCCGTGCTGGTATCCCAGTGCCAGTTATTGGACAGCTCTCAAGGTTTTCCTAGACACACAGAATTGCAGAAATTGCTGGCTGTGAGCTGCAGATGGATTTTGCAATTTGAACCTCAGGAACGAAATTGTTCCGACGGCTGCTGCTGTTCTACACCTGAGACCTCACCCAGCTCCCGCTGCCCTGTGGGAGCAATGAGCAGTTTTTATCCTGCAATAATGAAGCAGAAAGCATCCATTCAAATCCCCAGCATCCGAGAGAAGATCTGCGTTTGGATTTTTGCATGCAGTGGTACCGTTAGCACAGAAACACATCACCACAGGATGATTCTGTG
>VRYO01001272.1:4981760-5032544 GCA_009812075.1 Sialia sialis
CTGAATCTGTTGTACACAATTTCCATTATTTTGGAAACATTTTTAACCCTGTGCTATCAGTGCATGCAGGCAGTCTGGTGAGACAGTGCAGGCGATGGATAAAGCAGTATTTTATCAAGCAGCACTCATCTCTCCCCAGCTGAATTTCAGGGTTTAAGTGATCCCTCAGGCTCAGAGAAAGAGGAACATGCCCCTGGCTAATCCTCCTCAAACTCCAACTTTTTGATAACTCTTAATGTCCCCTCAGTTCTTCACTGTACTGTGTTGGGATTTTGTGCAATTAAATCCCAGCTGGAGATTTGTCAAGGTGAATGTGCTGAAATTTTGCGGCTCTTTTGTGCAGACCGAGCCCCCACCTCTCCCCACCAGCCATGATAAATGTCCCACGCTTTGTTAACCCCG
Organism: Sialia sialis; assembly: GCA_009812075.1. NCBI lineage: Eukaryota > Metazoa > Chordata > Aves > Passeriformes > Turdidae > Sialia > Sialia sialis. Next base: position 4,982,163 of record VRYO01001272.1, read on the forward strand.
GCAAAGAAGGTTCACATCGGGATTTTAAGTGCCCGGTGGTGACACTTTGGCACAGATCTGTCAGCTCTGGACACCCCGTGTCCTGCTGCCTCCCTCGGAGGGATCTGTGACAGACACAGAAATACAGAAAACGCGGAAAGAACGAGGAAAAAAAAGTGAAATAAAACTCCTATTAATACAGAAAATTTTCCATTTTCCTTATCCCACCTAAAGTCTGGCAAAAGGAACACCTGCAAGATTTCAAATTAGAGATGCGGGCACTTTGAAAAGGCTCAAGGAGCTTTTCCTTAATGTTCCTTTTTTTTTTTTCTTTTTCTGGGCTCTGCGGCTCCCGAGCCTCCTCCAGGGCAGGGGAGAAGCCCCAGAGTGGCAACACTTTCCGAGTGGAAAGTGTGTTTAAAAGTAGGGCTTCAGAAGTAAATAAAACTCTTTTGACAATAATGAAAGTAATAATGAACTTTCTTTCCGTGTCAGTTTTGCTCTGTTAGCTACTCGATAATGCGATGCTCTATAAAAGGCTTGAAAGAAGATTCCTTGTCAGTCTGCGGTGCCTGGGGGTAACGCGAGCTGCTCAGCCCTCACAAGTAATTAAAGATAATCAGTTAAAAATGCGAGGGTCTGTTGTACTCTGCATTCCAAACCCCACCTACAACAGGAACAGCGCTCGAAATGATTATTTAAATTTAACTTTTTTTTTTTTTTTTTTTTTTTTTTTAAGGATCGGTGGGGGATGGGATTTGTAATTGTTTTTCTGCCGTGCTCCCAAAAAAGCAAGAAACGGTAAAAAATGAGTTTGAGGAGGATCGATACTTGACCGAAACACCCTTGAAACTCTGAACTGGCTTTGGTGTTTTCCTACCTCTGACAGATTTCTATCAGCAATGTTTACCTTCAGGTATATTAAATGACAGAGCCAAACCTGCTTCATCTCCTGAAGTGGGATTAATTGACCACAGAATATTTATAGGAACAAATAACAGCTTTAACAAATAAAAGAATAATAATTCTAATAACAGGGAAGGTTTCCCAGGTACTTCATAGACAACAACTCCCTCTGAAACTTTATTTATCATGAGGAGCAGTGAGAGTTACAGCCTGGCAAATAACTTTGAAAAATCAAGCCACTTATTCAGGTGCAGACTCAGCAAGGGAACTGCTGAGTGTTGAGCAACTCGGGAAATCTGGTTGAGACTGTCTTTCATTTCTAGTGCTCTTTGAACTCCCTGGCACAAATCCTACGCAGGAAAAGCGGGAGCTGCCAGCTCTGGGTGCTTCAGATCAAGGTGCGACATTCCTGCTGGCTGGAGGGGGACACCAATAAATGGGAGGCACAGAAAGAAAAGAGTGAATCTAGGTGGGTTGGGTGAGATGTTCCCCTGTTTTATGGATGCACTGGACAGTGGGGCCACACAGAGAGCAAAGCCAGCCTGGGGACAGCCCGGGTGACACAGCCCAGGTGACACTGGGAGGCTGCAGCCAGGTACACCCCAAAGCTGCAGAGGAAGGCTCTGTGAACCAATGCTTCACACTGGGCATCCTCTGCTCCTCTTGCACTTGCTGAGTGTCCAAAAATCCTATTTGAGCTGCTCAGTGCTCCCTGTCCCAAGGACAAAACCCCCACTGACTCTGAGGGCCAAAGGAAGGGCAAAGCCTCGTGTGGGGCTGAAGGGAAATCCATGGATTTGGTGATTCCTGAGCTCTGAGGATGTGCAAGTGCAGAGTGTGGAGTGCTGAGCCTCCTGCCTCCTCCCTGCTGCTCTGTTTGCAGCTGGAAAATGTGCTGGTGAAACCTATGTCAGACATTGGCACTGCTAAGAAAAGCACAGTTATTGTCTTCCAGGGCACTGACCAAGCCCTGGGCAGGTTTGGATGGTTGCTGCCAGGTTAATTCAGTTTTAGCCAAAGAAGCAAAGCAAAGGAACCATACAATTTTGGCAAATAATCCAAAACACATTGAAAGGTACTATATCAGGGGTTTCCAGACTTCTTCAATTTGTGGATGTCAAACAATTTTCTAAACTAAATTTTCTAAGCACACAGACCCAGGTAGAGAGAATTTACAGTTCCTGACAATAGCTTTAGCTTTTAGTAGGTGCTTTTTTGTGGATTCCTTTGAAGTAGCCAAGAAAACCACATCACTGCTTCTGTGATTCCACAGGCAACAGAAGATCATCAACTTCCAATCTATTTTGTCTCGTAATTGTACATGTTTGTTTCTCCCACACTCCGCTGATGTAGAGTTGAACACTCAAATATTACCAGTTAAATACAAAACAAAGCAAAACTGTTGATGCATTATTTCACAATAAGTAATATAAAACCATGAATAATGGGTTCCAAATGATGTAAACATGTGTTTATAGTACTGCTTAGAGCACTGATGCTGACCTAGATTTGACCTTCCCAAGTATCCACAATCTATTCCTTCTTTAAAAATAAAAAATGTTGCCTAAAGGAAAGATTGTGTTGTCTTCACAAATGATGAGTGAGGATTCCGTGTGACCGCAAACAACAGAAATACTGTACAGGTCGTAATTAAAATGACCTTAGAAAATATCCCATGGAAAAATATTTTCCAAGAGGCTGGATTCCACTGAATTTTGTGCAGACCACACACTTTAATCGTGGTCCTACTGAAGTCATTGAGAGTTTTTCCATTGACTTCTATGTGTCCATGGCTTGGCCTTCATTAGCCATGCATGGAGCATATAATAAAAGCAAACATCAAAAATAAAAGTTGCCCTAAAAAGCATGCCCACAGGGAATTGCTGGGGAAAAAATGCACAAAACATTTCTGGAGTGAGAGAGTTTGTGAAAAATATTATCCCACTTAAAAAAAAATTGTCTGAGAAATTTTATTTAAGCCATATGGATGCACAAAGCATGTAATTAATAAGGAAATGATGTTGATTGCTAATATAGACATCTGAAATCAGCCACAATGAAATCTTGTTATGTCAGGATTGTGGCAGCCTGGATTGAGATGGAACATGGAGCATCACACAATCAATATAATATCATTATCAAGACATTCCTAACAAATTTTAGGCAGAGACAATGTCACATCTTTTCAGCCTGAAAAAGCAGTACGTCTACACAAGATGCAATTATTTTAATTCAGACTTTTAATGATCTATATAAAGACAACAATGGGCTGTTTGTTACCAGCTGAATCGGGGTTCCGCCCAGCCCAGCGAGACCTCGAGAGCCACCACCAACCCTGCAGGGTGTGCTCAGACACGTGAAACTCATGAGAAACGGAGCAGAGAGTGCAGATCCAGGGGGTTTGCTCCCCAAAAAGCGGGATATCCCGCCTTGTGAGGCCGGGCGCGCACGCACGCCGTGAACCGGCTCCTCCGCCAAAATCCCCAGAGCCAAGAGATGTTGCATCTGTCTGCTCGGCCTCAGCACAGAGAGTGACTCAAGTCCTGCCAAATCGAGTGTGACCTTCAATCTGCCACTCTCATGGTGAAAAGCAGCAGAGTAAATTACTTGGCCTTCCCTTTCTATAGAGGGTGAATGCGAGCGGGCCGGCGGGACCTGCCGCCGCTCCATCCCCAGCGGCACCCCACAGTTTACACAACCCGGGCTGAATGCCATAAAAGAGGGGCTCCATTCACCCAGGGCCTGCATGCAAAAGAGACGCCCATTAGATCATAGTAATTATTCCATTGACATCACACAGTGCCACAGTGGGACGTGCAGGACTCATCAAACACTTCTCTTCACCGGGCCCGGCTGCTAATGAGGCCCAGTGGCGGCATTGTGCCTTCCATTTACTCATGGCCGTGCCTGCCTGCCAACAACAGCTCAGCCCTCCAGACAGGCTGCCCCTTTCAGAGCCATTTATTCCATGCCCAACCTCTGACCCCAAGGGTTATGACATCAGCAGCCCTGATTTGTGATCATTTTTATTGGCGGACATTCAACTCTTGTTTCCTGTGTTTAACTCTGCCTCCCTTTTTTTAGCTAAACTTATTGGTTCTAATAGGCATCTGCCAAAAGACTATAAAGTAAGCCAGAGCTCGCACAAAGAGGCTTCTGATCTTGCTATAAAAAGCCCCACAGCTACTATTTATGCCAATAATAACGAGTAATTCATTATCTAGGTGCACAAAATCTGTTAACCACTAAAATGTTGAACAATTTGGAGCAGATGTCCAACAATTTTATGAGTTTTAATTAAAATGTTCTATGTATTTTCATCAATTCACCTGGGTTTTTAAATTTACAAAGATGCTACATCGGCGCACAACAGTACTTTGCAAATGGCAATTTTTTTTTTTTTTTCAGAGGGGGATTAGGAGGGGATGATTTGGGCTAATCAGATGCTGATTTGTGGCGAATTTTTTCCCCATTAAGGTGTTGATGCAAAATCAAAGAGGAATTAGAGCTGAGATTTAAAAAGACAGCGCTTTCTTGGGACAAAGCAGCGATATTTCAGGAGTCAGTGAACTTCAGTTTGTCTGCTTGAAATAGAGAAGGGGAATTTGCATTTTGAAGCAGAGTCATTAATTTTAAAGCTAGTGTTCTAAATGGAAATTAAATATCTTTAGAGAGCAGGTTCTCAAAACACATGTTTTTCATAATGCAGTTTGTTTAAGCACTGTGATTTCCATACAGCAAGAAACAGGTATAATAACAGACAGCATTTGCTTTATCAAGAATGCAAATAATAATTTTCCAAAAATTTGACATTACAAATCACTATGCAAGCACATAATCACAAGTTTTGCATGGTTTATATTTTTAAGCATTTGTTAAAAAAAATTTAAATACTTAAGAAGCTGATACTGAATGAAATATAAAATATTTTATCTCTGCTCTTTCATTTGGATAATGGCAAGGTTTTAGCCTGAAGTTGAAAACTAACTAGTTTTTAAAAAGGATGGTTTTCCCTCAATTATAATCATAAGCAAATTAACAAAAAAAGAGGATCCTGTTCAGCTAATTTCAAGCAGTTACAGTCGCAGATGATGATTGCAGGAAGTGGTTAAGTAATAGAAGATTTTTTTTTTATTGTACCAGTGAGGACTCAGTGTAAGCAGCCCTGCACAGAATCTTTGTAATGCAGCCCTTTCAGGGCTAACATGGATATTTAATGGATTGGATTGGAGCTGTCACCAACCCCTAATGTATCTCTAATGGAATCTGAGGATTTACATTTGTTTCCCAGATAAGATTCTCATCCAGCTTCTCTTTGTAGTCAAGTAAATAATTTTACTCGTTATTTGCTAATCTTAATTTCATCATCTCTGCCAGTATTACCTTTATTTACATAGCTCATTTTTTGACAAAAGCTGAGCTGCTATGCTTTGTGCAGTAATACTTTAGGATTGCACTCTCTGCCCTAAATTGCATGCAATTCACACGGTTTTGTACACAAACCAGGGAAATGCATGAGCATTCCTAAATGACCACGCATAGATATTCATGCAAGCAACAACCTGTTTTACATGCAGATGGCCAGGAGTTTCCCTCTTTAAAAAGCAGGACACAACCCCCTCCCCAGCTCTTCTGGGGGAAAAAAAAAAGAAAAAGAAAAAGAAAAAAAGAAGAAAAAGAGCAGGGAGGAAAAAGAAAAAGCAAAATGAAAACAAAGAGGACACACTGGATTGGATGCACAGGAGAGCTCCAGGGGCACCAGCACTCTCTTGGTACAGCTCTGTGGGTCTGGATCTGTTTAGATCCCAGATTCTGGAAGACTGAAAGAAATTAAAAACTCCACCCTGCAGGTCAGCTGAGCCCTCTCCTCTCAGAACATAATAATATTTATTATTCCTTACTAAATAAATAAATAGCTGCACCCAGGGCACTGAGTGTGCCTGGTGGCCCCAAGGGAGCAGGTCCATGCAGCAAGTGGTCTTTGAGAGTCAGCTGGAGAAAACAAACTGCTTGGTTTAGTTATTGTCATGCACTTCTGCTGAGGGTTTGCCCTCCAGCTGGAAAGGCTGTGATCACTTACCTGGATTCTATTGCTGAGGTGAATTTTGGGGGGGAATAAAAGAAATGGCCCTCCACCACATCCTTTAGCAAGAGACACTACCCTAAAATATTTCACGTCCTAGGTATTAAACCATACTTTTGGTTTTGAACACACAGAATTTCTAGTTAGATCAAGGGGTCACTTCCCACAGTCTTTTTGTAGGGTAGAATTCTTGCCAATACAGCAAACAATAGCCAATTGATTATATATTAAAAGCAATAATGTTACAAAGTTTTAATCTTCCTTCCTGGCCATGCAGAAAACCTCCCTGTGCCTATGTTCAGGTGTACAGATGCCATCCCCAATCACCACATAAACAACATATTTCCTCACAGTATGTTGATATGAGACACCAATAAATTGCTTTGAGGAGCTAGAAAAACTCCTACAGAGTTCTAAGCTCTAAGCACACTAAGGAACAGAATTATTTAGGATAAGTAATGCCCTCACCCCTCATGAGGTATTGCAGGACAATGGAACAACTGAGTCTGGAAGGAATTTCATCTGGTCCAACCTCCTGCTCAAAGCAGGACCAACCTCTGAGCCTTGTTTTCCTCAGGTTTGCCAAAACCTTTCCTTGCCCTGGGGATCCCTGGATTTGACACTTCTCACCAGATGTGGCCTCACCACTGCTGGACAGAGGGGAAAAATCACTTTCCTGTGCCTTGTGTGTTCACCAAGCCTATCACTCAGTTTTCCAGACTCCTTCCCTTCCATGTAACCCCTCCAGCAGTACCAAGCCAGGCACTGTGCACTCCTGAGAACAAGGGAGAGCAGCTGGCACTTGCAGAACCTGATGCTGGAAAACACTTGGGAATGTGACCAGCTCCCTTTTTCACATCCCTCCACGAGATGATGAGATTCTGGCTGCAGAAAAGCTCCTTACACCTTGTTCAGTCCACAGTAATGGAGAAGCTTAAAGTTGGGAGCAGGAATTACCACAGGACCTCACTTCACCCAGTTTCAAACTAAATCCACACTTCAAAGCTTAACACATGGTCCCAGCCTGCAAGGAAGTTGTGCACTGCTCTGCCGAAGGATGTTAATGCTCATCACCATTCAGAGCACTCAGACTGGAGAAAGCTTAATTAAAAACATCTGACAGGCCATGATTATGTTCATACATAATCGCCAGGATGCCTGTACCTGTTATGCCAGATCTTCATACTGTAAATAATTAGCTAAAGGAAACCTCAAGAGGTTTCTTCAGAACACATACTTCACCATATTCTTACAGCATTTGCAATTTTAAAATCTGAAATTGAAGTGTATTTTAAATAGGAAACACTAATAACAGGCCTGCTTGTTTTTTCCCTGCATTAAGAGCAGGATTAGTTTTCAAGCACTGCTGCACATTTTCCAGAGCAGTCACTAATCTGCTAATCTGTCTTTTGTAGAAGTGTTTAAATCGTTATGATCAGCTTCCTCATGCAACTATCGGGTTGAGTATTGCAGTGGAATAATTAGGAAAACACGAGGCAGAATTCCAAGAGAAAACAATGCAACTGGGGAGAAAAGAATCTGGGTTTGCAATTAGGGCACAGGCTGAGGATTGGGGGCACTTGGGTTCCCTCTTGGCACCTGGACCCAGGATGAACATATCCAAAATTCAAGGCTCAGCTCCCTCCCAGCTCCTCAGTGCCTGTGTTTGTAGTGACTGGTACAGAACTGCCCATCCTGAGCTACAAATCATCCCAGCTAATGCCTCAATCCGAAGAAATTTAGGAGAAATTTAGGAAATTTAGCAGAAGGTGCGATGCTCCTGCAGATTTTCTGTCAAAACTGCCCCCTCCAGATGGGAATCTGGGAACTCCGAGGCTGTCCCTGCAGTGCAAGGTCCTGGATGCTCAGCTACTTACTCACAGAGTAAAGGACAGGATGGGCCAGGACAAACCACAGGCAAAGGCTGGAGCTGCCTCTGGTTCCCAGGTGTGTCACACACCCCTTGGTGTGGCAAAAACTGCTGCAGGAGGAAGATCCCTGAATGGTCCCATCTGTAGAAACACTGGGAATTTTAAAGTCAGCACCTGTTCGTTAAAAAAAAATTAAAAACAAATCCTCACCATCTCCACAGATCCCTCACACAAACCAGTGGGTGCCCAAGTGTGCCTGACTCATTCTCTGCCTGCACACCTGGCACAGGTCACTCAGTTTGGTTTATTTTATTTTACTGGACTAATAAAAAGCAGAAGAGTTCAAACCTGTAAGAGTTCAAACTGGTCTTTTTGAAATACCTGACACTGGGCTTGACTTTTCATTTCTGCTTATTGGAGCGAAGTTTTGCTGGTTGCAAAACTGAAAACAAAATTTCACAATATCTCAGTGGGGTGAAAAAGCAGATATTGATATTCATCCCCACAAGCTTTTGTTTTTTTACTTCTAGAGAGTGGAAAATTTGCAGTGCCCTATCTTTGTAAGGAGCACCATGAAGTAAATGCTGTTGCCCCAGATTAGCACAGCCAGTTTCTGCAGCATCTCTCTGTGGTTAAGTTCACACAGTCCCCAGCCAGGCATTTCTCTCCCTGAAATATCTCAATATAAAAAGTAGCTTTCCAAATTATATTCCTATTTTTCCACAAAAATCACAAAAGCTGCAGCTTGATTTACAGCTGTGAGGAAACCTCAAGCACTGAAGTTTTGAAAACCAAAAGTGTGGAGTGCAATTTCTCTCCAATCCCTCTGCTGAAACCCTCTTAAGAGAAAGAGTTTTGCCTTGGAGTTACAAAATATGCAAACACAGATTTTTTTTTTACTCTGTCCCATTAGGGAACAAAAATATTCAAACAAAGCACGGCTTTTTTTTTTTTTTTCTTTCTTTGACATATTCAAACACAAGTTATGGCTGATTTCAAACAGCTCTATGGCAAATGTAATCTCAGAAATGATGCAAAAAGTGCCCCTCTGTAGCACTCGGTTGATACTGTAATTTTTGGGAGCTGCAGATTGAAAGCAGAGCAGTTATTTCCTGGAACTGGTGTTTCATAAAGGTCACAGTCCTGGTTTTGTAACTCTCCACAGGCTGCCCTGGTGGGAATTAATGAAATACCTGGGCAGAGGAGTCAGAAGGGGAACGAAGCTCCCAACACATTCCAGCAGTGAGCATCGCCACACCCTCTCCACAATGACCAACCCTCCAAGCCAACCGCAGAAAATTTGTCATTCACATTCCTCAACGTGCAACAAAACAAAGGAAACAATCGAAAGGGAATGGAAAATCTTGGGATTCGGTGAATAAATGGCATGTGTTAGAGGGGAAAGCTGTAAGGGAGTGATTGAACTCCACAGGAACCGTGAGTGGATTGGACAAGTTATCCTTCCTGGGAAGGGCTGACCTGGTCCAGGGGTGAAAAGTGAATTTTCTGAAAGGAAAAGCCAGGCAGGTTGGTATTTGAGAGGCCACAAAGTGTTCTTTTGGCTGACACAGTCATCCCTCCTCTCCTAACAAAATCACAGATTTTATTGGTCAAATTTCAAGCCTTTTTGTTGTAGATCATTTCCACCCCAAATGGGTGAACTTCAAATACATTCAGCATGAAATGCTTAAAAAAAAACCCAACATTTGATCAATAATATCCATTACAAGTTAGTGTCACACTGTGCAACGCTATTCTGTTTATTAAAGGTGTCACTTAGACTGAAGAATAACAATCACTTTACACTGATTCTCCCAGCAAGAACCACCTTTAAATATTCAATGTATCTGGTGAAGTCAACACGTTTTCACAAGACTGTTACTTTTGTTTGTCATTTTTAAAAAGTCATTCCATAAATCTCAACGGATTCCTCATCATGACCTACCATCATCTGTCAAAAAAGTACTTATAAATATGTATGCCATCATTCCTTCTCTTCTTTCTTTTTACATGAAAAAAGGTATCAATGCTACAACTAATTGGGATAATTTGCATCAAAGACTATACATAATTAATTTGTTTGTTAAAAGCTTTCAGCATTTCTTACAGGAAGTGCAAGAGATCATTGCTGAATTTTGAAGAAGTAATTAGCAATAACAGATGTCAATGCACATAACTGTAAAATGAGACCAGAAAAGGTACTGACAGAGCAATTTCACAACTGGGTTTCTATCAAACATTCTGCTTAATGGTGTATAGAAACAATTATGAGAATTTATTCTTTCTTCATTCCAAGGAGAAAACTCATTTTTACCACTACACAAGAGCCTTGCTTCTTTTGCTGCTTAAAATAATTATGAGATTTAATCAGTCCGTGCTCAGACATGACCTTGTCATGAATGCCAGCCACTCCTTGGAGGAGAAAATGCAGAGCCACAGCAACTCCAGTGGCCACTGGGTCTTGTGATGGGCACAGGAGCAGCAGACACCCTCCAAAAAGAGCGGAGGGGGCTGTGACTTTGTTGTGCTCTTTTCCCAAGCAGAATGAACCACACGAGGCTGGGGTATGGGGTCACCTGTGTGCCACCTGTGTCCAGGTGTCACACTGCAGGGAGGTGTCACACTGCACAGACCCGAGTCCCTTCCCTGCCAGGAGCTTTGTCCCCTCTGATGCTGCTGGGCTCCAAGGGCTCTCAGGCAACAGAGTGCAAATATCCAAACTCAGAGAGCTCATCCCCTCCTGCACGCTCCTCTTCAGCGTCTGCAGCCTCAGTCTTTCCATAAAGCTCCCAGCAGAACAGATTTCTGGTTTCTCTCAGCATCCTTGTGCTGTTACTTGGCCCGCTCTCCCCATCCTAATTAAACCTTTCACTGACAGCACCCATAGCTCTCAGCCACTCTCAGCCCAGCTATTTTCGTGTGGCTTTGCAGTGTTTCCAGGAGCACTTTCTGGCCCTAGAAGGGATGTGAATGTGACCCGTATCCCCATCCATACCTCTTCCATTTGGGGCTGAGGGTTCCCTACAGGGGACTCTTTCCAATGTGCTCTGGCAGATCACTGCCCAGCTTCTGCTAATGCCTCCAAATTACACAGCCTCCTCAATTGCGCCCTAACACGTACAGACAAAATGCCAAGAGCACATCTTATTTTAGATATCACTTTATTGCTGTCTACGGCTTCCCACGGCATCTATCGATGCTCTAAAAATTGCTTTTGAAAGACAGGAGCTGCTAACCAATCTTGCCTCAAAGGAATCCCTCCCCTCGGAAGAAACTAATGGTAGCTGAAGAGCACGCAAATGGAGTGACCAAGATGTCCATTCAGGAACTGCTGGCATGGAGGATAATTATGACCTGTGAAAAGCTCTCCTGGAATCCTATCCATTAGGATTATCCTACATGAAAGGAGAGTTTTTCGGTATGAAAAAGGACAGGTGTGTCCACACCGCAGCCTCGGTGCTACCTTCATTGTCTGAGCGACAGTTTCAGCGCAACCCAGTTATTACCGTTTCCTCTTGTATCCAGTCTTAACAAGATTAAAGTTTTCTGTTCAATAAGCACCTACTCCTCGCTGGCCAGATTGTATTAGCATGGTTGGCATTCCACCAAGGTTTAGCAACTCTTTCTAAATGGGGTTTAATAAAGGACTTTGCAAGGATCATATAACTAGACAGAAAGAGTGGAGATAATCAAATTACTGGCTTTCAGCACATACTTAGCCTTCCTTGCATCCAGCCAAACAAGATTTCACATCAAATGCAGGAAAACTCCATGCAAATAAGCTGCTAATGATTATTAGAAGATTCTCACTCTTGTGAGAGGATGTCTTATGACAGGTACTCAACATTTGCTCAAATGATTTGTCACCTCATCTTACAACAAATTTGAGGTGGCATTTTTCATGTTTAAAGTGTTCCTGGAGGAACTTCTGATTAATTACTCTTTACAGCACCTCAGAGTTTATAACAGTGGGTGCTCAGGGATCAGGGTTTGTCTGTGGTCACCCAGCAGTGCACATCTGTCCTCTGAGGCACCCCAAGTTCTGCATGGCCCACTGGGCACCACCAGCACCTTGATGTGAGCCTTGCCTCTCCCTCACTGCCCCTCTGTGAGGCAGACACAGCCAGGGACCCCCACACTCCCTGCAGCCAGCCTGAGCTCAGCTCTCATGGGCAGGGTCAGTGATTTGAGCCGAGTTTAAGTGGTTTCCCACCGGTGGCATGGACAGGCAACACCCAGCATCTCATTTTCTGCATGTCCAGCACCATTCACTTCCTCCAACTCCTCTGTAGCTCTGATGCAGAAAAGCCAAATTGGCATTAAAAGCAAAGCTTCCCAGTTCCTTCTGAACCCCTGGAATCTCTTTCACCTTTCCCATTGTTCACCCTTGACTGTACATGTTTGTGGGATCCCGTTGATGGCTGAGGCAGCTCCAGAGGAGGAGATGCCAGCTCTGCCTGGGCCAGGCACCACAAAGCATTTGTCTTCTGCCTAGACCTGCCAAAAACCCAACATCAGGGTTTCAGTGCACTCTCCCAGCATAGCAATGGTTGGATCCCTTTTATCTCTGATGGTAATTTTCATGGACCCCTGCCAGGTTCTTTATGTGCTACAGAGTTCCCTCCTTCATTCAAGGAGAACTGTATTGTTCTCTTCCCTATTCCCTCAAATATGCTTCCAAAAAAATTGGCTCTAAAGAGAACAGGTTTTCTTGGAAGCCTTGGCTCCTGGTAGGTCCTAAGCTGCATGGACATCACAAAGATCTCTACAATCAGAAGTTTTAATGAAGATAGACCCAGGCCAGAATCTTAAACCAGACCATTGTTAGCTCTTTGTGTTTACAGACTCAGAATTAATGTATATAATTTATTAATACACCAAGTTACATTGGCTACCTAGCTGAGGCCCAGTCTGAACACACCCTCAATTTTATCAGTGAGGAAATTGGGTGTCAGCTGGTGCTGCCTCGAGGTTTCCAAGAGCATGTCACAATTCCCAAACAAAATATGAAGACCAGATACAGCAGGGTGACCTAAAAACTGGAGCTGAATCCATGTCAGGCTGAGGCAGAGGAGAGCAGAGCTGCCTCCATCCAGAGCCTCCCCTGGGTTCTGCAGGGCAGCTCCCTTGTGCCAGACCAATTCACTGAGTTCCCCCTGTGGAAGGGATGTTCTGTGGATAAATTTGCCAGAGATGAGTGCAGGGCAGGAGGGAGAGGGGGGCTGTGGGGTGGTGCCTGTGCACAGATTGAGGTTTTTATGGAGAAAGCAGAATTCCATTGGAAAATCAACCCTCCTGGGCTCTGCCACACCGAAGTGGAAGTTGGGCTCTGCATCCCAGTGCTCATCCAGACTCCAGCAGAGCTTGGCACCACATGTGAGGCTCTGCTCACCCAGCTCAGGGCACTCACAACACTCCAAACTCACTGAAATACACCTCCCACACTTTTTCATTCTGGAATCCTGCACACACTCTGCTGTCCAAGTAAAGCCACCAGAGCATTCCTCACATGCAGCTTGCCTCCTGGCAATTACACTGTGACAAAACCTTGCATGGAAGCGTCATAAAACCAGAAATGAAAGACAAGACAGCACACTTCAGTGGATTTCAATAAAAAGGCTGAAAAAGAAATCCTGGAAGCCACACCTTCACACCTCCAGCAGAACCGAGAGCAGGAGGCTGCACTGCCAGGGACCCCAGTGCAGAGGGGAGATTCTCAATTTCCACCCAAACTCCTCAATTCCAGGAATTCCTCCTGCTCTGGTGGGGAAATAAAAACTTGTTTTTGAAACAGGAAATAAAGTACAGGAAATCAGCTTCTTGGCCATCTCCAGCAGCAGGGAGATATCATTGATGAGATGTGCAATCCCCTGGGAGAGAATACCACCACAGATAATCATGAGCAAAAATCATCTCTTGTAATCTTTTTTTTTTCCCTGCACTTTTAGGTGTTCTCTAGCCTAAGAAAGGCTTTTTTCAGAGTTCTTTTTCCCCTTTCCCAGCTCTCTAGCAGCAGCTCTGCTGATGCAGTGTTTGGGCACTACAGATGCTTGGAAGCACCGTGGCTGCTGACAGCTTTCTGTTCAGTGCCCAGAAATCTTTCTAGAGCATTAAGATTTAATCCAACACATCATTTTACCTGCAGACACAATTCCTGGCGGACTGAACAATGAAGAATTGCTTTGATATTCAGTGATCATTTTACAATGATCAGACCCCTCTTGTTTTCAGAGAAATGATGGCAGTGGAGGGCACTACCATATTTTTTCATTTTAAAATTAACCAAATTTAAGGATCATAATTGTGATTGGAAACACTAATGCAACGGTCCCTTTCATTTAGCTTAGAGTTTTTAATCCATTGCAACATACATTTTTTTTTCCTTGTCTATTTTGTCTTTTAGGGTTTTTGGTTTTGTTGCAACAGGAAAAGCTCTGCAACACTAAACACAACAAAGCACTAAAACCTTTGGGGAGGAAATACAAGAAAAAAATGAAACGTGATTTCAGACCAACTCATTTTCTTCCCAGTTCAGAAAAGCAATTATATACACAGCTATGACTGGAATTTGTGATTGTTTCCCCTGAATATTGCAGCTAGCTTTAAGCACAATCCCATCCAGAAAGGCTTTGCTTTTTGCAAAGTTAAGAAATAACGAAGGGATGAAACCCCTTGAGCTGCAGTTTTGCCAAGTAAAAGGTATTACAACTTTTTAAGTTAGAAAATACAGAAACCACTTAGGAGAAACAGAATCTAGACCAGTGTTCTCATTCCTTGCTTTCCATTCCTGCTGTTATCATTACAATAATGACATATTTTAATCTTGAGGTTTTTAGCTTAAAAATTTCCAATTAAGGACTTTATAAATTACATAAATGTTAAAGATTTTTTTTTTTTAAGCTGCTTTCACACACTCCCTTTACCCTGGACCCTTTCACGACTGCTTTGCAGAATTTATTTTAAAAATGGGAAATTGCACCGTCCATCTAATTACTAAAATCACAGTCACATGCAGCTTGCATGGATCAATGGCTGATATCAGAACATTCTTTATCAAAGACTTTCCTCTCCTTGAATCTTGCTCCAGCCCTGGAACAGCTGCCCAGAAAAAAAATTTGGCTAGGGCAGGAACACAGTGGAACACACTTCTCCCAGCATTTGCTCCCTATCCCAATAAAGTGTTGGAATCACACAAGGAAAAGCAGAATAAAATATCAGATATCTTTCCAATTCTTCCCTCTCACCAGTTTTGCTGATGTTCAGAGCTCACAAAGCCCGTGCCACACACCACACAAATGATTTTTGGTGTTCTCTGAAACACAGGTATGACTTCAGCATCCAGGATCCCACACAGGATATTCCTCTCCTTCCTTCCAAACACTGATTCTGTGACAATTCCCTGTGGACTTCTGCAGCTTCTGAATTTTGGGAAGTGAAGGAATGAGGTCTGCTGGATGTCAGTGTGCATCAGGCTCTCGGGGAGGATTTCTGATTTCTGGGAGAGCACAAGCTGAGTGCCTGGCTCCAAACGCTGGGGAGCGACAGTTAATTTTTCTAATGATGCACAAAAGTCTCAGGAACACTTCTGACATTTTCCTTTTCATTCTCTTCCCCAACAACCTTCCCCAAAAATCCACAAATCCAAACGACAAAGGACTAAAGCACTGACAAGCACATGGTGCTCTCTTCTTTGGAAATGTTTTGAATTTGCTAGGGAGAAATTTCTTATTGCAAATATTGCTAAATTAGATTCTTTGTCTATCAAACTGAGCAACCAAGTCTCCTGAAAGACAATTATGCACCATTAAAAATAAACATTAGAGATTTTTTTCCCAGAAATTACTATAAGGATTTTATAGCTAGCTGAAAACAAAAATATTTTTCTAAAGCATGATTAATTGAAACAAGCCTAGTTCAAAATAATTATTCATTTAAATTTTCATTTAATTTTAAATGACCACTCATTTATGATTGCTGCTATTAAAATTACCCACTCATCTTTTGTACAAACCAAGACAAACTTTTTCCACAAACTTGGCAGTACATGTTACCGATGAAACACTCACAGACTGCACAATTCTTGAAAGATTGGGTCAGGATCTATATATTGACAACCCCAAAAACAATTTAAAAAAATAGAAACCTTTCCATCATGTAGCATCAGATCCTGTTGAAGTTTTTTGTACACCCTTGCTGGTTGCTTTTCTACTTTGAACAAATTACCTGAAGACTTGGCCACTTTGCAGTGTTGTTGTTAGGCACAAGTTTCTCCTACTAAAGCTAAACTTAAAAAAAAAAGATCAAAGAAACTTTCAACAGTGAAATTAGGGCACGTAAAGTTGAAATAGGCATTTCTTGCAACATTTAACTCATTTAACTCTCTTGATTGCAAGCTTTCTCTCTCTAAAAGGAAGCGCCAGAGGAGACAGAAACACGGTCAAAAAATATGTGCCAAGGTTTTTTTACTTATTCAGCACCCCTAAAGCACAAGCTCCGTTCCCAAGGTCTGTTTTGCAGCATCTTTCTGAGGCAGCTCAGCTGCTGCTGCTGTTTAAAGCCTGGGAAGGGAAGTCAGGACACAAATCCTGCACCCAACAGGGGCTGGATGAGCAAACCTGGCCGAGTGCAGAAAGCACAGCCAGAAAACTTCAACTGTGCATTTGTAACACCTCCAATTTCAGTTCTGTATCTACAGATGGGCTTCAGGATTTTATTTTTTAAAGCCCTGAACACACTTCTTTCTTTTCCTAGGAAAGCCTGGTCTCATCTCTGACCACCCAGAGCCCTGCAGCATCTCCTGGGCTCTGCACAAGTGAATTTTGTCTGAGCAGCCCCCAGCAGCCTCACACACACAGCCAGGCTGAGCTGCACAAAAGTTGTGTTTGCTTTCCAGCTGCCCTGAGCAAAAGAACTTTTCCCCTCTCTCCATTCTTGTCTGGCATCATCAGAGCTGTGCTGAATGCAGCTGTCTGCCCCTCTCTGTGCCCAACAGGCATGAAGGACACGGAGGAGCTGTGGGCTCCATCACATGCAGAATTTCTTTTGCAGCACATCAGCATCAGACGTGATCTCTTCTGACACCACATCAAGGAGCAGTTTTGTTCCTTTCTTTACCCCAAGCTAAATGAAGGGTTTATATTCCACTTGTGGTTAATGCCTGTGTTCAGAGCCATGGATCTTCCTGAGCATCTCTGCTGGGTCATGCACCACTGCCTCTGCAGCAGGCAGACCCACTGAGAACTTCTCAGAGCTGCTGGCTCTGTACCTGTCACAGTTCTTTTCCTGCCCATTAATTACAGCAATTTCACGGCTATAAGGCGCACCTTAAAGCCTAAAATTTTGATTGAAACCCAGAAGTGTGTCTTATAATCTGGTGTGCCTTATATATGGTCAAAGTTCGGAAATTTGCCAATAACCTGGAAGTGTGAACTGCGAGCTGAGCCACGAGTGGCCTGGCACTGGGGCGGGCCGGCGCGTCACTTGGGGGGCTCTGTCACTCGCCAGAAAACTTTCCCAGCTCCAGACCCCTCTGCCTCCCCCAGACTGGGGTGGAAGGTCCCCGTCCCACCCTCACCCCACTGGGCCATGCCCTCCCCTCACCTGGGCGAGAGCGGAGCCGGCAGGTTTAATAAAAGTGAGTGATTTTTCTCTGTATTTTTTTAAAAAGTGTTTGAAGGTTGCTCCGATCCGTGAAAAAAATGTTTGCAAATTGAGCAGCTGCTAGTAAACCCCGCGATGGTGCCATTCCATTACTAATTTGTTACTTTGTTGTGCGCGGATCCTCGCTGCAAAAAAAAGGTGCGGCTTATAGTCCGGTGTGCCTTAGAGTTGTGAAATTGCTGTACATTATTGTTATCCCCTTTGGTTTTGGTTCCTCTCCTGCGGCTGAAGCAGCCTCAGCAGAGAGGGTGCCCCAGCCCTGAGCCCTGTGTGGGGTTTTGGGGACCCCAGGGGTGGCAGATGGACACTTCCATAGCTCCACACCTCAGCAGCACCTGGTAACCCCAAACTCGCTCATCAAAACTTTCCTTCTCCCCCTCATCCATCAAATTATCTCCTTATTGAAGGAGCAGCTTTGGAGAGGATGAAAAACAAATGAGAGCAGCAGGGAAAAATTCTTTCAGTGATTTCAGTTATTTGACCATTCCAGTGTGGTGGTCTGTTCCTTGCCAGACTTGGATTTTTCAATCTTTGATGGGCATTTGGGTAATAGTGGGAAAGGCTGTGCCACTCCCATCACAGCAGGAAATGTCCACCACAATAGAAAAAAAGTATTTTGCAAAAATAAAGTTTCAGATAGGTATTAAACATTTTTTTTCTTTAAAATTGCGATTCTATTAGTCAGCAGATGACTATGGTCAACATAAATGAAAAAAAAAAAAACCAAAAAAACAATCAGTAGAACTTATAAAAGTACTTCTTGCATAAATTAAATCAACTCTCAAAAACACCTCTCCAAAAAGAGAAAATTTTACAAATGGAGCTTTTCAACCAAAAGTTCCACCTTTGTGAATAAACTCAAAAATAAAACCTGGAATGCCATCAGGACAGGGAGCAACCAGAGGAGCCAACTAGAAGCTGTGTCATTTTTCTCTCTACTTGATATTAAATATTTTTTTTATCCTCCTGAGCTGAGTGGATTTCTCTAGCACTTTCACATGCACACAAATTCATAGCAGGAGCTGTGTGTTTGTATTAATCAAAAGCAAGTGGCAACACGCTGCACGTGGAGATAAACAGCGTGGTTAATTGAGAGAAACCTTCTGCTCAGCGTTTTGCTGCTCCTACTCTCTCTGCTGAGTTGGTTTGCATTTATTAAGAAAAATTAAATTGAAAATAACCCAATGTTTCTTAAAATTCCCCACTGAAAAACTGCACTTAAAAAAAATTAATTTTCTTATCCCTACCCTGAGGAGTAACTATAATAACATTTTTCTTTTTTTTGCTTTAGACAGACACCGGCATTTCTTTCATATGCCAAATTCTTTAAGCTATATTACTTGGAAATTGAAATTGATGGAGGACAGCTGATCTAAAAGATTCTTTTCTTGAAGTTTAATATGCCACATCACATGATCTTGTCAGGTGGGATCATGTCAGGGATATTTATGCCATAATGGGAATCAGCCATGTATCAGTTGACTGTACTAACACAGCAAAAGGACACAGATTTTTTTGGCAGTATCTTGCCTGACTTTTTCCCTCTTCTTCCCTTCTATTTCAAGAGGAAAAAAGTCTGAGTTATTAGCAGTGGCTAAATCACAGAGAACCTTCTACCAAGCCCAGATTCCTGATCTGTGCTTTGTGTGGGTGGATCAGAGCACCAGTAATAGGAAAGCCATTAGCTGAAAATGAAAGAGAGCTTTTCTACCATTTTCTTTTGGCTCAGCTCTTGCTATGATATTTTTCTTCTACAAAATTCAGAAAACTCAATATTCTCTTTGTAGAATAATCTTTCTCTGATTTTTCCCTCTATCACTGTGATGCAACAAGAGGAGCAGAGTCTGAGGTTATATTTCAGCAGAAGACTAGGATAAATAAATGAATATATTGACATGTTATGGGAGTCTTGGCAGCCCAAACCATGATGGGTGGCAAAAGAAACCAGTCTGAAATCCTTGCTGTGCCCTGAGGGAGGCTCTGAGGGCAAATTCTGCTTCCATTGCCACCCTTGTCCCTCTGCTGAAGAATTTGGTGATGGAATTTGGCCACGTGCAACCAATTCTGTAGCTGGGCTGCTGGGAATTTATCTCTAACTCCAAGGTACAACTCATGCCACAGTGACAGCCTCGGTGCATTCCTTCTGTTCTTGAGGAAAGAAGGAGATCTCTCCTGCTGGTAACCAGGAAATCCAACTAGGCAGAGGTTTCTGCCAGTAAATTGTTCTAGCAGAGTTTCAAATACAGCAATTTCACAACTATAAGGCGCACCGGACTATAAGGCACACTTTTATTTTGCAGCGAGGATCCGCGCACAACAAAGTAATGAATTAGTAACGGAATGGCGCGATCGCGGGGTTTACTGGCAGCTGCTCAATTTGCAAACATTTTTCACGGATCGGCGCAGCCTTTAAACGCAGCCCCAGGCGCCCTCCCTGTGCTGTGGGCCCCAGCACTCCTGCCCTCACCATGGCAGCCGGCACGGCTCGCACTTCCAGTTGGCAAATCTCCAAACTTCTCCATATATAAGGTGCACCGGATTATAAGGCGCACTTCCGGGTTTTGATCAAAATTTCAGTCAAAAGGGTGCGCCTTATAGTCGTAACATTACTGTAATCTTTTTGAGGTCTCTTCCCTGTGTCCCTTCCCACACAGAGTGGTTTTCACTTGTTCTGTTGACGCTTTTCCCCACTGTCCCTTCAGTGTGTGATGCTTTCCACAGGGAATCACTTTTCCACAATAAATCAGCAAATAATTTGCTGAGCAAACCCAAATACAGACACAAGGCTCCAAAATTCATCTTGATCACCTAAGCCATGAGTGCAGGGCCAAGCTCAGGTCCAAGGTGTGCAGAGCCAGCAGCCTGCATTGCTTGTGGCTCCCCATTAATATTTGTTAATATTTGTTACCTCTGGAGGATATTTGAAACACACAAAAGCAGCTTTGCCAGTTCTCACTTCATCCCACACAGAAATTTGCTTTAATTTGCAGTTTGTTGGAAAGTCAGCTGTTCTACCTGTGCCACGACAGGCACAGGATCCTGCTGCTGTCCCAGGGTGGCTGCAGGAATGTTTCTGTGGGAATAAAGCTGAGCACTAAAAATAGAACAGGGAAAAAGAAAATCAACTGGCTTCTAAATTTCACAACCAGTTCTCCTGCATGCAAACTGGGAGCAGCTCAGAAGTTTTATCTCACAAGGCCATACAGCTCTAAAATTGCCTTTGTGGCCCCAAAACAATGAAGGTTTTCCAATTCCAGCCCAGATGTGGGAGCAGAGGAAGCACAAGAGCCAAGTCTAACATTTACACTGCCCATTATCAGCCCATGAATAGTTAAATTAATAATAACAGAAGACATTATTCATGTTTATAGAAGCATCAAGTCTTTGTTGCTAATAATTAATGTGTTGTTTCACCCTGGTTCTCAGCAGATACAGGAGAATGGTGTTTATCAAAAGTTTGGAAGCATCTCCATCTGGGCAAGGTAACTAACACTGCCCCAAGAGGTGACTAAACCAGACACACATCATATGTTGCAGCAGAAGTGTTGCAATAAATAGAAATCTGCTGTTTTCTATTCATTTGTGCCTTTATAGAACTGTTCAATAAAACTTGAGTTCCAGAATTTCAATGGTGCTGTGTGGAAAAAGATTTAATCTGTTTCATTCCACAAAAAGAAACAGGTATTACAGAGAGGACATCCCATCTTTTTTTTTACACTAATTATTTAAGGAAGATGCTTTTTGCATGAGTGGACAAAATCTGCAACACACTTCTCCATAGATTCATGAAAACAAGGTGCCAGTGATCACAAATAACATATTCCAACTGACAGAGAAAGATAAGTTACATTAGTTTATATTTCTGGAGATGATCTAAGCTCTTAGTTATCTGTTACATCAAATGTCTCAGTTTTCCTTCTGTAATCTAATATCCACCTTCAAGCTCGCCCTACATTTAAAATTTATACAAGTTTTTTCAGATGCTGCCATTTTGCCTCAGGCTTTGTAGGTGTTAAGCTCCAGTAATAATCTACACTGTTTCTTTAAGAAAGTTCATCCATTCACTTTAATTACATTTTCAGCCCTGGTTATTGTCCCTGTGCCTGCAAAGAATGTTTCCAGCCATAAAAAACCATTATCTGCCACAATTATGGATAACCAGAGCGTGGCCAGAGGGCAGAAATGCCATGGTGAATGATTGTACCGCAATTCAGCGCAGAATTTATAACTTTCCTCAGGGCTAACTGTCAGCCTGATCACAATGCCTGACAAAAAGATCCAGTAAAGCAAATGCAGATGCTTCTTCTTGCCTGCATGGTTGCTCTTTTAAATTATTTTTTTTTTATGAAGGTGCAGTTTGTTGTGATCCATTCCATTACAGCACTACAGAAAGGAAACTCCACCTGATCCATTTTGCTGGAGCACAGGTTCAGACCTTCTAAGTCCAGCCCTGTGGTTCTGAACACATTGTCGCTGTGCAGCCAGGAACCTCTGAGGTGTGCAGAAAACACTGCCCTGGTGGCCAAACTGCAGGCTGGTTTCAGCTCCATCACAGATGGAGACAGAGAGAATTCTCCACAGCTTCCCACATTACTGCTCTTGCAACATTAGATCTTCCCATCACTAATTCTTGTGGTTATTAACATCCAAAGGAATGCCAGACTGGAAGAAAGATTAACTTTTTGACACAGCATTTGAGCATGTTCAACAATTTCTCTCGTTCCATCAAGACAGAGGTTTGGTTCTGCCTCTTGATGCAGGATTTCAACAGAGGAGGGCAAAGAGATCATGAGATCCCATCACGGTATTTCATCAGGAGAATAAAACAAATCCTTCAATAATGTTTTTTTTTTTCCAGCCAGAAGTCTCAAAGTACAATACAAAGATGACTCAGAATTATCCTCCTTGGTTTTGTGGTGAAAGAAAACTGAGAGGGGTTGGGGTGATGTTCCTGGCATCCTTGGTGCCTGTGCAAGCTCCAGCAGAGCAGTAGCATCGGCCATCCCACCCCTGCCCGTGGGAGCCACATCTTTAGACCCTTGGGAAGGGACAAAGCAGGTTGAAGTTCCTCCTGTGCTCCAGACTCGTTCAGCCTGTGCTCAGGTGTTGGTGCACATTCCCACAGAGCAGGTGAGCCCCAAAGTTGGACTCTGTGCCTAATCTCGGACTTTCACAGACAGAGGCAAAGCCAGGATCTGTTGTGCTTGGTTTAACAGAGGATGCTGCCTTTCTCAGCAAGAAGGTAAGTGCAGGAGAAAGAGCTTGGAAACAGATATAATTTCTACACCCATGTCTCCCTGGGGTTTCCAAAAATCCCGTGCCTCTAATGGGACAATAATGCCTGTGGGCTTCAGGAAGACAAGGGCCTGTGAAGATGTGTCCACAAATCACACTGAGAGAATTCTCTGTACATCAGCCTGATTTTCCTCACTCTACTTTTAACCACAGGAATCAGAAATACAGAAAAGATAAAGGCTGAAGATTTTGGAGATGGCAGAGCTGTGTTTTGTTCGGTTCTGTGACACAGCTTAGCAGGAAAGCTCTGCTTAGCAAAACCCCTCTGAATTCTGCTCTAAACTTTTCTGGGTTTCTCCCTGTGCTCCAAACCAGAGCACTTTGTAGAAGTATTTCTCACAATCTTTGAGAAGACAAATCCTCAATTCCTGCCACCCTAACCCCACGCTGGCATGAGCAGGTCATAAGATTTGGCACTCCTGATCCTGCCTCAAACCCAACTTCTATCCAAAACATCATCAGAGGCAAAACTCCACCCCTTGGCACATCTTCAATAAAGCATCATTCTACCTGAACCTCAGAAAAGATAAACTATTAAAGTAATAAGAGGATAATTTAACCTCTTTAATCAGATAATCCTCCAGCACATTGGACATTTATTTGCTGGGTATATTCTGCCATAATAAGTTTGCAGCTCAGATTTAAGCAATTCCCCACCCTCAGAAAAAAGCTGAAGGAAGTGGTTGAGACATTCCATATCTCAGGTGCCATTATGTGAATGTGAAAACAAATGAGTTTAATTGGGGAGAAATTCATCCCAGACACAGGGCTCGCCCAAGGCCCTCGTCTGAGAAACCCCACTTAACTCTGCTCGAGCACAGAGCAGGCACTGCAGGCCAATTAAGCCCTGCTTATCTTCGTAATGAAGGGCTGAATCTGAAAATGAATTATTGTTTTGATGTGTAAATGCTGTTGGTTTGGGAAGGTGGTGCAAGGATTCTGGGGGGACAGCAGAACTGAGGGGATGAAGGGTTTGCATGAAAACCTCACAGAGCTCGCCGTGGCTCCCTCACCATGCCTGGCACTCAAAAACTGCAAACTCAGCACCCTGGATCCTGCTGGGTGCCAGTTTGAGCCAAGCCTTCCTTTCACAGACCAAAACAAACAGAAAAGCTGCTCTGAAAACCAGAATGTCTCATTTTGCATTTGCTAAAATAATTGATTCTTTTCTAAGCAGTCATTTATTCTCGTGTTTCCCTCAAATGTCATTGAAATAAATGTTAAGCATTCAAAAATAGAGAAACTGTTTTACTTTGGGCCAAGCTAAATACTTCTTTTAGCTTTTCCATAACTTTTCAACTGCTGAAAATATTTCAGTATTTTTAAAAATACATTTTACCAGGATTAATTGCTTTCCTAAATTTAATATTATCCAGGAGAAGCAATTAATACAAGTCAACATATGGTCAAAGACCCTGCAATTAATTAGAAAAAAAAAGAAAAACCTAACTTTAGTCTCATTTAAAATTCAAGTTCGGGAAAAATTGTCATGATTTTTTAATTTTTGCTGAGCTGTGGCTTTACACTAAGTGGAGTACATCTTTCAGGTGGCTGCAGTCATGAACAGGGAATTTTTGGAAGACAATTTCCTTGATACTGATCTTTGGAAATGAAAACATTTTTCTTGCTTTGAAAGAAAAGTGAAATACGGTTCTTCCTCCTGCCTCAAGTGCCAAAGATCTGTGAGCTGGGCTGGATCTGGTAAAGGCACTGAAATCCATCTTCAAATGGATTTTCAAACCCTGGAATCCATGACTGGTGAAAACACAGCGTGCCAAAATTTGGGATGCCCCGTCCCAAGAAGGGACCTTCAGCTTGGTGTCTCCAGACCTGAATCAGTGATCAGGAACTTTCAAAAACCCAGCCCATAACAAGAAAGCTTAAATATTTAATAAAGAAGTGCCTCAGCCCATTGGAAGAAGATGAAAATCGCCAAAAGCCCACAGAAGATGAAAATCACCGTCCTGGAAAAGGACAAAAATTCTTTTCCAGAGGAAAACTCATTCAGAAATGTGGGAGATTTTTATGGTTTTCCCACTGGGGTTTCAACCTTCTCCTTAGCAATCATGAATAGTAGGACACAGCGATTTGTACACAACAACACAGAAATTGTTTCAATGTGTCAGTAGTCAGAATTTTACTCTGGGGAGTGGAATTGTGATTAATGTGTGGGTATCTCACTTGCAAGAATAAATTTCCAAGGAGAGATTGTGTCACTTAGATTTAGGGAATAGCTAAAATTGTCCCAGATAATAATTTTTTAAAGGCCAGAGAAGTTGTGAGGATGGGAATGGTGAAGAGAGACACCGGCCCTTTCTCACCTGGTTTTCTGAGATATGAACAAGAGGCATGGTTAATGTATAAAAATATAAATTAATCTATATCCATAAGCCTCTCTTATTTAAAGAATCACTGGAAATATCTTTGGAGACCCCACTCTGCACTGCCCCAGTCATAATCTATGTACAAGTTTAGAGATGTTGAATTCCACTTTATAGTTTAAAAAGAAAAAGACAAAATGCCATTCTACTGCTAACTTACCTCACCCTCGTTTCTGCCCCACTTCATTACACACCCAAAATTCCCCTTTGCAAGATCAAACCCCTCATCCCAGGTTGTAATTACAGAGCAGTCAGGGAGAAGGTGCCATCTCCCCTTTGCAGGGTCCTACAGCTCATCAGTCAATCCTATTATTAAGAATTTCTCCGTTTTAATGAGTGAAGGAGGTGCCCATCTCAAGGCTGAGAATGGATGTTTTTATGGAAATAAACACTCGATGCTTATCTTCACAGCATCTCCTTAAGAAAACCATTATCACTTCAAAATAGTTCCTCCCAGCAAAAAGAAAAAAGCTCAATTACGTAATTCTGGTGCAAGCCAAGCCACGAGGAGGTGCCAGCTTGTGTTTATGTTTTTGCCATATTTTAGACCCAAAAAACCAGCCATGGAATAAGCTGGTGAAACTTGATCCAGTCTCAAAGCTACAACAGAAGAGCAAAGGCTCCGTTGCAGCTGAGTCACAAATTAAATCTGGGTTTTGAACCTGCCTTCAGTGAGAGCTTGTTCCTCAGGTAATCCATGGAACCATGGGATAACAGAATCCAGTGCTTTGCTTAAATGCTAAAAATCATCCACTTAAGGGGAGTAATTATCACTGATCCTTCATGCTAGCTGCTTAACATTTAATATCTCACTCCTAAAGATATGAAAATTAGTTATTTTAACCTCCTGAAGTAGGTTTGAAACGTCTCCTAAAATTTCTCAGGACCAGTCTCATTTAGAAGCAAGTGGAATTATGTTCAGAAGCTACTTAGATGCCTTTTAAAAAATCCTGCTTCATTTTTAAAACACACAGCCCTGCAGTGATTTTCCTTTCAGTACTTCTTGAAATCAAGCTTAAAAAATGGACTTTGGAGCCAAGACGCATCTCTGTATCTGTATTTTCTGTCGGCTGGTTTTCCTGCTGTAACACAGGGCTGCACTGCTCTGCCCACAGCCAAAATATCACCCCAAAATAGCAGACCCCAAACTTCTGATCTGATTGGGAAAGAGGCTGTGCTGTGAGTGGCACACATCAATCACATCGAGATCAACCCTGCCTGAAAATATTCTTTTTGAGTTTCGAATGCAAGGGTTTCAAAACACGTCTTTTTGCAACGTGTTTTTCTCTGGAAGCATTGAACTGCCAAAATTGAGCTTCTTATCACATTCTGCAGAGATTAAGACTGATGGCAAAATGAACTCTCTAAATGTCTTGGGAAATAATCTCTCCTAACACTCAAGCTTATTACTTTGAGTACTCTGTACTGTATAATGTTAGGAATGCATTTTTCAGATTGAGTCCTTGTAGTGCACAGGAATGTGGATTTTTCAGTTTTTTATTAGTGCAAGCATTCAGAAAGCAAACAGAAAACAATATATTATTCCTTTTATAATTAATAAATATTTACATTATTGAAGTACACAAAATTTCTGATCAGGATAGTGACCCTCTACTTTTAAATAAGGCACATGTTGGTAGATTTTTATTTATGGTAATTGCACATCAAAACAAGGAAATTTAGTTGCATATACAAGATTGTAGAGTGGTTTTGCCCCCATGATATTGCATTAGATTACACTATTGTCAGGATGGAGAAACATCTGTCTGAAATGCAATTACCATAAAGGGAATTTTTACATTATTTTAGTATTTTATTATACAATAAAAAAGAAATCACAGTAAGATCTTGTGGCACCTGCTCTGCTCTGCAATAATCCCAGCGTGTCCTTGAGTGGAACAGCTCCTGGTTTGCACCAGCAGGAGGAATGCAAGCCTGCAGGTTTCTGGGGATTTTTGACTCATCAGTCCATAGGTGATCTCAGGGACACATCCACTGCCACGCCAGCTCTCAGTCCAGCTCACTACCAGGTGCCAAACCCTTGAGGATGACATTCCCTCTGTTTTCCTTTTCTTTCCAGCAAATCTCTGCCCAACCCCATGATTGGCACTTCAGCTCCATCATTTCCAGTGGAAATGAAGACTGAGCACTACAGAAAATCCCCCTAGCAGCCTTTGAAAAAGTGAGTCTTTAATTACTGAACACTGTAAGAATTTAATTAGAAGCCCCCCAACCCCTCCACCCCGGCACAAGAGGCTCATCCTTGCTCGGCCTCTCAGTGCTGAGTGCTGGGGAGGAACACTGGTTTTTGCAAAACCCAGCTGGAGGTGGGGCTGCTCACAGCGAGGAAACCATGCAGTGTCCCAAAGAAATGAATGAATTGCTCTCCTCCTCCCAACAGACCCAGCGTTGGAGCCAGGAGCCGCGATCGCACTCAGGCTGCTCTGAGTGAGCCGTGATCACACTCGGGCTGCTCTGAGTCACTGCGAGCAGCCCAGCACGGTGTGCAGAGTCAGCAGAGGCAGATGCTGAGCTGCACTGTGTCTGCGAGTCAGTCAAACCAGTTTCAAAATGAACTCCCGCTGCCCTGGCCCCTCCACAGGCCCCTCGGTGCGCGCAGGCCGCTGCCGTTCGCCCGCGCAGGCGGCTGCTTGGCACCAAAGAGCTTTTGCCCCTTGGGTTAAACCGTGTCAGTCCAGGCCCTGAGCAGGCAGAGGAACCAAAGCTGAGCTTTGCAGAGGAGCCTGGAGGAGCCAAGCGTTCCAAACCCATTAAAATTCAACGGCGGCCGAGCCTCGCGCTCTCAGTGCTGTTGAACATCTCAGCTCTGTCCTTGGGTTAAATCAAGATGGGGAGCTGGCACGCTGGTGCTGTGATTTCTGAGGACAAAGGAGGGTCCAGAGCTGCAGGGACAGGCAGGGTGAGGCCCTTGTGTTCAGCACAACCACAAAAAACTTCCCCCAATGCTGCCTCGTGGATTTTCCCCCAGCGCCAGGAGAGGGTGAATGGTGCCTGCTGCAAACCATTGATACTGTGGGAAGCAGAAAACACCTTTTTCATCTCTTATCTGCAGAAGAAATTCATACGAATTCATTCAAATTTCACATGTAATTCTCATTTCACACCCAACTGCATGGAAATGGGAAATTTCATAATGAACCGTTTTACATCCGTCTCTGATAAAAACAAAATTACTGACAAAACATGTTAAATCCCCTCTGCCACTGATGTGGCATTTGAAATTAATTGCCAGATAAGTTATGGGAGATATTAAAGGTCTGTAAGTAAATTTTAAATATTTTAATATTCAAAATTCAAACCATGCTGATCAGACACAAGAGGCTGCACAGCTTGTTTCTTCTGCCTGGCTGTGATGAAATGCTATGAATCCTTTTCAGGTAAGAAAATAAATGTATTCAATGTTTTTGGTGATACTTACTGATATTTGCTTAATATTAGCATTTTAGGTGAATGTTTCTGCCTCAAGGTTTAGCTGTTTGATCCGAAAAGTAAAAAGCTAAAATTAGAAAATTATCATTAAAACATCATTGAGCATTTTGGGGCAACTCAAATTTTGGATAAATCTAGCTCACATAAAACTGCTGCTAATCCATGTATTTTCCTTCATTCTCCTACTATTCCTGTGTAAAGAAAATTATTTATTCCCTTTTTAGAAATAAGAACAAAAGAGTTTATTCTCATTAAAGCTGCTAGAACATCTCAAAGCTTGATTTTTCCAAATAACCACATTACTTTTTTTACAGAAAAAACTAAACTGTAAAAATTATTTATATTGCATCATTTTACCCTATGGATAGTCTCCAAATTTTTTAATTCTTCCAATTTTTCAAATGTGTTTAAGATAAATTAAAAAAAATAGTTTAATCGACTAAGAATAAATTTGATCCTGCACCTACTTCTCACTTTCCAAGTTGCAAACAGAAACAATCCTTGAAAGATTTTTTAGGAGAGATCATCTCAAAAAGAGGAAAGATAAACACAAAATTTCTTTAAGTTCCAGTAGGAACATTCCCACTCTGGGATGTCTTCATGTCATTATTCGACCCCAGGATAACACAACATCCCAACTGCTGCTCCTCAAGGCTCTGCTCTTGTGTAAATCCAAAATTACGACATTTTCCCTGGAAACAGAAATTTCAGATGCCCAAACTTTGGTCATGCTTTATGCCTGCTGCAGGTCAGGAGCGGGATTAGGAAAAGATATCCTGATATTCAAGCCCTAGGTTTTTGCCACTTATTCAATTACAAGCAGATATATCCCAAAATATTGCTGTTGATCTGACCCCCAGGAAATTGCCTTTCCCACTGATCCCAGGGCAGCATCTCTAATATTTCCAAACCTTCCCATGGTGTGTGATGGTTACAAACAGATTCACCTTGGGTCATGCTGCAATGGATCCACACTCAGAGCTCTGAGGGATGGAGGAGGAAAAGGATCTCTTATCAGCAGCAGGAGAAGAGCCAGGCTTATCAGGAGCCCTGCAGGAAATCCTCCTCTGTAAGCCACAAGGCATCAAAGACAAGGAAAACAACCAATATTGGGGTGGCAAGTGAGACCCCAGCTCCAGGAACGCTCCAGGACACGAGACAGGGCCATGGCCAAGCACCAGCACCAGCAGGACTGAGATCCTGAGGATCCTGGCCATGGGACACATCTGCACCACGCAGCATTGAATGAGAAAATAACAGAGGAGGTACATCCAGCTATTCCAGGAATCAAAATTCCTGCTACACCAGCATGGGATCTGGGAGTATTTTATCAGCATTTAGTGCAAAAGCAAATTTCTGCTGAGCTACACCACAGCCATCTCCAACCCCTCTGTGCACCTTTGGTATAAACGGTGACAAATGACAATTCCCAGGGTTTTATGGTGGTTGTGAGAATGGAAACCATCATCCCCAGTGGGGAACACTTGAACACCTGTGCTGAGCCAAAAGCCAGGGCAGAGGTGGAGGCAGGAGCCCGTTCCAGCTCCGTTTTTGCTCCTTTTCCAGCGTTGCATCAGTCCATGGGCACCTCGAGAGCATTCCAGGGAGATCCAGCAGGGACTGTGCCTACTTGCAAAGGGAATTCAAACAGCTTATTACCAAAGCCATTTTCTTTTTTTATTATTACTTTCTTCAAACAAAGCTAATAAATCAAATCACCCAAGATGCACATTATGCAAAGCTTAATTAGATTTGGCACACATCTCGTTAGGAGTAGCACCCATCTGACTTCAGATCAGAGAACTCAGGTTTGATGGGTGGAACCAAATCGCCCACTTTGGAGTTGCTAAATCTACTTTTAAATGCAGTGTGTTTGCATTTTTTCACTCTGGGACCTGGAGGAGGTTAGCTTTGTTTGACTTCTGGGCAACGGGAGCACTGGAAGAGAATTCAGAAATAGAGGGAGACATTTCTGCAGAGCATAAATCTCTTATTCTGCAGGCAGGGAGGAATCACAGAGTTCTCAGCACCCATTTCATGGGGCTTCATTTCACACAGCTACTGTGAGCTCATGGAGCTTCCTCCTTGACAACCTACTAAGATATTCTAGGGTATTTTTAATAAAAGTATAGAAAACTAATGAAAAAGTACTATTTTAACAGCATTTTGTTTGGCATAGCAACCCTCATTTCCAATACCTCTCCTGACTTTATTGCCAACCTCTTACTTTTCTTACACACCCAGCTCCTCTAGAAACAAGACCTTGCGAAAAATTTCACTTTTATGTTTTTTGAAATGCATTTACGACCTTAATAGAAATTAAAACATTAAAAGGGGAAAAATTTTTCTAAGTTTATTCAAGAAAAGATGAAGAAAAATATTTTTACAAAGTAAAAGTTCTGCGTCCACACTTGATCCGTGTTCTGCTGAGGAGGAGCAGCAGGGAATTGAAAAGATGAGCAACATCTCTGCAGCTCCTGGTTCCCAATCCCCTTTCATGGAATGGGGCTGGTCAGGGACACACTCATGTGAAAATGAGCTCAGAGCTCCTTGGGGAGCTCCAGAGAGCAAACAAAGCACAGCCTGGGCACGAGCAGGGACACAGAACTCATTTCTGGCTGGTGGCCAGGCTGCAGCTCAGCTGGCCATGGGCTGCCCACAAGGAGGGAGCTGGTGTCAGCCCATGGCTGTGTGGCACTGGAGAGGCCATCAGTGCCTGTCAGACAGCACAGCTGGTTGGGCCAAGGGGGGGTTTGCTCCACAGAGAGCCCCACGAGCCCCAAATTCGTGCCAGGTGACAGTGACAGTGCCAGCCCTCAGCTCCATCCCCGCATCAGCTCAGGAGGGACAGCACAGAGCCCAGCCAGATCCTGCACCCTGAGCTCCACACTCACCCACACCCAGGATGGGCACGGCATTCGTGTGCCCAAAAACACCAGCAGAGCACAGAAAATCAAAATAACAATGCACAGAAAATGGAAATAACAATGCACAGAAAATGGAAATAACAAGTGCCTGCAACGGGCAGCTCACGGGCAGTCTTCCAGTTACCACTTAATTAAGAAAAAAAAATTAACATATTCAGTGTATTATTTAATGAAACAATCATTTCATGCAGAAATCCTACGTTAGTTCTAGTCAACCAACACACAAAAAAAAGATGTGATAGTTTCAAATTAATTCTTTAGGGTGACACAAATTCAGACTCTGTCTTAAAAAGGTGCTGGGCTGAGTGCTGTGACCTAAACACCTTCAATTTTCTGTCTATGAGGTGGGAGGCTCACATTTGCCATATTCAGAAACCCAGAAATGGGCAGAAATAATGAAATAAGGGGAGCCCAGTTCATGCTCCAGTGCTCCATGTACGAGAAGCTGCGGCTGACAATGACATTGAAAACCAGTTGTCAGTCTAATGTAATCAGAGAGACAATTGGCTCTGCTGGCAAGAACTGAATTAGTGTTTTCTGTCTGAATCAGTGTCATCTTCCAGGGAGCAGTGAAGCTTATGCAATGATCACAAAACTCCCCAGAAGCTGCATTTGTTACTGAAATATGGTGGTGCCTTGGTGCTGGGTAACCTCATTCTGTAACACAATATACCTCATGGTCATGCTGCTGATCTGTGCTCCTCGCCACGATACAATTCAATGACCAGATAGGAGATCAAACCAGACAAGCAGAATATTAAAACTTGAAAATCTCCCTGCGAGAGCTGCTGTGGTTTATTCCCAGGCATGTTGCCTGCTCCCTCATGCTCTCTACACACATGCAGAGCATGAAATCAGGGCAGAGCCCAGGCCTGGATGCAGCTTCAAATCTTTGTGCTCTGGGGGAGGCAGAGGGTCAGTGGTGCTGGGCTTCATTTTCCATCAAGGTCAGATAAAATCAAATGTCCCTTTACAAGGATTTGGCAACAAAACTCTAAGAGTCACTCTTAAAACAGACTTTTGAATATTATGACAGCATCTGGTAACTTCAGCTTATTTCTGTTTCACTTCATAGTGAGCACTGGAACACGCTGAGTGAAATAATTTTGGCTTTTTTGTTAATTTTCACTGTGGTAGAGAATCCCCAGCTGTATCTGCTGCCCTTGCCTTCATGGGAGATGGGAATAATTTGCAGGGGTCTCCTTCCATGTGGTCCAAGAGGGTGGAATGCAGGTGCAGAACAAAGAGGCTACCTCAGAAATGCCACCTCTTTTCAGGAAATACAACTTCAGCCCAAAAAACTTCTTATGTTTGTATATCAGAATAAAATATTAAGAATTATGTTTCTATTACAAACAACTGGCCTACACATTTTCTGCTTTATCTTCTATTAATAACTGTCTCCTCTTGTGTTCAGCAATATTGATCAACAGGAAACTTGGCGGAATAAAGGCAGATGGTTCTTCTATGTTGGTTTTAAAGGTATTTTCTATTTTTCATCTCCACCACCTGTTTCTTTGAAGAGGTGTTGGTGTGAGGGGAGGGTGCTCTCACTGGATTGATACCAATCTCTAATTAGCAAGCTGATCATCCCGCTCAGGCCGGGGAGACACTGCATGACCTGACACTTGAAGGCACGACATCAAAATACATACCTCTCTTTTTTATAATTAACATTCCACATTAAATATTCATTAAAACCTACATAAATTATTTCCTTGTTCAGGGCTCAGCCTCTCTGTCCTTGTTCAGACAAAGCTCTCACTGCGTGTGTTTACCCAGCTAAGACAAGACATGACCACACTCCCAACCTTTTGTGCTGCCATCAGTCAGAGAGCACAAGGCACAGCACAAATCCTGAAGCTCCTCGTGTGCGATTCCCTCTTCTGTCCTACAAAAACCACCTCAAAAAAAAAAATAAATTTAAAATTCCCAAACAACAGCAACAACCAAAACCGACCAAGCAAAACCCTGCTGGAACAAAAGCACCCAAGTAGAGGAATTTTTCACAAGCAGGAGGAGACTCACGGGAGCAGGAAGGGCTGGAACATCCCCATCACATCTGCCAGGGCTGCAGAGCTCCTCACTGCAGCACTGAGGCATTCAGATGGGCAGGGAGAGGAATGCTTTGTGCCTCACACCAAGCCAGAGCCCCCAACAGGAAATGTTTCCCTAGAAGAGTTTTGGAACAGCGTGCTTTTCACACGGACAGGGTGAATTTTTTTAGGTCTCTTCAGAAACTGTTTTATTTCCTGAGACAAGGAGCAGCAGAAAAGCTGAGTGAGGGCAGGGCAGATGCCCACATCCCCTTGGCACACACCTGGCAGCCCAGCTGTGCCCTCTGAAGACGTGGACACTCTCCAGCAGCGCTTATTTATCTGTCACGTCGGCGTGATGGATGTCACTGCTGCTCTCAAAAACATATGCTCAGAAGTTTATTATGGCACTAAATATGGGCTGGGTAAGAATCTGGATTGTTTAAGTGTCAAACAGTGACAACATGTGTACAATACAACACAGACATCAAGGGGGAACCAGCTCAGCTAATATGTGGTATTCATAGAAGCCTTTAGGAGCAAAGACCACCCATCAAGCCAAACCAAAGCTGCCACAAGAAGAGGTGGTGCTGCTTCCGTCACTGCGGACTGGGTGCCAATTGGCTTCCTAATTAGATTTGCAAGCTAATAAAAGGCATAAAAAGCAATAAAAGGACAATATGTTATAAGTTTTCCCCATGACAAACATTGCTGGAAGTTCAGCAGATTTCTGCTCATGGTAGGTCATGAGCAGAACACCCAGTGCATGTTTGTTTTTCTTATGGCCAGGTTTGTTTTCTTTATCTTTTGTGTGGTTTAGACCTTTTATTGATGGGAATTAATATTAATAATTATATTGATGAGAATTAATAATATTAATATAGCCCTGAGTACCACAGTTTTCAAGTAGTCACTAAGTAAAAATCAGCATGAGTAACTCTCATACTTCTCAGCATTTTCCTTCAAATAATGGTGTTTTGTTCCATTTCATTTTATATTTTGTAAAAGCATGTGGCAAATTGGCTAGCATAAAAAAAAAAGAGAACTGTAAAATAAATTAATTAAGCACCAACAAAAAAATTGTTAAATACATGAGTTGGAAGCCAGGAAACTTGGAGACAGCAGCACCACATGGGAACTGCTGGAGCTCAGTTCTCATCCTGGAAGAGCAAAGAGTTCAAGCACAACTGGAGCATTGCTTGACAAGACTTCAAAAGGATTGAACAGAAAAGGAGTGAAAGCAAAGAGTGGCAAAAAAACCCCAAACAAAACACAACCACCCTAGAACAGGAGAGATGGAAGAGGAGAAAAAATAGAAAAAGAAAATATTGAAGGGAAATTTGAACTGAAATTTAATGCATCTTCATCATGTGCACTTGTGAGTGGTAAAAGTATCTCTTCCCTTGATATCTCCAACCATTAACATCCAACTTCCCTTTCTCAGTGACTGTTAGCAACAGAATGACCAAAGAAAAAAATGAGCACAGTGAAACAAAATGCAACTCTTGCTCAGGTGAATTAACATTTAAACCTGAAAAAAACCTCCAGACTCTGTGCTCTGCAGTGCAAGGGCCTCAGAACTCAACAGCTCTGAGAAACCCTAAAACTCTCCAGCTACAAAGTCCCAGAAGAAGCCACCACATCTTAATGAGCAATTTAATTTACAGGATGAACTGGGGAAAGCTTCCCAAGGCAGGGCCCTGCTCAAAAGCCAACAGCTGGAACATCTGCTTGGGTTGGAATGGCAAAGGCACAAATTCACATTCAGATGGTCCCTTTGTCCAACACTTTGGCTCCTTTTGCAGCGTGCTCTAAAGTCTTTTCCCCAGGCTCTCTCAGATGAGGTGGGTTGAGGGAGGTGTGGGTGCTGGAAAGAGAGAGATATTGGCTCCAAGTTAAACAGCTTTTTGTATGCACAACCTGAGGCATAAACAAG
This sequence comes from Sialia sialis, assembly GCA_009812075.1. Taxonomy (NCBI): domain Eukaryota; kingdom Metazoa; phylum Chordata; class Aves; order Passeriformes; family Turdidae; genus Sialia; species Sialia sialis. The sequence continues at coordinate 5,017,687 of VRYO01001272.1, forward strand.
TCAGGATTTGCACACTGGACCTTTGCATACACAATCTGTGTGCTCTGGAAAAATCATTTAATAGTCCTCCTGTTGCAGGGGTGTGAAAACTCTGGGTCAGCTTCTTTGTATTTTAAACAGCATAGAAATGAGTGTGAAATAAGGAAATCCACAAGCAGCTTTCTACATTACCTGAACAGGCAGCTCTGGGTGAGAGGGAGGAATGGAGAGCTGGAATTTCATGGCCAGGAGACCTGGCTGGATGGCCAAAAAGCTCCATGGGTGACTGGGGTAGTGCCCAAATGACACCATCTGGCATCTGCCACACTTCAGTGACACCAAAGCCATGGCAGAGATCAAGGAGCAGGACAAGACATCACGCAGGTCCAGATGTGCTGGCTCCATTTTTGTTGGTTTCATTTTTAAGAAAAGGCTCTTCCAGAGGAGGACCCCAGCTCTCAGACCTCTTGGAATACCAGGTTTTTCAGAAGTGACTTGAAAGAAAAGAGGGTGGGGGAAATCTGATTTAATAAATGATATATAGGAGTATAATTATATGGTTTTAAACACAGTTCCAGTTCACTTGTCTCAGCAAGAAACGCTGGTGTGTGAGAGAAATCATTTATATTGCTTACTATGGTTTTTCAATCTTGGCAAGCACTTTTTCCATTCTAAGATGTGGGAACACCCACATCAGTAATTATACACGTTAGCAAAAAGACAAGATAACTTGTATTCTGGAGAGGGGGGTTTCTCCCATTTCTCAGAGAACTCTCAGGGCACTAAAAGGGAAGTTTTCCGTTCTATAAGTTTCATAACTCTAAAAAAATTATTACTAAAAACATGATCTTGTCCCTATGTAGTAAAATAGATCCATTATCCAAAATATTTATAATTTCTGTGACAAAACTAACAACTTTTCAGTTCTGAACACCTTATTCAGTGTGAAGATTATTAATAATCCCAATGTTTGGGTGCAAATCAACAGAACCAGGTGAGATTTTACATGCTGTAAATGAGGATTAATTGATAGGGCACACTGTCCATTCCAGCCAGACCTGGTGCTAAAATGGGAGAGCTGGGCTTTCTGAGCAGGAACCATTTGCACAGGGCAGCAATTCTGGTGGGGAGCTGCAGGGAGATGGAGCTGGGGCCAAGCTTGGCCATCCCCAAAATGCACCAGTGAGCTGGGAATAGGCTGTGTCCTGCAAACACCACCAAAATCCAGCTGTGCTCATCTGCTCTTCTGATCCTCACGCTGGCTAAAGGAGATCAGGAACATCCAGACATTATTTTACAGGTGTGTTTAGGTAGTGACAGAGAAACCTTGCTGTCCAGAAAAGAACTGTGCATTTCCAGAATCCTGCCACATGCAACCCTAATTTCTAACTCACAATCTTTTACCTGTTACCTTGTACAGAATGTTTTCCTGCACAGATTTTTTTTTCCCAATACGTGTCTGGCTATAAAGACACGATCACTCCTTGCTTTTTGTTTTGTTTTCTTTTTCTTTTGTGGTTGCACAGCTCTCAAATCTCAATAAAGATTTAATTACATGCTGCATTAAAAGAGAATTGGGTTAGCTTTCTTTATGGTTTCTTAAATATTCTTTTTATTAAAGCAGATGCAGATCATTAAGGAGTGCAATGATAAATAATGGTCCACAGGCAAAATTATAATCTGTCCTTTGGTACATTTTGGAGTTAAAAAGCCACTAGACCTAGAGAACATCACATTAGTTGGGCAAGGCAAGAAGGAAAATCATGTTTTTCTAACCCTGGTTAACCCCACCTTGCTGCTTGTCATTAAATGTCCAAAACTAACTTGTATTCTATTAAAAAAAATAAATAAATATATATGTATGTATATATATATATATATATATATAACTTTTTTTTTTTTTTTTTTTTTTTAACATAATTTAAATAGTTTTCTTGTGGTGTTTCTTGTATGTCAGTGTAAGCTGGCCTGTGCTGGGGCACATTTTGTGAAAGCCCAAATTTCCAGAGTTCACTGCAAAGCTGCAGGACAGATTCCCACCGTGTCCTGGGAATACTGAGCTAAAGATAGCGAGAAACTTTGTCCAAACTGAGTGATATGTGAAAAGGATGGAAACAAATAAATTGGTCCACTGGCCTAAAAATAAATTAGGAAATTAACGCACCATGAGTTTTCCATGGTCTTTGTGTTCAGTAGGCTTTTAAAATTTCCCAAATATAAAGCCATTCAAATCCTCAATTTGAGTACTCTAAGATTTAAAAAAATATATATTTCTTGCATATTTCTGGGATTTTAAGATGTTGATCTCCCCACTCCCAATCCCTGCAATCCCTATCTAACCTTGGTGTGAGGAGTCCTGCAAGCTTTCTTCAAGTCATCATCTTTAACCAGAGCTGAATTATTATGTCAAATGGTTGAGAGCATTCCACATTTCGCAATAGTTTTGTTTAAACAGTATAGGGCACAAAAAGCCCAGAAAAAAAGCAAAAAAAGCACCACAGCTTTCTGGCTTTCACGCCAGCTTTTTTAATACCTTAAATGACACTGCTCGATGGAAAATTAAAATAAAAAACAGACCATAATAGTGCTAGAATCTTGAGGAGCTCTTACAGGAAAACAAAACACACTCCCCCCTTGCAGCCCCCCCAGAAAATCCAGATGAACACAGAAAAAGCTGTCAAGCTCAGTCTTGTCCAGAGCAGATCTGCCAATGTTCTGACAATGTTTGCACTTGCTTGTCAAAATGGTCACTTCAGCTGAGCATCATTTACACTTTGGCTTACAAATTAGTTATGTAAATTACCTGTAAATTTAACATGGAGAAAAAAATAAAAATCCACCCAGCTTTTAAGTTATAAATAGATAAACACACTCGGTGTCTATGTGTGTGATAAAATGTGGTGTGGCGGGGCTGGCGTTTCCTGGCTGAAGAGAAGGAGCCAGGAGAGGCTGGAGCTGGAGCACACAGCTCCCATCCCTGCATGGGCTTCCCTCCCTCCAGTGCCACCAGCTCACTTCTGGGACTTCAGCAAAATCTCCTTTCATGCCTCACTTTCTCAATCTGCAAAATGGACAGGGCTGGCTGAGTTAGTCTTGCATTATCCAGTGAATATCGAGATTTTCTCCTCCCTGAGAGCTGCTTGAACAAATGGTTTACTCTCTGAGATTGCTCAAAAGGCATTCCCAGCAAGGAGAGGAATGCAGGAATTTTACCAGCTGCTCTGCTGGGGCCAAATTCCCATTTTTGGGAGCTGTGCTGCTCACGTAAGGAGCTGCACGGTGCTGCTCGTGCACGGGGGCTGGAGGAGTGCCTGGGCTCTTTATGGCAATGTCTTGAATTGTTCAGCAGATTTCAAAGATAATTAACCGTATGGTTATTAATATAAATAAAAAGGTGCTGAGGGAGCTTTGTCATGGATTTCTTTCCTTCATTTATAGGAAGAATTCAGGTGAATATTTCCACTAAGACAAGCAGGACCAGTTAGAGTAGAAGAGAAGAAAATGTTTGAAGGGGAGAGGATCCTGCACCTGGGACTGCTCTGAAAGTGAAAGGTTCATCAAAATGGTGAGAGCTTGTGCAGGAGGGAAATTTAAATCTCCCTGAACTCTCACACTCTATCCGTAAATGAAATAAAGAAATCATTACCAGGGACAGAAATTACTGGAGATAGGCTCTAATCCTGTGTCCTTCAGAAACAAGGACTGAGGAACACCTCTTAAAATTGGGATTGATTTTATCATCTACAATTAAAATGTGAAACCCTTCTGAGAGGCTTTGTCTCCTCACTTCTTCCTTTCTTCTCCAACATTTTCAATACCAAAAAAAACAGCAGCAGTGATTGTTCTGACAAGGAAACCATCATGGACATATATTCTAAATTATTATTTTCATCCTCTGATAATTTGTGTAATCAAAACTTGCTTGGTTTACTCTTATTGATGAATAATTTTGCCTTGAAAATGGTCGGTGAGTGACTCCTCATGAAGTGCACACACAAAAGCTTTGCTGTATATATTTATATTTATATTTATATTTATATTTATATTTATATTTATATTTATATTTATTTATATTTATTTATAGTATTTATATTTATTTATATCTGGGGTTAATTCCTGCCTCTCAGGATATGCTGACATTCCACAAATCACTAAAGGGGCAGGAGATCCTAGAATTAACATGATGGGTAATGCCCAGAGCATGAATATTGTGTTTCACATCCCCACTGACTATCACAGTCACTTCCAGTTCTCTGCTTCAGAGTTTCCCCAAGTACCACGACCCTGGCAGGAGGATTCATGAACTTTCTTCCTCAGTCAACTCACCACTAATTGGAGCTGGAAATGCTCAGACTACTGAATATGGCTCTGAATATCAAAACTCCCCATCCAATTCATCTGGCAATTACACATATGCAGCAGAAAAGCATTGCCAACTCTTTAATTCCATTTAGGGTTCGTTGCATTTTAATTTCCAGGCCAAAATCAGGAGCTGGACAAAGATTTGTGCGTCCTACTTCACAAAAACGCCATTCCGTGTTATTCCTGACTAAAATGGAGAAATGAAAGATTGGGGAGATAAAGCAATTTATCCTGAAGGGTTTCATATCCCAAGATTTTCCTCTACAGCCATGAGCACACAGACTGATCAGCCCATGAAGGACATGAGTAGCAGAATCAGGATGAATTCATGTTTTAGAATTTCCATTTCACTTTTTTATCCCACTTTTTATAGCCAGAAATTCTACCTGTGCACAAGCCTCCAGCAAAGAGAGGAGAGCCCTGAGGAGAAGAGAATATCCTGGGAACAGCTGGCACTGTGAGCTGTGCTGCTCACAGGGAGGCAGAATTCCCAACTGCGGTGTGGGTTGCGTTTGGTCTTGAGTCACAACTCGATTACGTGATCAGAAATCAACACTGTACATGTGCAAGGTGAATTTAGCCTGAGAGTCTCCTGTTTTCCAGCAGGCAGCCCTAGAGGGGGAGAAATAAATCCCTGAAGAACTTGCAGAGAGCTGGGAACAGCGAGACAGCTCAAGTGATCCACACTTACACTTATTATTAGAAGTGAGAGAAAGCTGCAAATAAGCCTGTGAATATTCTGTTTCACTGCATTCGAGTTGTTTTCCAACCTGATTCTTCAAGTGAGCTCCTACACATCAATCTGTGCAAATGGCAGAGCAAAAACCTGCGTGTCACTCCAGACTTTGCTGTGTGGCTTGATCAGGACAAGGAAAAGGAACAGCTTTTGAGATCGCTGCACTGAGACAAATTTTGCCTAAAAATAATGTACTTTAAAAGTGTTTTAAAAAGTGAATTTTAAATTCATGTTCATTTTTAGTATTTGCATCAACTCTTTTTCCAACCAGGAAGAAGAAGGGCGCCATGTGACTTGGATACCCATTACAAAGAGATGAAATTTTAAATGTTGGAAACCCACAATGAAGCGCTGGCAGCCAATCCACTCACAAAGAATGAATCAGGAAATCAGCTCAAATAACGAACACATTGAGGACTTCATAATAAAGTCAATGACAATTCATGCCCAGAAAACAGACACCATTCATCCTCTATCATCCGGTGAGCAAATCCCTCAATTCCCCGTTACCCCAGTACGTTTCTCTAACAAAGCTGGATCTTATAATTCAGCTTTTTCTGGCAGTGGGGGAGTGGGAGAACCTATGTGGAACATGCAGAGTGTCACTTTTCCCAAGGGCCAGATTTAGCAGTGCCTCCTGGCCATCCCACAGTGTAATTTATGGACACATCCCACCCAGCAGCTCAGCGATCTCTGTGGGACACTCTGCAACCAACTGGAGATTTGGGTCTTTGTCAAATAGCTCTTTTAACCTGAGGTGAAAGCCTGGCCACAAGAAGTTTTAAATTTGGCCTCAGCAGAGCCAGGTTGGAGTTTGGCTTGTTGGCAACCAAGGGACAGGAGGTAGGAGCACGTTTTCCCTGTGGCTGCTCCTTTGTATTCCTCAACCACTTTCATCCACTCCCGTGTGCTCCAAAACCTTTAGCCAGACAGCTCGTTTGCATATGCTTTTGAGATACTAATTAAACACGTACAAACAAAGAAAAACCTTGCAGCGAAAGAGAAAGCACAAAGAAATTAAGGAACTTACTTCAGAAGTCTCAGGTAAGCCACTCAATTGGGTTTTCCCCGCAGATTCCCCTCCTGCCTTGACTTCCCTGATCCACACACTCCGCTAATTCCAGCAGCGAATCCATACACTCATCACCGAGTGGAATAACTTACAGACATCAACCACAACGCTCCACGGGCTCAACTGCACACAAGCACATGCTTGTTTGAAGAGGGAATCTGGAACACCTTGGGAAATGTGCACAGCACACGCCGTTCATCTGCCGGCTCCTGGAGTGGTTCCGGCTAAAACAACGCTGCAGCTACAAAAAGAAACAGCCCAAAAAGCATCAAAAAGCACAAAAATCACAACGCTGAAAGTGTTGCACTGGTGAAATAGGTCTGGAAATTCTATGTGAATTCTAGCACAGAGGTGACAGCTCAGTTGGAAAACCAAGATGCTTTCGGTCAAAATTCGACATCACAACAGAGAAATTGCAATTTTAGATGTTCAAACGTATTCCTTCTCTAGCTCCACATCTCAGCATGATAAATGCACCAAGCTCCTTCTAACTCCATCTTTCTTCACCAAGGAAGTTTCCCAGAGAGAAAAAATTCTCAGACTTAACTCTCTAAATAATACAAATTGGAATATTTTTTTTCTATAATTTGCCATAACAGCACAAGGTTTCCTCAGGTCTACCCAGGGCCCAGAGTATTTGGGCTTTAGATAATGCCTGACAGGTAATAACAGCTTATCTTGTTAATTTTGCTCTTGGGAAAACGGCAAGAGGTGATCAACTCCTGCTCCCTTTTTTGTATGTTTGTTTCCCATCATAGATTTTCTTTTTTTTTTTTTCACAATGAAACGCAGATAAGAAGTTCACCTCAACAAGATAAAGAGTGAGATGGGTGCAATTAAGTCTATGGAGTAATTTGTTTTCTACAAGACCCACGACTTCAATAACATAACATCTAAAATGCTGGAGGTATCAAAAAACTGGAAACAAAACCAATAAGAGGAAGATGAAATGTCAGCAGATGGATTAACATCATCCAGAATGTGCCAGATTCTTAAGGCTATATTAAGCAACATTTTTTTTTTTCCAAAGCAAATTCTATGATAATTTTAATAACTTTACTGCTGAACTAGATTTCCTTTTTAGCATTAACTCCCTGTTTTCCTGCTGTTCCGGCAGGGAAGGGGGCTGTTCCCAAATCCATGTTCCAATGTCTCAGCTAGGCTGAAATCCCTCACCTCAAAGTTTTCTGTTGCTGCAACAAATGCTCGTAATGCCACATAATCATTGTACCAAATGATGTCACCTGGAGATTTTGTTTAATTTGCACACTTAAAAGAGGGAAAAAAAACAAAGAAAAAGAGAAAAAAAGTGTGGTTTCCTTCTAGCTGATTTGCTGTGCTTGTCAGCCATCACCTCTGTGAGGCTGTCCCAGGGTCTGAACACAACCCCCTCAGGGGATGGCTATATTTAAAATATGTGAGACTCAACGGACTGCTGATTTAATATGACCTTATCAGCTTATGGCACAGTGTCTCCTGCCATTTTTCTCTGACAAAATTGAGGTGCTTTTGGCAGAAGGCAATAGATACACACCAGATCATGTTTAGCTCCGTCCCCAGGAATTTAACAAGACTGATGCAGCCATTCCTATCATTTTTTTTTCTCTTAAAATGGGATTTTCAAGAACATTGAAAAAAATGGCACATCACTGACTAAACGCCCAGCTTTGCTGTCAAAGAAACAAAGGTTTTATGGGGCACTTTGTTTCTTTACATAAAGAATTCTTTTATTTGTGTTTTAGAGAGGGTTATTTTCCTGGATAAGATCAACACGAGCCAGCAGAAAGAACAGAAATTCCTGCACATGAGAGAACTCCCAGGTGAACTGAGGATGGAACTGCAGCCATGAGTGGTACAAATGCACAAGAGAAATAAGTGTAGAGTTATTTCACAATTATAAGCAGCACCTGATTATAAGCCGCACATCCAGGTGGACCACGGGATTTGTCCATATATAAGCCACACCCGAATATAAGCTGCAATTTTTAATTTTTTTTTATTTTTTTTTAAGCAAGGATCCATTTGCAACAAAGTAAGGAATTAGTAACAGAATGGCACCAGCGCGGGGTTTGGTGTCAGGTGCTCAAGTTGCAAACAGTTTTCATAGACCAGCCAAGCCTTTAAAGGCAGCCCCAGGCGCCCTCCCCGGCCGGCTCTCACTTCCGGGTTGGCATTTCGCTGGGATTTGTCCATAGATAAGCCTCACCTGATGATTAGCCGCACTACTGGGGTAGGCTGGATTCTTCAATGAAAAAGGTGCAGCTTATAATTGTGAAATTACTGTAAATATTAATTTATGGGATATCTGACCAGTTGTTTCTGCTTTGCAAACCCTGTTTCTGGGCACAGCAGCAGGGTTGATTCACAAACTGTTTCCACCCACACCTCTGCATTTTCCAAGGTGAAAGGAAGCTGGAAAATCCAACTTGGACATGGCTGTGCCTTGTTCTGCTTCCAGCCCATCCATCCAGGTCTTCAATCCCCCTGCCTGTGCTTTCCCAGTGTGGCTGCAGCCCCAGCTCCCTTTGCAAGGAGCACAAAACACGTTGGGAAGTGAATTTAAACCTGTGCCATTGCTCCCTGTGGCCTCCTGCACCACTGGGGGCTGCACTTTCAATTAATTCCCATTAAACCATCAGCTCCCTTTAGAAACCACTCTTGATTCTGTGTAAGTTTGTTCTAATTAGCACCAAATAATGAAAGTACAACAGCAGCACCTATTCCCCCAACATTTTTAACAAGCTGTCAGAGAAGGAACAGTGTGAATAACAGCAGAGTTTAATATGTTACTTTGCTTGGTTTTAATTTTTTTTTAAATCCCTATATTGAGTTGCTTCTGATATTTCTGGGTGACCAAAGCAACCAATTTTGAGGTCAAGTGAATGCACACTTATAGTTCCTTGAGTTCAATTTTGATTAAAAAAATTACCCCGTGATGAAATCTCCTCAAATGACTCCAGAATGTGTCATCTGACACATTTATTGCTCAGGGTCCCTGCCAAAGCCATTCAATATATAATTATCTCAGCTGTGCAACAGCCCTTATTTCTACACATCCAAATTCTTCAGCGCTCTCCAGGAGAATTTGAAAAGAAATATTTTCAAACATCAGAATAATGGTATGTTATTGAATGTCTGAGGTGTTTTTCCTTTATCAGAAAGCTGATCCACAGGCGATAAAAGCAGCAACTCATTTTCACCACTGATGAAATGTTCCCATCTGAGAAGCTGAGGGATGCAGAACCTCTTCTCACCATGCTCCTGCAAGACCTGAAATATCCTTTAGGCTCCAGCAGGAGCAGGGAGTCCTCCAAGGGGGAAAAGAGGCGTTTTCAGTGAATCTTTCATGTTATCCATTTAACTAAGAAAAGATGTAGTAAGAAAATGAAGCTGCAAAAAACAATCATGGATTGTGTCTTGACATAAATAATATTGATCCTGATTGAGGAAGTCCCTCAAATCACTGGAGGCGTTTTCAGTGGATCTGTCATGTTATCCATTCAACTACAGAAGAGATGTAGTGAGAAAATGAGGCAGGCAAAAATAATCACAGATTGCTTCTTGATATATCACAGAATCACAGAATCACTGGTTTGGGAGAGACCTTCAAGACCATCGAGTCCAACCCATGCCCAAACATCTCCACTAGACCATGGCACCCAGTGCCACATCCAGTCTGTTTTAAACACATCCAGGGGTGGTGACTCCACCACCTCCCTGGGCAGACCATTCCAGTGTTTTATCACTCTTTCTGTGAAAAACTTTTTCCTAATATCCAACCTGTATCTCCCCTGGCACAGCTTGAGACTGTGTCCTCTGTTCTATCAGTGCTGCCTGGAGAGAGACCAACCCCACCTGAGCACAGCCACCTTTCAGGGAGTTGTACAGAGTGACCAGGTCACCCCTGAGTCTCCTTTTCTCCAGGCTGAACAGCCCCAGCTCCCTCAGCCGTTCCTCATATAAATTACAGGAATTTCACGAGTATAAGGCGCACCCTTTTGACTAAAATTTTGGTTGAAACTGGAAGTGCGCCTTACAGTCCAGTGCGCCTTATATGTGGGTAAAGTTCAGAAATTTGCCCACCTGGAAGTGTGAGCTGTGAGAGCCGTGAGAGCCATGGCAGCCAGTGCCGGGGGTGGGCGGGAGTGCCAGGGCCCACGGCATGGGGAGGGCGCCTGGGGCTGCGTTTAAAGGCTGCACCGATCCATGAAAAATGTTTGCAAATTGAGCACCTGCCAGTAAACCCGCAATGGCGCCATTCCGTTACTAATTCATTACTTTGTTGCGCACGGATCCTCGCTGGGGAAAAAAAAATTGCGCCTGATAGTCCGGTGTGCCTTATAGTTGTGAAATTGCTGTGTATTGATCATGATTCAGGAAGTCCCTCAAATCGCTGGAGGCTGGGGAGGAAAGATCTCATTTGCTCCATTTCTGTGAGCCCTCCTGCAGATCCAGTTGCCAGCCCTGAGTTTGAAGAGGTCCCTCCTTCTGGCCTCCACACAGCAGCGCTCTATTTTTCCATGAAAATCCACAGAATGTGTCCCACCTTGTTCCAACGCCTTCAGATGACACTGCAGCTGCTTCCTCAGCTGCTCAGGTGTTCAGAAATTCCCCTTGAAGTCATAGGAGTCCTTCCAATTCCTGCCACCTGAGAATGCTGCCTGCTGCTCAGATCCACCATCCCACTGCAAACATTTCCATGCAAAACAGGTTCAGGGAAGGAGAGATTGACAACCTCATGCCTGATATCCTAATTGTGGGCTGGACAGCAATTTATCTTGTCTCTGATCAAACCTACCAGCTATGAACAAAGTTTCACAACTGCAGGAGGCTTTGTGTTGCAACTTGCAACCAAAATCGTGGCATCCTTCACTGTGGCTGGGTGTTCAGTGCACCCAGATCTGTTCTGGTGGCTAGCAGAATTTTATTATGGGATTTTTGTTGTTGTTGTTGTATTGAAGAGATGCAGCTCTACTCTTTGAAGTTTAAGACTAGTTGTAAATTCCTTGAAGTCAGCCCTATTTCCTTTTATATTAGCATGTTAACAAGCTTTGGAAGACTGACAGACCTTACAGGAAGACACAGCTGGGTGCTCCTCTAGTCTGGGCTTAATGAAAACCAGAAGATGGAGGCTGAACTCTGTGGCTTGTCTGCTGTTTACAGACTCGGCAGGAAGAATCCACTGCCCCAGTGATGAAGGCAAAACGTCCTCATCAAATACTGATACTTGCTGTACTACCAAGGAAAACAGTTGGGATTAATTAAGAAAGGAAATGCCACAATATTTTAAATTACTTCTGTAGTTTAAACCTTTGAACCAGATGAAGTTCAACAATAAATAAATAAAAAAAATTAAAAAACAGCAAAACAAAACAAACAACAAAAAAACAACCCACCCTGTGGAAGGCTGTGAAGATGGGATTTTGCAAAGAGGAATTTGATTAAAGAGTGAGGGCCCAACCATGAATATGATCCAGATCTGGACTAAGAAGAGCCAGGAAACCTCTCAACTCCTCCATGGACCAAGTAAAAATGTGAAAGATCAGGAAAATCAAATATTACACTTCCCCAACTCTAAGTCAGTAAAGGAGAAAAGAGGAATCCCAAAAATCCATTGGGAATCAGTGTTTATTAGGATGACAGTGATTCTAAAGGATGTTCCAGGGATGTCAGACAATGCATGACACAAGCTTTCTGGTGACAGTTTTATTGTCACCTTTAGCATTATTTGGGTTGGGAACCCCTAATGCTTCTCCAGCCCTTTCACACCTCCTTCCATTTCTGCTTGTCCAGGCCCTGATTGTTGAAAAGCAAGATCTAGAGAGCTAAAAGGGAGATGAAGCTCTGCTGGTGCGTCTGGAGCTCCAATACCTCTGGAGAATATCCAGGAATATCCTGGATTTTAACAGCAGATTTTACTACAGCATCTATTTCCATAAACTTCTTTTGATTTAGTGAAATATATGCTCCAACACACTGGCAGTACACGTCTAATTTCCACATGCATAAGGGAGAATTGTAAATATAAATCTAATAAATGCAGGCACAACTGGCCATTTGTAGTGAACACCACACACAGTTGCATTTTTCCCACCAATCCATAATGCTTCAGTAAGTCAAGTTCTTGAGAGGAAGAATAAGCTGAATAAAACCCACTTTCACATTATTATTTTACATCATTTTTTGACAAAATTTACATATCAGAGGCCAAGACAGAGCTACTTTCTTGGAGTGAGTTTTTCAACTCAACTAGGCAGAGTTTTGCTTTGCTGTTCTACCAAAAACATCCCTAAAAACCCCAAAAGCTGACACAGAGATCACCTCCAAACCCTGTCCAGCCTCCCCCAGCGGATGCTGCCTTTTCACACATGCTTGGAGCATTTTGCTGCATTCCAGATTTTCACGTGCACCTGATTATGCAACCAAAATATCCAGGCAGAAACGTAAATAACACAAGGTCTGCAAAGTCTTGGGCTGCATCGTTGAGCAAAGTGCAAGTTCAGAATCTGCTTTGATGAGCACTTAAAATAAACCAGGGCAAGGCAGCCTGGTGGGTATTCCCAGCCTGCAGGGGAAACTGGTGACTGACTGGGATCAGACTCCAAACTTCTGCAGACTTCAGACCAATAAGTTGCACTCACTAATTGCAAAAAACCCAAAAATTCTACATACTATGAATCAAAACAATAACACTTACAGTAATTTCACAATTATAAGCCGCACCTGATTATAAGCCGCACGCCCTGGTAGCCGGGTAGACCACGCGATTTGCCCACATATAAGCCGCACCTGAATATAAGCCGCACTTTCCCCCCCCACCTTTTTTTTCTTTTTTTCTTTTTTCTTTTTTTTTTTTTTTAAAGTGAGGATCCATGTGCGACAAAGTAACGAGTTAGTAACAGAATGGCGTCAGCGCGGGGTTTGGTGTCAGGTGCTCAAGTTGCAAACAGTTTTCATAGACCAGTCAAGCCTTTAAAGGCAGCCCCAGGCGCCCTCCCCGGCCGGCTCTCACTTCCAGGCTGGCATTTCGCTGGGATTTGTCCATAGATAAGCCACACCTGATGATTAGCCGCACTACTGGGGTAGGCTGGATTCTTCAATGAGAAAGGTGCGGCTTATAGTCGTGAAATTACTGTACTTGAACCAACAAGATCTCTTTACCAAGTGGATGAAAAGTGGCGAGTCCAGCAGAAGCAGCAATGTTTTCATTGCCAAGGGGATTTAAAGTGGTCATTTCAAAATACAGATGTATCAGATGCTTGGAAAATCTGTTTCATTATAAACCATAAAGCCTTTGTGTAGTTGGGTTTGTCTCAGCTTTCCTGGACTCTGTGCAGCTTCTGAATAGGCTTTTTATAAGGCAGGAGATGACAGTTAAATTAAAAAAAAAAAAAAAAAAAAAAAAAAAAGAACAACCCAGTAATCTAGGATCAGGACAGCAGCCAAAACGTTCAGGTTTATAGATTTAAGAAATGTTTTTTATGTGCCTCATGCACTGTTTGTTCTCATGGGTCAGTTGGTGGTGATAACATGCAAATTAATTATCTTTCTCTGACTTTCTAATGCATCCTGTGACCTTCACTTGGCTGGTGTAGCAGTCTCTAGAAGTTCATACAATGCTTCATTAGAGCAGTGTTCCATCTAACATGAAATGTTATTATGGATATTTATTTATTTATTACAGTCCCATTTCCCATCAAAATCGTAACTCATCCTATTCAAACATTTTGCAACTTCATCAAAAAAGACCAATCAGTGGAATTGTCTCCCTGCTTCTGTTATCCTTGCATTTCAGCTTAAATCTCTGCTTCTGACTCTGAGAAATCATAAAAGAGGAACTGTTCTATAAATAACATATAGAAAGTTTTGACTAATGTGGAATGAATGTGCTCCTCTCACAATCTCGGTGTAACCTCCATAATGTCAAGCCCCTGAGTGATTTTGTTGATTATGTACAGCATCCTGACATGCAAACTCACAATTTAGCCTGGAGACATTTGCAATTAATTAATTAATCCCAACAGAAATTATCAAAACTCATTCACCGGGCATTGCACAGCCAGCAGCAAGCACGGAGAGACTTTTTAACCACAGAGAAGAAGAATTCTTCAAGCAGAAACAAAGCCTGCTGCAGAAAACAAAATGTAAATCTTGGAACAAAGAAAGCTTCCTGTTAAAGCATGGATGCACAAGGAGATGCCCAGGGGTGGTACTAGGTCCTTGCAGACCTACTTTGATTCCTGTCACCTTTCCCTCCAGGCTCTGAGAGTTGTGTCTGGCCTCTGACATGATAACCGCAACATCTCAACCCGGCACACAAACCCTGACTTGAGAAATAAGCAGAAATGCCTGGAAATCCGGTGGAGGAATTGATGCTTGGTGTGTTTTTTCTCTTGGATGGGCAAGAATTACAAATTCCTTTTGCACAAAGGGAGCGACACGCAGCGAAGAGGAGCTGGAAATCCTTGTTTGGAGGTGCTTTTCAAGCTCAGAGCATCCTGCATGAACTGCACAGAAGGTGTTTGTGCTTCAGAGGAGCTGCAGCCCCTGTGGGAGCGCTGCTCACAGGTGATGGCACAGGTGTGACATTGCTGCTGCGCACTGAGCCAGCCTGGCCTTACAGTGACCTGGCTGGGCACAGAGACACCAAAAATGCTGAGCTGAAGGAGGGGGAAGGAGGAAACCCCATGGAAAATGCAACTAAATGCA
>VRYO01001272.1:5039210-5083757 GCA_009812075.1 Sialia sialis
TTCCTTTTTCCCCTCTCCCTTTTCCCTCTCCCTTTTCCCTTTCCTTTTCCTTTTCCCTTCCCTCTGCCACTTCCACCCCTCTCCCGGTGCCTGGGGAAGGTGATAAATGCAGGTCACTCACATCTCTGTGTCTGCAAACTCCTGGCACTCACTCCTTCCTCCTCCTCCTCCTCCTCCTCCTCCTCCTCCTCGTCCTGCTGCTCCACAGGCAGGTGCTGAGCACGGACACAGTTTTTTTCCCTCTGCACACACCGCCTGTTACCTGTCAGCGCTTCCTGCGAAGCTCAGAGCCTTTATTTGGATTACTTCACCCCTCTGGCACACACCTTCCCCTGCAGAGCCCTCCTGTCACCGCTCCTGCCTGCCATGGGTCACCAGCACAGCGCTCCTTTTCCTGCCTCTAGGCATGGAAAGCTGCTTCAAACAGCCAGGGGAGGAAACAGTGCTGTGAGCATCTCTTGGGCTAAGTTCCTGTCCTGGAGGCTTGTTCTGTTATTCACAAACCAGGAAAACTGAGCAGTAACCTCCCACCTCCATCAGACAAATAAACCCATTTTTCCTTTTTTTTTTTTTTTTTTTTTTTTTTAATTTATAATTAGCACTCCCAGTTTTATGGCTGAAGGGGGCAGGTGGGGGCTGCACATCCTACAACAAACTGAGCATCACAGTGAACGTGGGGTGATGGGAGCAGGGACAGGAAATCATGAGAGCTTTAAGAGGAGATCCAAGGTCTGCAGTGACAAAGAGAGCACAGAACTATCCCAGCACTGCCCTGGGAGCCTCTCCCAAGGTGTTGCTCGCTCATGCAAAGAGCCCTGATGTTTATGCATCACACACCTGCACACACACACACCAGGTGTGGCACTCCTAGGTGTGGGGTGGCCCAGATTTGGGGTGAGCTGCCCGGGCAGGGCTGGGCACAGCGAGCACGGCCGGGCACTCCCAGCCCCTCTGCTTGTCCCAGCACCTCCCTGGTGACTCTCTGAGTCACCTCCTCACACAGGGCCCTGCTGCAGGGACGTCTGAGGTGGCCAGGATGGGACCAGGACACGCAGAGCTCCCTGCAGGAGCATCAGGCAGGACTCTCCTGCATCCCAGCCCAGCTGAGCACCTCGGCACAGGAATGGTGCAGAACACCCTGAGCCCTTGTCCCTGCTCCCAGGGCTCACCTGGCACTGCCAACAGCACCTTCTCAAGGAGAATTTCTCACCAATACTGGAGAACTCTCTCTTTCAGTTTAAATCTCCACACCCTGCAAATGAAGTGCTTTGGAAACTGCCATAATCTCAGCACAACCTAACGTAGGAATATTTCTCTATCGTCTCTCCTCTCTCCTTCGTTTAATTTGTCCTGGTGGTTTTAATTTGTTGCAAAGTCGGTGATCTTTTGGGCAGACACGCTCTATACAAGTCCTTTACAAATATAAAACCAATTTACTGAAAACTACTGCGTAATTATTGAATCAAAGAATATTTGAAGAAATGTGATTTCAGTGTGACTTTTCAGGAAACTACAGGAAGATTCCTCAAACAACTCTCATTTCTCATTGAAAAGACACTGTTGAAATTTCCTGACGTATTTCTCCTTATTTTTTTTTTTGGCTTTAGAACAGTGGCAACTTTAACACACTAATAAATCTTAATGCAAGACTGTTTCCAATGTAATTGTGCTAGCTGTAGGCTAGATTACAGGTGTCCTTTGAGACACTTTAACTTGCTGTATTTACATCTTGCTGCATCAATTGTATGGCTATTGTAAACTTTATATTATGCAAGGTGTGTAATTACACAGCCTCCCCAACTCCCATCACAAGTGCACACCTGGCAGGCTTCTAACAAGCACATTCCTTCTCAAAATGACTACGTAATTAGAAAATTCCACTTGCTGGCCACAGCTCTGTGCTCAGCACACGTAGATTTTAGTGTGAAATGCATCACCATTTCTCTCACAGGGTCACTGGACACGCTGTGAGCTGCTCATTGTTTTTAATCCTAACATGACCTTTATACTAAATACAAAAAACAACCTTGGGATTGAAAAGCCTGGCATGGTGTCATGAGCACAGAGAATGATTTCAATGAGCCCAGCGCTGTTTGATCAGGGACCAGTCCTCCCAAGGTGCTGAGTCCTCATTTCCTGCAGGTCCCAAACTGCAGTGTGGAGTGTCCCAATTAAAACTGGAAAAGGAGGTGTTTAAAATCTGCAGATTTGGAGAAATCTCGCTCTGAGATGTTTTGTCACACTCGTGAGTCTCTTACAGGGAAACGTTCAAAACTTCGTTTTCCTGCATTCACACACATACATAAACACTGACTGCCAAAATGTCAGTGGCAACACAGTGATAATTTTATCACTGATTAATTACTGATGTGTGAGAGAGGGGTCTCTGCAGTGCCCCCTCCCACCCTGAGCAAACAGGGATCAACCATGGCAAAAATGTTAATAAACAAAATGTTAATAAACATTAGCAGCAAACAACAGGGAATACACTCCAAGCTCCTTCTGTCCCAGAAGGGAGAGGTCAGGAAGCAGAGGAAAATTTACAGGAAGATTTCAGGACTGGGAATTATTGGAAGTGGCAGCTCCTTTCACACACATTGTTGAGGACAGAAGGGAGATAATTGTAAATCATTACAGAAGAAAAGGAGAGTGCCAGATCCCAAGCCCACAGAAATCCTTTGGAAAATAAAAAAACAAACCAACTAAAATAAATGCATAAATGCTTTCCCACACTGCTTTAATCAGAATTTTAGATTCATCTATGTGATCTGTGAAATAGTGGTTATCAGATTAAACCCCAAACTTCTCAGCTTAGTAACAGGGCCCCATGAATTCACATGAATAAAGGGGCCAGATTTATAGGCAGATATTTTAATTCTAAAACAGTTAACATAACAGTCAAAGAGATGCTTGGTTACTTACACAAAGGGAAGGCTATAATTGTAACATCTTTGCTCTAAGGTGAATAATTAAGTAGATTCCACTGACAAAAGGATGAGAAGACTGTGCCTCGGGACATTTAGTCAGTAGAACTAAGCAACAGGTTACAGGGAAGCAAACAAGGCTGTATTTAATCACGAACCTATTGACTCGATTATTTTTCAGTGCAGAAAAAAACCCTGATTCCTAAAATGAGCAATCCTTGGGCAGTTTAAAAAACGAGGCAGAATTAACAAATTCAAGGTCACAGATGTTGTTCCAACTTTTTATGTCAGGGCATCCTTCTACTGTTCTATCCTCTTTTTCCCCTTGATTCCCAATTTCCCCACAACAAAGGTCATATAGTAAAAAAAAGAATAAATTATGTATTTATCCTATTCTTCAGTTAATTAAGTCCTTCAATAAAGCTCAGCCATATTAATTAATAAGTTTTGTAGAAACTTGTGTTGAAAGAGTAAAAGAAGCCTGCAATATATTTGCATTCAAAACTGTTTTTCCTCATTGTAGCTGAGAATTTAAGTATTCATAAATAAAATTGTAAAGTTCTGTTGTGAGAAAAGTGCAGGATTCCTGTATGGTGATCCACCCAGAAGTCAGAATGAATGGAGCTGCCTGGGTCTGTAGCATTTTTAGATAAGGCTGGAAATCATTTCTCCATTGTTTTGTGCGAACCAAAAGGCAAGGAGAGGCCAAGGGACCTTTCCCACAAAGTCTTCTCATATTCTTAGCATTTATCCCCCTTTATCAGCCCTTCTCCCAAAGGAATGAGGATGTCTCCTGCACATCCTTGCTCTTCTGCTATGGGCTTGGACCACCCTGGGATGGCACCACAGGAGCCCCTCTGAGGCTGCAGGGCTGGTCAGTACCTGAGCAGTGATCCAGCACCAAAGCCCAGCCCCAGCTATGGGATGTCTCACAAATCCTCCCTACAGGGAGGAGTTTCCAGAAAACCAGGAGTTCCGCACTCAGAAATACAGTAATTTCACGACTCTAAGGCGCACCCTTTTGACTAAAATTTTGATTGAAACCAGGAAGTGCGCCTTATAATCTGGTGCGCCTTATATGTGGACACAGTTGGGAAATTTGCCAACCCGGAAGTGCGAGCTGTGAGAGCCACAAGAGCCATGAGAGCCACGGCAGCTGGCACCAGGGATGGGTGGGAGTGCCGGGGCCCACAGCACGGGGAGGGCGCCTGGGGCTTTGTTTAAAGGCTGAGCTGATCCGTGAAAAATGTTTGCAAATTGAGCAGCTGCCAGTAAACCCCGCGACAGCGCCATTCCGTTACTAATTCGTTACTTTGTTGTGCGCGGATCCTCGCTGCAAAAACAAAGTGCGCCTTACAGTCCGGTGTGCCTTAGAGTTGTGAAATTACTGTAACCTGAAGCCAGGCTGATGTCACCTTGCCTTGTCTCTCTGTCACTTGGACAGAGGGCAGGAGGTGGCTTTTGGCTGGCAGTCCATGCACAGCTCTGATGAGGGCTCAGCACACACATGGACACTCCAGAAAAGGATCAATCAATGCACTCACATCCAGCCAGCCCAGAATCCTGGGGACACAAAAGGCAGGACTGGATGGGCTGGCCCAACTTCCATCCAGCAGGACTAACATCTTCAAAGAACGATTTTTAAGCTTTTCTTTTCCATCTTCTATTAATTTGTTTGACATGACCTTATCAGGACTCTGCTAGTTATGTTCTGCTTTCCTTATGTAGTTGTTTTCTGCAAAGTGAAACTGCATATAGTTGTCTCCTTCTGTTATGCCTTCCCTTCTGCAGTGCTGAAACATTAAAACAATTTGAAGGATATGACAACGAAGTTCCTCAGTACAGTGAGCATGTGGATTGATATGTTTTGATTTTTTTCTTTAGAGAACAAGACTTGTCAGTGCTCAACTAGAAAAGCTGCCAAATACATCATCATCTCTCATTCACTATGACCCAGGTGCTGTCAGCCCAAACTGACTGTTTTCAGTAAAAAGAAAAAAAATCGTGTTGGGTGAGCTCAAAACGGATCCCAAGAGGTGCCAATTAGGAAGCATTTAAAGTGCAAATTCTAATGTTAATTCTCTGAGTTCATTTGCTCTGTGTCCATTACCAAATCTCCAGTTTCAAATGCACTTTACAGCCTAATTTTGTGCTACACAATCTGTTTCTTCCCTGCTCCACACACTCTTACAGTTGCACGTAGGACTAACAAATGCATTTAAATATTTGATTTGCTGCCATTAGCAAGAGAGAGGGAGAAGAAGAAGTTAATGATGGATGATATGATAGGCTGTGCACAGAATGCCTTCATGCTATTCACAGCACATTATTATCAACATACCTCTTCCCATCATGTGCATTTTTTAGGGAACTAAAGCAAACAATGCCACTGAACCCAGAGAAGATTCCCTAGTAAGAGGGATTAAAGTCTATGGATCATGTAAATGCTGTTGAGTGATCTGTTTTGTTCAAATCTTTACTGTTTATTTTGGTCCTGATTTTCCTGCAGTAAACATCTTTGCATTGAAATGTGGGGCTTTACTACCTTAAAAGGAGCAGTGAAATGTAATAAACACCTAAAACCTGCTTTTATATACCTCAAAACCAGTCACCTAAATCACTAATCTAACCACTGCAATCATCAGTGTAGCAACTTAATCCTGGGAGAAATCCAGATGGAAGAGTTGAAAAGTATGTTTTAAATGATCTCTATTTTAAAATGTGCTGCTGCCAATGCAAGGCAAAGGGTTTTTGTGAGGATGTCAATGCTCCTTTACCATCTAGAAATAAAAATATACAATATCTGTAGATGCACATTTTATGTTATATTATATTATATTATATTATATTATATTATCTATATTTTGCACATTTTGAATGGGGTTTTTTTGCAGCTTCTACTCAGTGGAAGACAACAAAGTAATGAGCTGTACCCCAAGAGCTTAGTCTGGCACAGGAGGGGAACAACCCCAGCCTGGACCTGCCACCAATGTTAATGGATGTCCTGCACATGGAGAAATGGAAATAACTTATAAATGATCCTGAGGTCATTGCTGTTATTAGGAGTCAGCAAATAGTGATAACATCTTCTGAACTAAAGGTGCTTCACGTGGGTTTTGAAGTCAGAGTGCAGTCAATGCATTTTGCATTGGATGGTTTATCTCGGCCAGAATAACACCAGAAAAAGCTAGCTTTTGACACCTGCCTTTTTCCAGTTTCTGATGGGAAACTAAACCACATCAGGCACCTGCAAAGGTGACTTTTATTTGATGGCAATGGGATAATTCACATGTTAAAACATAAGTATATGCACAAATGACCGCAGCACTGAAATTTTTCAATATTGAAGATATGTATTTGATTATTTGCACAGGAATCCAGAGGCACCCTGTCCTCTACTCTTCATTACCAGTGGAATCCAGGGTGGAGGAAAATCTCTTTTAAAATTGAGCTCAAACCCGTCAATGTAATTAAAGGAACCTCCCCTTCTGTGCTGCCATTTTCTCACACAATTATTCACCACATCCAAAAATTTTGCTTATGTTGCCCATAATTTGTTTTACTTGCTTAGAGAGGCACCACAGGTCAATGGGATGGAGCAGATCTCCATCCCCAACTGCTCCCTGTGATGTTTTTAGATTAAGAGATGCCTGACCCTGGTGAGGAGATGCCACACTGGGAATTCACTGCCAGCCCTGAGCCAGAGCAGCCCTGGCAAACAGCTGAGCTGGGACCAGGGCTCAGACACAGGAGGAAACCAGCCAAGAGAGGGAGAAACCTCCACAGAGCAAAATTGAAAGTATTCACTCACTCCCCTGGCACAGGTCAGACCAAACTTGAAGTGCTTGATGCCCTGTGTGTGTTTGGCCATCTCTGCTTGCCTGCATTGCTCCACATCAGCAGCTCAATCGCAGGTAAATTAATTAATCTCCCAGTATGTGGTGCAGGCAGCATGTGCAGGATTGCCCAGCCAACGTGAGACCATTTGGTCAAACAACATTTGCAATTTGCTTCTATATTTAGGCTGCTTGCCTGCAAATCCCACACAGATATTTAACAAGGTCAGTGGATGGATTTGGGTGAGTGGTGAGCAATTTCTGCTGTGGTGAGAGGCAAACTTGATGAATCAAAGCAGTTTATTTATTTCTCTTACACCTTAAAATGTAAAAACACACAACCCTGAGAAACAACTTGTGAATCTCATTTCCACCACCGTGTTTGGTAGAAAACTTTTCTGACCTTTTGGGAAAGGATATGAAAATACCAAATTTGATCAAGATTTTCAATTTATAAAAGCAAAAAAGCCCTGGAAATTTCTTCCAATAGAAGTGTATGTTCTAAACTCAGTTTCTTCTTTTCTCTTTTTAGATAAGCAACATCCCACAAAGAGAAACCAAAGAAAAACTGGGGTAGAAAAGCTCTATACAGATAATTGTTTTGGTGTGAGCCTACATCTAGACTCTGATGGAAGACTGAAGTCTTCTTGCATGCAAAAGCCTAAGTTGCAGTTCCATTTTAACAGCTGAAATATTCTTAATTTTCACTTTCCTTGGATAAAGTGTTTATTGGGACATATTGTTCCTGTAGCAATCAGCATTGGTATGAATACCTACAAGCATATTTACATTTTTCCTTCAGAGCTATAAGCATTGTCCAAGATGCAACAAAAGAGAGAATCACAGATATGTTGCTATCAGGAAATACGTTTTTTTTTGAGTCTTTTGAAACACAATTGAGTTTAAATGGTGCTTTTTTTTCTTCTAAAAGCACTTTCCCTTCTTAAGGTTAAAACCAAGGCTCAGAAGGGTCAAACCTTTTTCTTTTTTATTTCAGTAGCTGCTGACAGGAGCCCTGGCATTCAGCAGTGCTTCCAAAGGCTCTCCAGACGTGGCCCCCATTCTGCCTTGCCACAAAATTCCACAACCCAAAAAAACTTCACCTTTCTTCAGCAACGCTCGGGAAAATCAGCTCTGCCGAGAGGTGGCTTTGGTGCTGAGGCTCCCGAGCAGGCAGAGATGGAAAAGTGTCCTGAATTCCAAGCGCTCTATCTCGGCTCTATCTGCACATGAGCTCTAGCCTGCAGAAACAGAATTCTCTGTTCCATGGACAAGTTCCAGGAGCTGTTTCCGTGTGTGGTGAATGCCAAAACTGGGCCTAGTCGGCTGTTATTAAAATGTTGCTGTCAAGCCATTAAACGCTTGAGAAGCCCAGAATTAAAAGGAGCTTTATGCATGTGCTCCCCACGGTGTTTCTAATCGTGCCATTGATGGCTGCAGATCCAGTTCCCTGAAAAAAAAAAAATTTAGCTACAGTTTGTGTTTATAAATCATTTCTTTTAAATGCTGCCGCCACAGCAGCGAATCTCAGGCCCGGGTTTAATGTGCAGCTTGAGCAGGAGTGAGACTGTGCTCCCAGATTGCAAAGCATTCTTCAAAGGCACTGCTGAGCACAGGTGCTTTAGGGGAGCGCTCCTCCCAGGAACGGGCTGCTTTAAAAGCATCCCAGTTGGACCAGTTTGCACTGGGAGAAACTCCTCCTTCACCTGCATTGCCCCCGTTCTGCTTCATTCCCATCGATTCCCAGGACGTGTTGAGCCAGCTTGCCACAATTCAGCTACCCAGCTACTGAAATGAAGGTCTGAAAGCACAGAATTCACTGCATCTAAAAGTCTGCTTATCTATCCATCTTTTCTTGTCAAATGAAAGGATTTTCCCCCTCTTTTCACATGATATAAGATATTATCTTTGCAAAAGACTTCTTGCCATCTTTTCATTTCCATGTTCAATACCCTTCAAAGAATAAAAAAAAAATTTGAAAGAATAAAACCAATTCTTTTTCTCATCACAGAGCAGTTGACTTTCAGACACACATCTACAAGGAAACACATACAGGGAGAGCAATGCAAGAATGGTGAGAGTGAAGGCACGGAAAGCAAAAATACCAAGATTTTTGGGAAGTAGGAGCTGAGTGATGGCATCAAAAGCATCAGAAAAAACGAGGAGAGGTGGTGGCACAGCAGCAATGGGGTCAGTCCCACATGGGATCTGGGCTGGCTGCATCCCCTGCTCTGCCTTGTGGATGAAATGAAAGCAAGGATGCAAAGAGAGAAGGATAGCAGGGAAAAATAATCATCCTGTAATTGGCTGCTCACTAATGGAGTCTATTAATTAATGGCCACAAAGACCAGGTAATTTGTGGTCAGGGGTGCTGAAAAAGAGAAACAATCCAGAGTGAATCCCTGCATGCTGGAGCCATCCTGGGGAGATTTCAGGGTTTTCAGGAAAAGGGAACAATCCTGAGCACCCATCACTCCCAGTGGCACCAATCCGGCTGAAGTCTCTGTTTTATTTAATCTGGACCAAACATAAATTATATGGAAATTAGTCTGAGGTGTAAGAGGTGAGAAGATTTGGGGAGACTTCAAGAAATGCAGCAAAAGGAACATTTTCATTGAAAGAGAATCCAATCC
Source organism: Sialia sialis (assembly GCA_009812075.1). Lineage (NCBI taxonomy): Eukaryota > Metazoa > Chordata > Aves > Passeriformes > Turdidae > Sialia > Sialia sialis. The sequence goes on from VRYO01001272.1 coordinate 5,048,604, forward strand.
AAGCACTGACTTTTTTCAAAGGTGATTTTTAAGCCTGTCCTCGCCTAATCCTTGAGTGGGGAAGGAATCAGGATGATAAATCCCCTGTTCTGTGAGATCTGTGGGAGCAGCCTTGAGAGGAAATCTCACGATCCTCAGGCAGACTGCACTTCACACTCCTAATTCCCAATTATTTTGTTCCAGTGTTTGATACAAGATAGAAAGGGTTTGATATCTAGAAAACCTTGTGTGTAATGCCCTCCTGACAGATCATTACACGAGTCTAATTGAATTTAGATCATGAGATATGCTGCTCAGAACTCGTTTGCATTTCACTAGAAATGAGATGATCATCTTTACACAGAAACTGTGACGCATATTTTCATGAAACAAATACCAAAATATTCAGGTATTTGTGTGCTTTGTTTGCATATAGTTGCTACCTCTGTGGAGGAACCAAGCAATTACTGTAATAGGTAATTATGTACTCACATGTAATTTGCATAAGAGGGTAAAAATATCCTACAGTTCACTCATTCTGTAGATATTTGGGGCAAGAAAGCAAACAAGGCGGAAGAAAATCTGCATATTTGCCCAATGGACATGAGAAAAGGAAAAAAGAAATCTCCATTGTTTTCTCATAAACAATTTCCCCTTTTCCCAGACAATGTATTTATTCTCCTGTAACTAAATTCTAAATAGCAGGAATAAACATATGCAAAAAGACAAAACATTGCAACTTTTCTTTTTAGACCTTCTGTTATATGTGAATCACAGCCTCTTGAAAAAGCTCTCTAATTATTGCCATTTTTACTTAGTGAAAGAAAAATTTGTACACACACAGCCCTCATAATTGATTCAAACAGAAACATTCTTTTTTACCCAAAAGGGAATATTTCTTTGAATTATGGCAATTATTTAACAAAGAAAAGTGTCACTCTGGAATGAAAATCAATAACTTTAATTTAAAAAATAAAACACTTCAGCATTCACCACTCCTTTCCTTACCTTGTATGGTAAATTATCTGCCAAACCTATATTCATGCAAATTTTTGATTTCCTTAAAATGTCAGGATTTAAACACTTTACTGGGAAGAAAGCCTGGTTATGCATCCAACTCCTTTTCTAAACTCCATCTGTGGCTAAGAAATTCCTGGAATGTCTTGCCCCTGTGCTAGTCGTTGGTGGGTCACTGCAGGCTGCCTTCATTGCAAAAATTTCTAATTAATGGGATATCTGAGATTTGGATCCAGTGTGTGGATGTTACAAAATACATCACAAGTTTTCATAAGCTTCACAGAGAGCTGCTTTGCTTGTCCTGCAAGTCCTCCTTCAACTCCACCAAAATATAAATTAACTCCCAGGAAGTGAAGACAATTCAGGTTTCTTGTACCTGACCATGGTGGGACTGAAATTGGCTCAGGAATTGCACAACAACCCCAACTCCTGGTATCCCTCACTTCCCTCGATGCATGAGTGAATCTCCCTTCCTCAAATTCTTCTTACATTGTAGGGGAAAGCCTCTAGAAATTCATTTTCCCACTAGACACATTCTGCTGTTGGATTAACTAAAAATAGGATTATGGGGATTTTTTAGCCCTAACAGGCAGCACAATCCTATTTTATCTTTGTGTGAAAGATATTCTAGCACACCTACAGCCAGCATTTGGGGAAAGGTGCAGCTTGCTTGAATCAGTTCTTACAGCAACATGGCAAAGATCTTGGAACAGCAACCCAATGTAAAACTGTGCTGAGAACTCACAAGCAGCAGGTAAATGAATGTACAGAACTGATACTCAGTGTTTACTGTCGTGTTTGAGGCAGTAATTTGGATTTTTTTGAGCGTCCCCTCCATCCCCTGCTGTGTCCCCAAGGGGACAGGCCAGGGATTGTTCACCCCATTCCCAGAGCAAGGCACTGCACACCCATCCCAGAGTGCCAGAGCATGGGAACCAGCCCTTCAGTGCCTATGCTAAATCCCAGACATGTTTATTCTCTAATCCCAGGGCTGGATAACAGCAAACAGCTGAGTCTCCATTAGTTGCCCAACAGGATGGGACAATCATCACATGGTGCTTTTCACACCTGCTTCCCTCTCCTTTTATTTTTTGGGAGGCATAATATTCAAACTAGAAGAGTAAAGCAATGCTCTGCTCCATTTTAGCCATTTCCTTACATCTCAGGCAACATTTGATCTTTTTCTCCCCACTTATCTGGCATTTTTTCTCTAATTCCATGTTAATCAGCTGATAAACCCAAGTTTGAAGGAGATATTAGTAGGTTTCTGAACTTTTCTGCAGAGAAAGATGAGGAACCCTGTATGGTTTTTCCCAGAATGACTTTTTAATACACTTCTGCACAGCACTCTCTAAAGTGTTGGGTTTGTTCCCTCAGTGTTCCCTGTTTGTTTGTAAAGCCTTTCCTCAGCTTCCAGCCAACAGTTTGTCACATGAATGTACTGAGAAGCAAAACACCTCCACGGGATTCTCAGCACTGCCAGACTCGTTTAGGACCTTCAGCACGTCCCCAGCCAAGCTGTGCCTCATTTTACTGAGCAGAACGAGAGGTGTAATCACAGAGTCTGCACTCGCTTCAAGAACTTGTCTGTGTTCACTTCTACACTGCTTTTTTTGGCAGAGTTTAAAATACAGAAATGAGAGTTTCATATGTTGACATAGTATGTGTATTTATTTATTTATTTATTTTTATTTTTAATAAATATACAGGTACATATGTGTTCAGCGCTCCAGGTAGGAGAATTTTAAGCAAGTTGAAACAGATAAAACAGCGACAGAGAACTTCCATAAAGCAAACTGTGAAAGTGATGTCTAGGCTTTAAAATATCCCAATTTCATCAGACAGGAAAGTTCTGTGTTTTCCCAAATCCCTCTCTGCAGACACTGCTGCTCCGTGGGGCAATGGATATTCAGTCCAGTCACTGGGAATTGGCTGTGCTGAAGAATTTGGGAGCAAAAAGCAGCTCACAGTGTGGAGAGCAGGGAGGGAAACCCATCCTGTGCTGGAAGAACAGAGCACCAACCTGGCTCTGACCCCAACACACAAATTTAAAGGGTTTTTTCTTTCCCCTCCTCGCTGGAGTTTGTTGCCACTCACTGCACTGACCTGTAAAGTCAAGGCCTGACCTTTTTCCTGAGTCCAAGTGGGAAAGCAGCTGAGATGCTGGGACAGACTTTTAGCCTCAGAGGCTGGCAAGGGAGGCAGAAGTGCTGCCTGAAATCTGTGCTGGGCCATGACCAAGACACCGCTGACTCCACAGCCATCCACTGACTGTCGCTTCATCTCAGCACTAGAAATGAAGGGTGGTCTGACACATAAGTCATTAGGAAAAAAAAAATTAAATCAATATTCCTGAGCCTCACAAGAAAAGAATGCATTTGAGAGTCAGATTTTTTTCAAGAAGAAAGTCAAGTCCAAATGCTAGTTAGGCTTGTCTGCAGCTGTGAATTGTGCATGTAAAAATATACACTGAGACTTCTTTAAACATGGAGCCAATGTTCTAAAGAACTAGATGTAATTTTCCAAACAAAAATGCTATGGTCCCTACCTTAATTTAGCTGACTAGTTTGCATGCTCAGAAGATATTCACACTCAGGGGTAAAAAAATTAATTTATTTTAGACATGTAAAATTCTACCATTTCACACCCAGAAAGGGAGGGCTGTATCTTCCAAGGGAGAGGGGAGCATGCTTAATATGATCACCTTAAAATGACAACCAGAGCCTCATATTGGTGCTAATGCTGTTAGTTTACTCTTTTAATGTGAGAAGAACACAAATTACTAATCTATCAAACCATTATCAAACTAACATCACATTTTTTCTACCAAAAATGTTTTAATGTTTTCTCAGCACGTGAAGAATTCAAGATAGACCTTCCATAGTCAGTGCTTGTCCTAAATTCACAAATACCTCAGAATTACACCAGATCTATTTTATTCCATTTGCTTTACCACATTTGTTTTAAGATAATCTTTTGTTGGTTCATCTGTGTCTCAAGTCAAGTGACCTTATTTATGATCTTAAAGTTCCTGTAAGTTTTCTTCAAAACACGGATCTTTCCAGACAGCCAAACAGAGATTACAGGTAAAACAAAATCCCTAATAATTTAGAATTTCCAAATTTCTCTCATGGGATCACCTTTATAAGGAGAGATTATGGTAAAAGGAAAAATAAAAACTGAACAACTGTCATGCAAGGCATTTGCTTTTAGCAGGGCCTTGGGTTCCTGTTTTCCTTCCCCTGCACAAACATGGTGAACCCAAAGCCTGCAAAGGGCTAACACAAGAATTCTGCCTCAGATCGTGACTGAACGTTAGTGACCTGTACAATGACAAAAATCATTGAACCAGTCAAGGCAATTTGTGCTGAGGAATTACAGGGCTGGAACAGAAGTGAGCTCGGAGCGCTGAAGAACCCCAGAGTCATCCTCTCTCCTCAAAGCTGAACGGGCAAATCTTCCCCCAGCAGCCACATCCAATCCTCTGCTAAAGAATGAAATATTTAAGTGCCCTCACAGGAAAAAAAAAAAAAAAAAAAACAACAAATCTGCATCTGAAAAGCATCTTGGAAGATTGCGATGTTTGGAGCTCGCACTGAAACCGCGTTTGGCAGAGTTACAAAATTACATTTCAAAAATCTACTTATTTTTCCAGCCTCAATGCTCCTTTCTGTGCACGACGACAAAAGTGACTCCAGTTTCAAGTGCACCTGTCAGAGCTGTCAGCCATCAGCAGCACTCTTTTGTTGTTTGGTTATGCTGCCAGGCTATTCCAGCGTGTTTTCACTGAGAGGAGGAGGTGTCATCTGAATATGGCAAAACAAAACTGTGACTCACTCAGAATCAGACAGACCTTGCAGTTTGGAGTAAGGCACACAGGCTGGCTGAGACTGCAGACTCCTCCAGACTATCTTTGTGCTTGCACAGCACCGGCACAGAGCTGATCCCACTGCAGCAAAACAACAAGGTAATGAGAGGAGCCCTGTGAATCAGCACTGGCTCCATGCATTGCTGCCCCAGCCACAATTAACACCCAGCCTGCACAACAGAGGTGCCAAAGCAATACTGGAGTTAATATGGTGTGGCAAATAAAGGAATATATTATATTAATAGAGCAAATGAGGAAGCATCTAATTCCTTTGGTTGTGTACATCAAAATTAAAGCCATCTAAGCATTCACTTTTTTTTTTTCTTTCACTGATTTTTTTTTTCTTGCTTATAAATTTGTGCCACTGAACCCAGGCATTTTGTACCCTGTGGCAACTCCTGGAAGTTATAACAGTTGAACTAATGAGATCTGTGAAAGCACTCTGTCTTTGAGAGAGGAAATGATTTTTAGTCAAACAGTTGAATGTTTTCCCTACTATCTGCACAACCTTTTGTTAAAACACCTTCTATACCAAGACACCTGATCAAACAGATGGGGGAAGTAAAAAAGCCTTTGTTAAAGTTTTGGCATTCTGTTTCTTCAATTAGATTCTTCCAATAAGTTTTCAGCAAAACCAGTCTTATGGCCCACGTATTTTTAATCATAAATCTTTTGCCAAGATGGGGCAAAAGGAAGCAATTCATGGTGCCCTGAGGTGTCTTTATCTGAAAGTACACTGCTGCAAGTTATAGAGCTGTAGCATGGTTTGGGTCAGAGGGGACTTTAAAATCATCCAGTGCCACCTCTGCCATGGGCAGGGACAATTCCACTGTCCCAGGCTGCTCAAAGCCCTGTCCAACCTGGCCAGGGACACTTCCAGGGGTCCAGAGACAGTCACATCTGTTCTGGGCACCTGTGCCAGGGCCTCACCACCCTCACAGGGAATTCTTTCCCAATATCCCATCTAACCCTGCCCTCTGGCCATTCCCCCTTGTCAAAAGTCTCTCTCCATCTCTCCTGGGCTCCCTTTAGGTATTGGAAGGTGCTGTAAAGTCTCCATTTTCTTCTCCAGGCTGAACAATCCCATCTCAGCCTGCTTTCGTAGAAGTGCTCCTTCCCTTCACTCCTGCATGTGATCACCCCTCAAAACTTGGCAACCTCTTCTCCCCAGGACCCCTGCTCCCCACAGCAGCAGTTCCCTGAGTGTGAAACACGCTGAATCAAACAGAGCAAACACTGACTGAAGCACAAGTGTCAGAGAGGTGCCACCTATGCACCACTGATCCTTGAAGGCCTGGGCAAGCATCTGTTGTTCTAAATGTTCAGTGCAGATGTCAGTCCTGGCCAAAGACAACACTGTGATACAGCTTTGGGCCAACACAGAAAATCCAAAATAAAACACACAGTCTCTTGATACTTCGTGTTAAGTGCTCAAAATTCAGGTAACTCATGGCATTGCAAAGGAGTGTTTGTTCATGACTGAATGTGTGAAATTCAATGCTGGCAATGCTGTAATCAGGATTAGGTGTGTACTGATTATGTTTACAGAGAAAGAGTGTGGCTGAATTGTTTTTTTCTCTTGCTCTGGAAAAGATCACCACCTCTGAAAAAAAAAAAAAAAAAAAAAAAAAAAAAAAAAAAAAAAAAAAAAAAAAAAAAAAAAAAAAAAGAAAAAAAAAAACCCTAAAGGTAATTTCTTTGCTGAGGATGGATTGCCAAGCAGCTTGGCAGGGCTGTGAGCCCCTGTACCAGGCTGGGCAGCGGGGTCAGGCAGGATTGGCAGGGAGGAATGCCTGCCCCAGATGGCTGCAGCACCCAGCTGGGGCCCAGGTGCCAGCAGAGCACATCAAAATCACAGCACCGCTTCACTTCTCCAAACAACTGTGCTTTTAAAAACCCAACCAAAAGGGGTGTCAAAGCAGGAGCTCTGAAATCTAGCAGGGTTGGAAAGGAAGCCCAGTGAGCCAGGGCAGTGTCGGGCACATCAGGAATCCTCCTCCTCCTCCTGCATGGAGCTCAATCCCCATGGAGCTCCTTCCCCTTGGCTCAGGCCCCTCTCTGGAGTGGCACATTGATGGGGAAGAGCTTGGCAGATGCAAGAGTCAAGTGCCAAGAGCCTGGATGCTTTTTCCCCTCAGCACTGCCAGCAGTGGCATCTGGTTGCATGGCTGCCTCCTCGCTCAGGGGGACCTGGCCTCAGCTCTGTGAGGGTCTGGTGGGTCACTCTGCCTCTGACCCACCAAGAATCCTCTCTGTCAGCCCTTCACTCCCAAAGAGAGGATTTTGTCCATCCACACTCCCCACATCCTCCATGCGCTGTGCCCAGCACCGGGCCTGGCTCAGCAGCAGGCCCAGGCTGAGTTTAGCGCCACTTCAATTAAATCCACTTCAATTAAATCCACTTCAGTTTAAATCCACTCTGGCTTCAGGTCGGACAGGAATTTGAAGATTGCTGCGTGTCAGGATGGAGACAGCCTGCCAGCAGCCAGGGCAGAGATAGGCACAGGGCTGTGTCACGTTTACCTCAGCTCCACAGGCCGGGTCTGCAGCTCCCTGTTTGCATGACTAACTATGAGCCTGATGTACATTTACACATTCATTTATGCTGCCAGATTTTTGTATATTCACATGGTGCTACATGTTTTCTGGAAACTCGAGTTCCTGACTCTGAGGTATTTGGGATCTCGCTGGGGAATCCAAAGGCTCATTAACATTTCAGAACTACACACCTTATTGGAAGCAGCACACAATTGTAAAACAAAACAAAAAAGAAAACAAACTATGGAATCTGCATTTTTTTCTTCCCTTCACCTCCACATCATTTATCATAACATGAAGTCTAAACTACTCTTCATGACATGTTAGTCATACCAAAGCTGGCTGTTCCCATTGATTCCCCTTGCTTTGAAATGAGTATTCTAAAACTTCTGCCTTATGAAGACATATATCATAGAAAATAAACGTAGTTCTTAACACATTTCTGCACTAAGCTAATTTCTTCAATTTTTTAAATATTACCATTTTTCACTGAATTTTGACTTCTGCCTTATGAAGAATTTTATCCATAGAAAATGTAATTCTTAACACATTTCTGTACTACACTAATTTCTTAAATTTTTTAAATATTACCATTTTTCACTGGATTGATAACTCAGTAAACTCAGAACTCTCTCGAGCTGTCTGCACTGCTGGGGACCTCCAAGAGCCAATGTAGGGATGATGTTTGAAGTGCAGGAAGCACAGAAGGGCTCACACTGCAGCGCACGTAGATCCATGTGTGGGAATGATTATCCTCAACTTTGCAGCTCTTTGATGCATTGTGTGAAAGATACCCACAAATCTTAACCAAAAGTTTCCTACATTAAAAGCACAGCCAAGCAGAGGAGCCTGGTCTTCTGGCTGTGGAGTTTTGCCTGAATATATCCCCATGTGAATACCCTGCTTTGAATGATGTAACATGAAAGGATTGTCTGCATTGTGCAGAAATTCTGTTTCCCATTACTCATACTTGTAAATGTATCTGTTCTACAGCTCCCTAAGAAATGAACAAGCCTTAGCATCAGAAATATTCCTAACACATTTTTAGGCAAAACAGAACCAGCTAGCTGTTCCATGATATTAAGTAATCCTTTCGTGCTTTGCAATGCCTCAGAGTCTCAAGATAACATTTGGATGCGTTTATGCAATTTCTGAGATTCCCTACACAGGTACTGTTGGGTCTTTTCCCACTCTGACAAGAGCTTTTCCTTGGAAGCCTGATAAACTGCACTGCTGACAGCTACACAGTGCTGGAATCAGGCAGGCAAGTGCCTCAGATGTTGGAACAAGAAAGTTTTCCAGCATCTTTAGCACCTGGGACTCTTGCTTGGTAAACATCCCCATCCCAGCTGTGGCATGGAAAAACTGCAATCTCTGTACATATTTTACAAAATAGAAAAGATGGAGAAATAAAAGAAAGTTAGGATTGAAAAACCAAAGTAAGGAAAGAGGAATTTTATCAGTGTGACTTAGTTCTTGGACTCAGTTTGATCTCTGAGCAGTGTCACTGCTGCCTTCAGAGGACTGATGTGATTGAGAGATGATGTGGGACCCCTACACCGAACTCAGCTTAGTGAAAAAATACAACTGTGCATCCATTTTTGTCAAACTCAATAAAAATAGTAATTTTAAAAGCCTACAATGGGGTCCTGTCTGTACATTCACATCTACAATAGAAGCTTTTGCTACCTGAGAATGTCAGACAGAAAGGTGATTTTCACATTGCATTTTTATGCTCACCAACGTACCACACACAATCTTAAAAAAGCTACAATACTGACATATCCTGAACATTATCTACTTCAAATCCAGCTTTTAAAAAGGATTATAAGGAAGGAGCTATAATGGTAAATCTCCAAATCACTGTAGACTAAGCAATTTTTCTTAAACGGCTCCTTTGGGCCTTTGTGCTGAGAGCAGCACAGCTCCAGAGAGCTGCAGCTCTCCAGGATCCCACAGACCTCCCACCTCCTTTCTGCCTCCCAAAGCTGGCAGGAATTGGCACAAAGGGAAGATGATGACAAAGATCTTCCCCAACAGTGAGGTGGGGGATTAGACATTGCGACTGCAGTGGGGCAATCTGGAAAAATCTGACCACGAGGCAGCAATTTCCAAACTGCATGGAAGATTTCAACACCGGCTTCACGTAAGTGAGGGAAGACAAATCTCTGAGCTCCTCTGCTTTGCAATGGATCTGAATGACAATCTCTAGATGAGATGGCTGATCCTCTTTCACAAATACGGGATTTCACTTGCACGCTGCAGTACCTCACATGCACAGGGTTGTGTTTCCTTTTAATCCTAAGGAAAGTGGGATGGTTGAACCCTTATCCTGTTTATCTCACCATGTTCATTCCCCTCAGCAACTGGGCAAAACCTCCCTCATTTCTTGATCAATAAAGCAGCACCTGCTGTTTTCTTCTTTTTGGGACATTCGTGATTTCTCCTGCCTGCAACAACTCATTTACTTGTCTATTTGAGTCCAGACTTAAAGTTTTTTGTAATGAATCCTGGAAAATGTCCTAAACTGCTTGTGAAGCAATGACTCAGGACAGAAAGCACAGTTTAAGGACGGTACCTGTATTTCTGCCCTGCCCCATCTCACATCAAGCAAAAGCAAAGCCACCTTCACTTCTGTGCTGTGTGAGCAGGGATAAGGTGATTTTGTACAGAACATCTTCCAAGCTTCATCACAGCCCTCCTAACGAGGAGAAAGGGAGGCCTGAGGCTGCCTCAAGGGGTGTCCATTGGTTTTCAGCACACCCCAAAACCTTGCTCCTGTCTGCAGACTCTTCAGCACCATGGGGCTGAAGAGGAGCTGAGCACTCGTGAAACAAGGCTGGACTCCACTCATCCCCATGAGCAGCATTGGTGAAACGAGACACTGCTGGACTCCACTCATCCCCATGAGCAGCACTGGTGAAACGAGACGCTGCTGGACTCACACTCATCCCCATGAGCAGCACTGATGAAACGAGACACTGCTGGACTTGTTCTCATCCCCATGAGCAGCACTGGTGAAACGAGGCACTGCTGGACTCCACTCATCCCCATGAGCAGCACTGGGAGTGGTGCCCAAGCAATCTCTCCCCTCACTGTGAAGTTTGCAGATGGATCATTCACCTCCACACATGACTCACTGCAGAACCTGAGCCGAGCATCTGTCACCTCTGCCAGCAGATTGAAGAAGACAGAGGCAGGCTGCAACACACCAGGGGACTCAGCAGGGAAATACCTGAACATATGGACTCGAGGAGAGGCCAGGGTGATCTGCACATCTCACAGCACAGGATCATTGAGCATATCATGGCAGCATGACTAAAATAAACCTTGGTGACCTCTGAGATTCATCATCATTATAGGTAACAGGGGAAGAGCAGAGATAAAGGACCAAGAAGAGGAGAAAAGCCAAGAACACCATTCTTGTGACTATGAAAGATGACATGCAGCTTCTCCTGCTAATGCAGCACAGTAGGACATGCTCTGCTTGCTTTGCAGGAGCACAGGCAGCCACAGAGCCTTCAACACATTCAGGTCCAAATGGCATCAAAACCCACAAAGCCCAAATACAGGATTGGACCAAAAGACATCCTTTCTCCCTGTTGCCCTTATCAAATTGCACACTATCTTTGAAATCTCTCTACTCAATTTCCTCTTCCTGTACTTTTCTAAAATTTTTACTTGTAGCTACTTTCCAGTAGCAGTGGTTTGTCATGAAACAGGGGCTGGCAAGTGCTGGGAGCTTGGTTTGCTCCATGTTTTCCATGGCAGTTGTGTTTTTATTTTAACTGGAAGCAGTAAGATGGTTCTAACCGGAACATCCACAGTAAAAGGGGGTCACACTAAACATGCCAGACCTGTCTGGGCAGGTCTAATTTAAACACCAGCCTTTTAAGAACGGGACTGTCTTTGAATGAGATTTCTTTGTACTACTGAAGAGAGCACACACCCTTTTCCTGCTGCTTGATTAAACAGCACTTGCCCAATGAATAGATCTTGATCAGGAATAGAAAATGCATGGAGCTGTCCTGGGGAAAATGTGCTATTCCCTTTCCCAGACTCACCTGTGGGAAGACATGTGCAGCTATATTGAACACACAGACCTTTCAAATCAGTCCTCTTGCATCTGGACCTCTGCTCTCTCAACTGTCTGTGCCTTTAAAGTATTCCCTTTGTGCATTTCAACATCATAAAGCATTAATGGCAGTGGAACTGGCTCACAGGAAAGCTGTTCTTTCACATCTGGCTTTGCCTCTGCAGGGCAAGCACCAACCAAGACATGAACTGTTTCATGGTTGTAGCCCAAAATCCCTCATCACAACCACAGCAGAAGACCTGAAGTGCACATTTCACTGCTCTTGCAAAAGTGAGTCCTCCCTTGCTAAAAATAACCCTGACTTTGCTGCAGGAACAGTCATCCTTCACCTTATTGCACTCATCCAGAACCACACACACCAAGGACAGCCGGGCAACAAAGTGCCAGGAAGGGGCTGGTGCTCACATGCAAGGTGAATATCACAAGCTTGCACCACTGTGTTTTGCTTTTTCCTGTTTCAGGGACATTTTCTTCTAAAAATGCACTAAGTTCACGTGAAGAAAGCATGAACTCCACAACATAAACACATTCTCATTAGATTTCTAGAATAACAAAGGATAACAGGAAATTTCACTCCAGCACAGCAAGAAAATTTGCTGCCTGGAACACAGAGCTGGATTCTCTCTGCTGTCTGCTCCAGTTTTCCTGAGTTATCTTGGGGAAATCATCTATCTCCCACAGAAATGAGCATGAGCTGTTGCAGCTCTTGCTAATTTGAGGACTTTGCTTCTTCGACACATTTCAAAAGTTCACACCTCGGCCCCACTGCTGCGAAATGGAAAGAGCAGCATTTCTTGACCTCAAAATAAAACCATGAGGAGGAACATGCCAGGTTTTAAACCACTGAGTGCTCCATGGACAGCAGCGAGGTCAGGCTGGCCCCCATCTCCTGGGCTGACTCACTTGGAGGAGAAGGTGCTCGCATTCATTTGGAAGGACAACAAGGCATGACTCAGTGGATCAAAGCACTTTATCAGGAGTGAAATCAGCACCTAATGTTAAATTCTGAACTTCTTTCTGCCAGTTCATCTGCATATTAGAGCTTTCCATGGCTAGTATTAGCTGAAACTAGACCCACTTGACAGGCAGAATAGTTAATCATGTGATTATGAAATTTCTGCAGTGGCTCTGGTAAACAAACTGGAAATTATTTTTGCAACAATTTTTGTTTTTAGCATTGCAGTGTATTTGTTCTCTCTACTTTCTGAAGGCTTCAAGAGAGAATTTTAGGAGGCACTCCTTCTTTCTCCATCCACACACTCAGCTCTCGAGGGGGTGAAGGACAAAGCTTGACCATGCTGTTAGAGAGAGGGTTTTAACTACTCCTCAAAACTTTATATTGTACTCTATAAGCATCTGCCTGCGTCTTTGGATGGCAAATAGGGATCATTCTAAAAAGAACTCTTTACAGCACTTCATCCAGCTTAGCCCTTGTCTCCTGATGCTTAGACAAACAGTTTTTGGTTTATGTAAATAGTTGGTGGATCAAATTTCCCTGGCTGCCACACCCAGCCAGCCTGAATCACCCAGGGAAACATAAAGAGAGTCCCCTTGTATGCACTGCTTTTTCACCAAGGTACACAAGAGTTGCTACGTTACCCTTTCCCCACCAGCAAACAGATTTTTCATTCTGAAGGAACTTTTCTGTGGATCAACCCACTGTGTGATGCCTGGTAAAGTTTGATCTGGTTAAGGGGAGGAACACGGCGTGTGAAACAAAGCAAAATAAATGTTCCAAGTGAGCCTTGCCTTCTGGGCTTCCATATTGCTGTTCCCACCACCGAGTGCTCCAGGGTCACCTGCCCTGGGTGCAGCACAGGAGGATGAGGCAGCTGCAAAAGAAAATCCTGGATGAGCCTCAGGAGCTCACCTGCACGGGCTTGTCAGCTGCCATCAGTCGGGTCTGCTTTTCTGGAAAGATCAATTCAAGGCAAAGCCAACTGGATCGAGGGTGGTTTCACCTCTCCAGTGAGAAATGATGGATCAGGAAGCAGCCCTGGGGCTCCTCTCCATCCACTCCTGGCTGTCCTGCCCTGCAAAGCCTCCCCACAGTTATTGGGACAGCAAAGCCCAGCACCCCTCATGTTTGGCCACAGCTCAACCTGCTTCCCTCCCCCAGGAGCCAAGATATCCCTGTTTGAGCCTGGGAATAAGCTCTCTCCTGGGGCTGCTGGTCACTGCTCAGAGGAGATGCAGATCTTCTGCTGATGCTTCTCAAAACTTCAGAAATCGTTTCGAAATCAAAGCCCTGTTTTGAGGCTCCAAGCTGAAATGGGGTGGAGAAATGATTTTTGGATATTTCTTTTCACAGTGTGACGTCTCAGAAAGCCTCAGCTGCAGTTTTAACAATCCATCAGCCTCTCTGCACTCACTGCCTCACTTGAGCTACCAGCAGCAATCCCTGAGACCAGCCAAGAGCTCCAGAGACCACCACTGTCCATCCCAGCTCCTCTGGACCCCTGCCCACATCCCAGCCCTCAGTCCCACCTCCAGCCCAGCCTCTAGCTGCTGAGGAATTTAAAAGGACTCTGAAGAACAAAGCACTGAGCTCTGAATTCTCTGTGGAAACCCAAATGTAATCCCTGCTACGTCAGCAGCTCACCATCACACACAGAACTCTCCAAAAGCCAAACCCAGCCACAGGTTCCACTGATGAAACAGAGGGGAATTGGACTTGCTGGAGTTGTTCCTACTTATTGGAAGCATGAAATGCTTTGTAAGGGTTTGATTGATTGCTGGAGAACAATTCCATTGTTGGGCCAGCTCACTTCAGAGCAGAATGTATAGACTGAAATCTTTTCTGTTTGTTTAAACTCTTTATAGAAATTCTTACATAGTTGTGGTTAAACAGTTGTAAATACACGTGCATTTCCAACTGTGTAACTATCTCTGTTCCATCACTCTTCTAACGCTTTAGCTTTGCACAATTCCTGATTTTTTTAATGTGTAGTATAACATATTGATTTGTGTCCAGACTCACTGAATTCTTTTACTTCATTGATTTTGTTGATATATCGCTCAGACTGATTTTGACTGTCACAGTGCTTATTGGCAATGTGTAGTGTAAAAAGTGATGTGTAAATCCCATAAATCACTGCCATGTGTATTTTATTTTACTCTTTGTTGAAGGTGTAAGCCACAGCACTTCCTACACAATTTCTAGGAGATATCTTGGCACTATTATGCCTCGAAACATTGTGATAGCCAAAAAAATAAAGCTCCTAAACATCAACAGTTAAAAACAGAAAAAGGGGAAAAGAGGAAAAAAAAATAAGAAGGAAACATCTCTGGGTGGATTTTAACCACAAAGCCATTGGTGATCTGTGCTTAACTAAAGAAATGGGGAGGAAAGAGAAGAGGGAAAGGTGAAAAGAGAAGGCGGCATCAGGTGGGCAGGGGCTGGGCAAGTGGCCACAGCTCAGGGCAGAGCTGCTGCTGTGGTGCTCCCTGTGGGAGTTGGCACAGGCTGGAAATGAAGTGATGTGCTACAGAAACCCTCAGCAAAACTGACTGCACACACCCAGCTGAAAAATGTAAGTAAACAGTAATTCCTGTCCTTTTTTATATCTATTGCTTCAAGCTGGAGCATGCTTTAATCCTGCATTTTATTTGATATCATTTACCTTATCCAACACATATA
Organism: Sialia sialis; assembly: GCA_009812075.1. NCBI lineage: Eukaryota > Metazoa > Chordata > Aves > Passeriformes > Turdidae > Sialia > Sialia sialis. The sequence goes on from VRYO01001272.1 coordinate 5,063,742, forward strand.
AAAGGATATGTTCTCCTTCTTAGACTGCCTTCAACTTTCTATGAAACTTTAAGGAGTAGGCCAATATTTGTACAGCAGATAATACCTAAAAGGGGCTCCCCTGTCTGGATAGGCAGAGAAAACTCCCTTTTTAGGCTTTCAGCACAGAAAAAAAAGCACAGTCTGCTTAGAGAGGCACAGCCACATATTTGATATTCCTTGCATGTGTCCCTCGTGTCAGAAAACTGAGGACTAGGTGCCAAAAGTCACTCACTTTTCAGATGTGACATGTCCAGAAACGCCCCCATCTTTGAACAGAAACAATCAGGAGCGTTTCCCTCTTGTAGAGTTGGGAGAAATGCAGGGTTATAAAGTCCCCCATGCTTCAAACAAGAATAGAGAGATTGACAGGGAACAGAAAAGTGCTGGAAAGTAGGAAAAGCGGTTAAACAAATGAGCCTGGAGAGCTGGGTTCTGTGCCTGACTCCACCTCAGGTGCTTTGGCCTTTGGCAAGTCACTCATCTTCCGTGCTTCCTTGATGTTTTTATGGAAACTCTCCATTAAAATGATATTTGTGCAGGTTAGAGAGCAGCACTGAGGCAGTAAAAGCATCTCTGAGTGCCGGAGGAAAGGAAAGCAGGGAGTGAAATGTTGGGATTGCACAGGGAAGCCTCTCAGTGTCTGACATTGCTCCTTTATCACCAAGGCATCCACACAAGCCTGGATTGCTCTGCCTCTAAGGGCTTTTTTTATCTCCTCAGTGCACAGGTTGGGTTTCTCATCTCAGGAGTTTGCATAACCATGCCCCAGTGGTGTGACACTGCTGATCTGGCACCACTCTGAGCACTTCTCACCACTTATCTCGACATGGCCTCATTTTCTGCTTTTGCTTCCTGCAGGCTGACTTGGGACATCCCTCCAGTTACTCTCTGTTATCCCAGGAACACTGCAAGGTTCACCTCTGATTGTGATCTTTGTTAGCAATAGTGTTATATATATTCAAAGAAAACCTACGTGGACGGCTGCAAGATGCACAGCAGCTGCTGTAAGTACTTCAAGGCCTTTAATAAATTCATCCTCCATAATTATTTTCATGCCCCAGAATGAATCTGTAATATCTGGTTTCTTTCATCACAGCAGTATTCAAGTTGCTGAAATAGTCTCAGTTGCTGACTTTCTTCTCCAGTCTTATTAAACCACAAAAACTTGTATACACCCAAAAAACCCAGTTGCCTGTGGAATGGAAGAAGACTTTAGACTTCAACCAGCCTACTTCTAGCTGATCTAAAACCCCAAAGCAAGTGACATTGCAAAAAGTTCCACTCTAACAGAAGAGGTTATCACTGAATTAGTGCTGCCCACACAGTTGGAAAGCTCCTGAGCAGCACAATAAAGAAATAAATTTATCATTAAATACTCCTGCAAAGGATCCAGTGCTCTGCTTGACTCAATTTCAGATATTACTCCAACTTCTCAACATCCATTTGGCCAATTCCAATCCTGTGACGAGGCAGAATGTCTCACTCTTTGCAGTGGTTCTGATGGAAGTATTGAAAAGCCATTTGGAGAAAAAAGTACTAATTCATTTTAAAATCATGTTTTCTAGGGAAAAGCCACATGGTGCTGCACCTTTTAAGATCAGAGGACTGGACACAATGAAGCACCAGACACGACAATCAGTGAAAAAAGGAAAGTGTCTTTTTGATGCCTAAAACTGAAATCCACCCTGCCTTTAATCAATCTAAACCCAGCAGTAGAGCTATCCCAGGGAACTCAGTTCTGGCCACAGAAATATGGAAGGGAGAAAGCAAGAGAAAGGCATTTCTCAAGACATCAATAATTAAAAATTAATGAATACATGGACTGAAAGGACTCTCAAACTGGTACCACAAGCCTGCATTTCTACAAAACCCAGTGAAAAGAACACACAACTTTTTACCAGTGTGAACAGAGATTTGCAAAACCCTGGTGTGCAGGCAGGAATCCCCATCCTGGATTTAGAGATTTTTCTCAGGACTGCCCTGTTTGTGGGGCAGATCACCCACCTTGAAGGGCTTTCCCAAATTCCCAAAAACCTCCTGCCCTTCACACAGGTGAGACACAGGCATCAGCTGCACACATTTCTGTAAATATTTCACTGGTGTGGGGTGCAGATGTGTTCAGTGGGAAGCTCTGAGATCCACGTTGGAACTCTGGGTGCAGGCACTGGAAGCTCCTTGTGCTCCAGGAGATTCATCTCAGAGCAGGGAGAGCAAACAATCTGCTGGAGAGCACTTTGTGCTGTCTAACAATGTTTGTGTGTGTCTGCACAGATAAAAAAACCACTTCATGCTGCTGCTCAATGACTTCTTTCTCCCTCCCTATTTGGATTTGCTCCAAAGCCGGGATTATAACTGCTCTTTGCTAAGCAACAAATATTAACTATTGCTACTTCATCAAAATCCTGCACCAATGCATTTAACCAGTTTATCAGCCAGCAAGATGATATTTTCATATTTGCTAGCCTGGAGCTCCACTAAAATTAAGATCAACTGAGTACAGATATAACAATTATCAATTTTCATTCTTGAATAACAGCTTGAAATTGCCTTCAGGAAAAAGGAGGGTCCTTTGCTTTGGATAAAAAAAAAATAAAAATTTAGATATAAAATTAACTACTTTTTCTTCCTCAGGCTAAACATGTGGTTAAGCCGACTAAAATTATTCAACAGCTTTACAGGTTGCATCCCTATTTGTTTTAGCTTTTAGGTTGATAAATGAGCAAGTGAAAAAAAGCTGTCAGGTAGATTACATGGTGCTACCAGCCTGCACTTTTACCTATCCCATAGTGAATTATTTCCTGCAGCCAGCTGAAACTGTACCAAGAGGAGAAGTTTGGATTACCTCTGAAATAATTCCCCCAAAATTGCCAAGTCCAGTTGGGTATCAAATCTTTGAGTCCAGAGTTCTGTGCACAGTGGAAGATCCTCTGTGTCAAAGCAGATTAATGCCAATTGAAGAGAAAGAGTTTTACCTAAACAACTTAATAAAAATGGAAATATAATATCGATTATTCTGCTCAGAGAAATGTAAGAGTTTTGATCACATGAAATTCCTGGTAAGCTTAGAGGTCGACAACAATTCCTGCAAGTTTCTTTTCTTTCCATGAGCCTGGCACAAATATGAGGAAGATCTGGTGGCTCCATCTTCCCCAATCCCCAAGCAAACAGAACAAATCTTTTATGTACTCTTTATAAAACAGCTCCCAAAGGCAAGGAAAACTAAGAAGAATAAACAAAATAATGGCATTTCCCCCCTATTCCTGCTACCTGTTTCTTAAATTGACAAGTGCCTGGTGATTGATTGATTGATTGATTGATTTGCATGTAAAATGATTTTTTTTTTCTGTCACTGGAGAACACAACACTGTTGGTTTTTTTAAATTTTTTTTGTTTGTTTTTGAAGGTTTTCCAATGAACATAGCTGACATTGTTTTAGTGGATCCTACCAACCCCGGCGAGGCAAAGCTGAAATAATGTCATCTGTGCATTGCTCAGAGCTGTCCAGAGATGCAAGCAGCCCAGCTCTGCCTTGCTCAACCTGCAGAGATTGCAAACTCCTTCTCCAAGGCACGTGTGGTGGGGCATTGCATGGGGCTGTGGATCCCAGGAAAAGGTCAGAGGCACTGACATCCTGTTGAGCAACATTTTCTGTGACTGAGACAAATGCTGCATCAGATCAAAAGGGAGGAGGCTGAGGAAAGGATAAGCTTGCTATCAATTTGAAGACACGGGAAAGACAAAGCCATTCCATCAAGAAAAATTAACCCACAGAGATAAGAGAGAGATGGTGAAACTGCTTTGAGATATGTTGATATAATTACTTCATCAAAGTGGTAGATTGCCTGTTCAATGAAGTCTCTAAGTGAATTTGGAGAAATTTCCCTCTCAGTGAAAACATTTCCACATTAAATTGTACTATTTGTAATTTCCAGACGTCAATTTTTATGGCTTTTTCTTTAGGTAACAGATCATCTTTCTGAAGTTTGAGTTTTAAACAGCTGAAGTTGAAACAACACCATAAAGCATTTTAATTACACCAAAATAACTGCTTTCAGAGGTTTTGTTTTTTAACTTCCAGCAACTCACATTTCCCACCTTTCCCCCCAATCAAGCCCAAAACCAGCATCTAATTTAATTGTCCTGCCCGGCTTTCCCCAGTGCAGGACATTGCAGGCAGGCACAAGCTCTGCTGGTTTATCTTTGTGCCCATGGAAGAGAGAACCACAACACCTGTGAAGAACTGTAACAGGAAAGGAGGAATTTTTCCCACAGCAATCAGCTCGGTTGCAAACTGACACTCGTCACATTTTGCAGGTGGGAGACAACAAAAATTCCATTTCTTTGCTACTAAACTCTGGATCCTGACAGAAACCCAGGATGTCTCCATCCACAAGACTGTTTATCTTGGCAGCTCGATGGCAGAGAGCAGTTTCCTTCCCCACAACGTGCCAAATTAATTTTGTGCTGATTAAGCCGCATGGGTGAGATTAATTCCACCGTATTTGAGCAGAAGAATGAGTGGCACCTTCAGGAAGGTTATTCACAAGGGGAGCTGTTAGGCTGAAGCCCAGCCGGGCTTTTTCCCCCCTGCTCCACTTGATCAATAATCAGGGCAGTAATTACAGCCACCACCAACATCTGCTCGGTGCCATTGAGAGCCAAGGTCCTGCTGGGCATTGCAAAAATCCTCTGGGATTGCAATTAGCACACCACCAAGAGCCCTGCCAGAGCAGCAGCTAGGAGCACTCAGAGGTTCATTTTCACAGCCTCAAAGACAAGATGCAGTGAAACAATGGTGTGCTTGGTAAAGAAATTAATTGGGAACCTCTCTTGAAGGAGAGCCACACCACCTTGGCCTTTATCACCACAGAAGTTTTGTGCTGGTGACATTAAGGAGCTGTCTGGATAAAACTCCAAGTTTTTATACCTGCTATGAGATACCTGATGCAAGAGGTTCAGGTAGTAACTAATCCACGATTCCTGCCTTTGCTGGATTATTCTGCCACAGCAAGAGGATTAACACCTCCCATCCCCAATTTCAGTAGTAGCCAGTCAACCAAATATTTGGCTCCAGTGAACACCTTGAGCACAGGAGATCAGTACAAAACAGCTGCAGCCTGGTCTGCAGAGGAAAACCTTTCCACAACAGCAATTTTCCAGGAACTCTCAAACATTTATTGTGTCCCCGAGTCTCCTGTGTCTGAGACACAGACACGCTCAAGCTTTTGTAGGTTAATGTAAACAGTGCATGGATTGAGCACAGCATTAGGATTCAGGCCCCTCTAGCTAAGCTGCAAACAGAGAGGAAGTTCAGGATCACTGGCACATAATTGTGGAGTTGGGGGAGCCAGCCCAACATTTGACTTTTCCCTTGATTCGGATTTCCCTGCATATAGAAAGAGTGGGTGGATATGGCAAGACATGCAGCACTTATATATCAGCTGATGTCACATCTGAATGCAATTCTAGATTTACTATTACAACTCTTCCTTCATCTAGGCAATAACTACCTGCCTGCTAAAAGGCATCAGATTCTTTTATTGTTAAAATGAAACCGGACCTGGTACCCTGGGGCAACTGATTTCAATCTCCAAGCTCATATGGTTTTTCTTGCTGACAAGACTGGTTTGAAGGGGAGCCAAAATGCCAGCAGCAGTTGCCCTTGCTGAGGAGAACCTTGAAAGACGTAGTGAGGGCTGTTAATAGAGTACACACACAGAGTTTGCTGCAATAAATCCTGGAGTAGAATCAGCTCCCCCAATACTGCACACGGGGTGAGGAGGATGCAGGAGGCAGTTTGTGGAGGAGAGAAGAAATATTGGGTTTGCAGGACATCCCTCAAGTGCAGGAGGTTCTGGCTGAGCATCTGCAGGTGCAAGGACCAGATTTTCACACGATCTAAGGGCTCTAAGCAATAAAAACTTCAAATATCAGGCCTGATGCTTTTTTGGGATAAACAACATCCAGGAAAGTCACAAATCCTAAAGTGAGGGGAAAGCTGGAAATTGTGTTATTCAAGATTTTTAGGACATTTCACAGTAATGGCTGTTTCACCTTCTCTGTTGCTTTGTGACCTGCTCTAATAACACAAACCATTCTGCTGTGGATTATGCAGAATTATAAATTTTCCAGATGATCCAGGAGGAGCATCCCCCTCTGCTCACCTCCTCTGCTTTCCCTGTTCTCTGTGAGTCTCTTCAGTTTTCATAAAGAAACTTCATTACAAACCAGGGTTGTATTTGAGCTCCGGTTTCTCCTCAAGGAGGGTTGCAATTATTAAAAATGTTGGGTTTTCCTTACTACCAAACCACTGCATTTGCAGCACTTTCTAGGCAGGGGTTTGCTACGGTGCTGAGCAATTGCTCTGAATAATTGCACCAAACAGTTCCAGTTTTTCTGGACCTGCTGCATTTTTCTACATTTTGCAAACACTTTAGAAGGAAAAAAAATAAAAGAAAAAACAGAAAGCAAAGCAAGGGCACTGTTGAAACCTTGGGCAGCTCCTGGCCCATAGCACTAAAAGCAATTCCATCAATTTTGGCTCCAGGATGGAGCCACCTTTAAGGAATCATAAGCAAAGATGAGTCCATGGTTTCCATCCCAAGCTCTGCTTTGCCACTGCTCTTCCTGACCAAACAGCCCCAAGGGCTCTCCAGCAGCTCCTGAGGAGTTCCTGCTCCCCAGTCACACAACTGGATGGAAATCCTGAGCCTGAGCTAGACAGGCACATTCCTTGGAAGCTTCCATCTTCATTTCCAGGGCTCAGTATGAGAACTTATTTATTTTTACTTTATTTTTACTTTTCCTTTAAAATAGGTTATCATTTTTGACACTGAAGCTTTGATCTGACAATATTTCATCACTTGAGAAAACAGCAATTTAGAAGTCAATGATATTAAAAAAGGGGTCAAATCAAAAGGGAGATCACCTCACCCCAAAATTTGCCATATCTGGAGAAAAATCTTGGATGTGATTGTTTCACAGTTGGTTCTTGATTTTAATCTGTGCCTCTTTTGCACTTCTGTTCTTACCAGAATTCACACACATTTGCACTCTACTGCTCTACAAATGAGACAGAAATCAGATTGTTCGATTCAGAAATTCAACACAATCTGTTCCATCCCGGCACATCCCTCTCTCTCTGGTAACCCCATTCCCAAACAAACTTCCTTGCAGCTCCCAGCCCCTGGAATATCTGCCCACAAGTCCATGCAAAGCAGGAATTCAGCGTTCCTAACCCACCTCAGAGTCTCTTCCCCTTTCACTGTAAGAACTGAGGGGTGGAAAGCACTGCTGAACACTGTGAGATTCCTAGAGAAACGACAAGTCCCATTTCCAGAGCATTTGGATCAGCATGTAAATAGTCTGTTAATAGAGAGCCACAGATGGCTCTTAACTCAGCAGCAGAATAAATACAGCCAGTTTTATTTGATCTGATCTGAGGTGGTTGATGAAGCCATTTGTTTACAAGTGTGTTTTTTTAAATAAGATCATATGCAGTGCCCAGAGCATTGTCTGGGTGCTCTTTTATTACAGTTTGTAAAACTCCAAATAAAAACGGGAGGCGAGCCCATCGTTCTCTGGAGCTCTGCCTGAGCAGCAGTAGGGTTCTGGGCACATCACTGAGCATTCAAAATAAAGCAGAAAGGATCCAAACAGCAGATTCTCACAGCTCTGAATTTGCACTTGTGCTCATCCCCACACAAAGATGACACAGCTTGCACATGTGTTTTTACTATTGCTGTTCACAGAGCTGGGGGTAAAGTTACAAATGGGAAACTCTGAGGATGCACTGGAGGTTTGGAGTGGCCTTACACTGTTACACCCACTTTTCTCTAGAACATTCAAGCTGTATCAATAATATCACAATTTTGTATGTGCTGGCCACTGCTCTTATTGATGTGTCTCCCCAGAACAGGGTGGTAAATCTGTAACACAACATTTTCAAAGAGGCAGGAGAGCATCAGTCATTGTAAAAGCTTTTTTCTCACAGAATCCACATGGAATTTATTTCCAGCTCTGACCCTCTGTTTGAGAGTCTCCTTTGGTCCTGCTGTGCCAGCCCATGTGCACCAGCACGGTCACTCCTGCCACCAGGAGCTGTCCCCACCACGCTCAGACACTGTCCCAGGACCTGGTGGAATTATTTTCCTTCTCCAGAGGCAGACACAGAAGAGCTCGTGCACCCCCAGAAGAAACACGATCAACACAACACCCACAGGATGCAGAACCCATCTGGACTTTGGATTTGGATATTGGTCTGTGTGCTCATCAGAGGATTGATCAGGTGAAATACAGCCACAGCACAGGCAGGCTTGCAAAAACAGCCCTGCTTCCCTGCCATGTGCAGCCTTTTCAGCAAAACAAGACATTTCATGCAGACACAGCTCCAACGCCAGCCCTGCAGCCCCTGCACGGAGCTCACTCCGGATGGGATCTGTGCACAGAAGGGAATTGTGCAAACAGTGAGGGAAGCAAATCCCTGCAGCTGGAGGGGACACAGTCACAGCAGCCTCACACTGAGCACTCCAGCTCTGCATCCTGAGCAGGTTTGGCAGCACAGCTCTGCTCCCTTCCTCCGTGGCACCCAGGGTTTCCAGACCTTTCTCTCCCATTTCTGTCTGGATGAGGGCAGGACAGGAGAGGAGATCAGCCAGCCCAGCTCTGGCTGGTGTGTTCTGCCTTGCTTTTGGTGTGATTTCACATAAAAACAGGCAGGGGAATACATGGGGTGCACATGTGAGCTCCCATTGCTACCTCAACATCATTTCAATCTACTGACCAAGGTAAACTCATTCAGAAAAGCAAAGTGCACTTCAAAAGGGATCAGAAAATCGACAGGGAGAGGGACATCTGACAAATGTTTAATCACAAGAGAGCATCAGCTCTCTCTGTGAGAGCTCTTGCACTTTCTCCACACTAAAGCCCATCAGCCACAGGTCCCCTCTGAAAACCAAGCTCCTTAGGTGGCATGGACACACAGCTGTCTTTAAAAAGGAAAATAAAGTTTCTGTCTGGCTCCAGTATTGATTTATAGAAAAACACATGAAAATGGGAGCAGGAAACTACTGAGACTTTCATGCTGCACCCTCGGCAGCTTAAAAAAAGGAAAATGAAGTCAAAGATATTTATCCTCTTCTTAAGACACTGAAAATTCAGTGAAGTTTAGAAAGAGGAAATATTAATCCCCTTAGAGATAAGCAGGGTAGAAGAGCCCAATGAGAATTAATATGAACTCAATCCCATTCCATGTCCTGACCTTAGTGCTGCACACTCCTCCTGCTCTTCACTGATGTGCAGGAACTCCTGAAGCCACCTCAGCTGTCCCCTCAGCCCACTCTGGGGACGTGGTCCTTCAGAGGAGGGGGACATCCCAGAGCCCTCTGTGCCCACTGTGCAGCACCAAGCCCCCCACGCCGGGCTCCGCCGTGTCCTTGGTGACATTGTGACATTGGCATCGCATTCCAGACGCCACTGGGGACGGATGTCCTCTCCCAGCAGGACGGATTGGAAGTGGCATGTGGGGAATGATTGACACCACATGTAAGCTCTGATTCTGTCAAAGCCTTGCAAGGCTGTGAGTTGTCAAAGCCAAGCACCCTGCCATGGCTGTGCCACAATCCTACATGATGCTCCATGTCTACCAGGCTTTTCAGCTGCCCAAACACTCACAAATTCCTCTCTCTGGTTGTACATGTACCTTCTGCATAGCCTTAAGTCATACAGGCTTATGGAAGTTCATTTGCTTCACAGAGGATGCTGTAAAAAAATTATTTTTCTTGCTGGACTTAGAGGAGAGGAAGCTCTCTTAAATTGAAGGGTTTTTAAAATATTTTTTTAAAAATCTAAGGCAAAATTTGTTCATGTACTGCCAAGCTTTGCATTCAATGGGAAGGATTGGGGAGAAAATGAAAAACATTAAAAACAGGATTTTAAATCCTCCTTTTGCAGCATTCAGCAGATGCACCTCAAAGTTTAACCTGCATAGGAACTGCCAGACTGTTATAGTTTGGAGGAGAGGTGCCTGCTAAGAAAGGCAGGAAATGGAGAATGGAAACCCTCTCCCTCCAAATTATTATAATTTTGAAATCAAGAGGCTCTCAGGCAAAGATGTGGGAATTAGGAATAACAGTTCTTTACTAGGGAAATTAAAATAGAAATACAGCACTACAAAGAACAAAGCCCAAAGCCTGGCAGAGTCAGAATCCAAGCTGACAGCCGTCAGTCAGTCAGGGTGGTGGCAGCAGTGCCATTCAATGGTGGCTGCATCCTCCTGCAGTGACAGATGTGCTTCAGTTGGAGCAGTGCTCCTGGACAAGGGGCAGTTTCCCTCCAGAGATCCAGTGGTGATGTGGAGAAGTCCGGTTTTCCTCTGGAGTCCAGGGGAACAAGGGCTGCCTTAGTGTCCCAAAACCTCTGGTTTTATCCTGGTGAGAAATGTTGGGCTCTTCCCCCTGGCTGGAGCATCTCCCCATGGGATGCAGTAATTTTATCAGTGCCACAGTGGGACTCAATGGCCATGAGCAGAAGAGAACTGCCTGCAGGAAGGATGGGTTGTGAAAAGATAAAGAACACTGGCCCAGCTGGTTTATAAAATATGGCCATGAACAGGAGATGTCCCCTTTGGAAATAAAGAACACTGCCCCAGCTGGTTTCAATGGATGGCCCATTATCAGGAGATATCCCATGGAGATCAGGATCACTGCCCCACCTGGTCTCAACAGATGGTGACAGAACAGACACCTGTGATCACATCCTGTGCTGGAGCCCAAGACACAGACCGGTTCAGCTGATGAGGAAAACAGTCCTGGATCCCTCCACCCACACAGCCCAGCCTGGATACACAGACACACACTTTGCAGTGCTGCCATGAACCCAAAGCACTGAAAAATGTGCTGAATTTTTGTATTAAAAAAACAGATTCATAAAATGATACCCACAAAAGACCAACAAAAAGAGCAAAAACACATCCTGTCAATAATTTTCCAGCTCCTTCAGTTTTGTACCGTGTCACCAAGAAATTAATTTTAGTTGTTTCAAGCCAGAAGGTTTTTAAACATTCAGAGGTTTTTCTAAAACAATGAAAATAGGGGATGTGGCTCTTCCTTCAGATGTGAGAATCTGTCCAGGCATTAAAATGCTGAAAAAAACTCAAAAAAGGATTCTAAATGCTGTGCACTTGGAAGCTCAGTGCTCTACACTCATTTAGACCCATGGTGACCCAACAGTTTGATTGTAACTCTTAATATTTGTTTAGTTATGGTTCATTTTATATAAAGTTAAAATAAATGCAGGACCTCCAGCTCCTCTTTTGAATAATTTTTTGCCAATTGCTAAAGGATCCTGAAGATTTCACTTCAAGAAAATCCATGACCTTCAGACTTCTGCAAACCCTCTCACTCTCTTCATAGAAATTTATAAAAACTATTAATTTTAAAGGAAGAAAATCAAAAATCAAGGCAACAATAACAATAGCAATCCCTTTCCTTGAGCCACCGTTGCAAAGATCCACATTTCTTTTAAAAAATTGCATTAATTCTATTAAACAAAATGAAAGCAGAAGTCTTATCATTAGCAAAGGATTTAATTAGAAAAACACCTACAAGTCAGGGCAGGGACTGCACCTTGCTTTGCCTTTGGAACACAGCTTGTGCCTCCCCAGCCTCACCACAGTGCAAATATTCAGCTATTTGTTGAAAGAGGGGGGAAAAAAAATATGTTCTGTGCTTGCATAATCTCTACTCCTGAAGCTTGGAGATGCTTGGATTAACACATTCTTGAATTTTAAAAAGCTTGAGTGAGGAAATTCAGCCCACCACCACTTGAGGACTAATTCTGTCCCCATGGGACCTCAGAGCAGCTCTTGTGGAACAGGAATCTTCCCCATGCCTGGGAATGTGGCAAAGAAAACACTGGAAAAAGGGATTTCAACAGATTGATTTTACTACATCTTGATAAGATGAGCTCTTTGTGGATCTTCTGGGGTTTGGGCTTCTTTTTCCTGTTGTTATTCCAGGGTCTTTTTGTGTTTTTTAACCCTAGAGTAGTTAGAATATGAAGAAAAAAACCTAAAATTTTCAAGGATCAGCTACTTCTGCTACTTCCCAAACCCCACTGAACTGAAAAGCACAGTCAGAATTTTTATGGCATGTATTATATCCAGTAATTCCTTAGGCTTCACTCAGACCCATGGCTACACAAAAATTCCCAGTTAGAAGCCAAGATCTCAAGTGAGGCAGCCAAAAGCAAATTTTCCTGGATTAAACAAGAAGGGCAGATAGGTGGTGTGGGAAATTCATCCTAATCCTACTGAAATTATGGAACATTTGGCCAGAAATTGTTCCCTAACTCCCATAGTGTCAAGAAATTTATTTCTTACAAATTGATGTTTCTAACAGCTAAACCAGGCATCACACATTCAGCTGTTGGTAAAAGATGTGATTTATTATTTGCAGACATCTGACACCAGAAATTGTGGGGCTTTACCAGAATTCTTCCCTCTACATACATTTGTTGGGGTTAGGAATTAAAATCAAAATTATTCTGAACATGAAATAGTTGGAATTAAAAATCACAAAGGCACCAACAAGTGTTAAACTTCTCCACAGAACCTTTTCAAGAGATTTCTGAGTTTACCCATTTCAGCACCAAATTAAGGCCCCTTACAGTTCAGGAACAGCAAAATGCTCCAGGTTACCCTGCTTGTGGGAAAGGGCAGGAAAGCAAATCCCAATTTTCCCACTCACCCAGCTGTGTGCAGGGAATGTTTGCTGAGAAGGGATGGCTTTCCAAAATTCCAGTTTTATTCCCTCTGTCCCTACCCAATGAGCAGCACTGGCCTGAACTAAAGCAAAAACTTGCTACAGAGGAGAAAAATAATCCTCTTTTCTCCTTCAGCATGGTCAGGAGAGATGCTACAAGTTTTGGGGCTTTTTTTGTTTTCTATCTAAACTCACTTTTTGAGACCAAAACAAGCAGTTGTTTGTTTTTTTTTCTGCTGTAAGTGTAGGAATCCTTCCTTCAGTTTTAGCAGAGGGAGAAAATGGTGATGTTCCATTCTTGTAAAAACAAACCAAACCCAAGGAGAATAACAAAACATGGAGCTGTGCTGCCATATATTACATCAAGCAGGAATATAGATTTTCAGAGATCCTTTTTCTTATTTTTTTCAGGAAAATAAACCTTGCCTCCCTTGCAGTGCCTTCCTGAGGTTGAATTCAGTTTTCAATCCTTCCTTGCATCTCCCAGCTCCATCAGTGCAGTGGAACCAGGCTCCCAAGAGTTTAACAATAATTCCCTTTGCTCTCACCAGCAAATATCATTGATAAATCTCTCCCTGCTCTTCCCCACATCCTGGCAGGTGAGCTGCTGCAGAAAACAGCACCTGCAAGGAAGGAAAATCCTGAACAGGTCAGGATCTCTGCTCTCCTGTCCTGTTGGATTGCTCCAGGTTAAAAAACAAACCTCAATTTTCTTCACCATGCTGCCCTCCATCTGGGGGGGAATTTTAACAATTTGCTGGTAAATCCAACTCTGAAGAGTTGTAGTGATGACTAATCACCAACAGACATGTAGTCACAGCTGCTCAGATATTTATTTCTTGTCTAAACCCAACTCTGAATACTTAAGCACCTTAATAGAAGGAGAATAATAAATACAGTCCAAATACAGGCAGCAATCCAACAGAGCCATCACAGCTCTCTTAAATCCCCCATCTTTCATCAGCCCTCTCTGCACTAGCTCTCACCATTGTATAACAAGAATGCAGCAGAAAAGCAGAGGAGGAAGGACTGGCATAGTTGCCGTATTTGCTGCTTTCACCTACTTCTTTATTTTTTTTTTTAAGCTCAGCACACTGAGGTTTGTCTCAGATTCTTTCTCTGTGCACAGCAATCACCTTCCTCTGCTCCAGCAGACAGGGATAAATCAAACCTGGCCCAGGCTGCTGGGGAAGGGAAATTTTACTGATGTGAGCTTTGGTTTTGTCTCACCTTGGAGGGGAGGAGAATCCCAGGACAGAGCTCAGCCAATGTGGGCAAAAACTCTGGGACCAAGTGTTCACCCAGGGAACAGCCAGGGTTCCCAAGGGAATCACAACAGAGTCAGAAGAAAATACCCAAAATAGAAATATCTGCTGCTAAACAGCTTTGGTTTAATTGGTGGAGTGATTGCTTCATTAATGACAACCCCGAGCATCAAAAATAAAACTTGATTGTACATTCTGGGAATCCATGAATTACCCACAGAGGAATGGAAAAAGAAGATCTATTTTTAAGCTCCATTTTGATCTTTCTTAGAGGATTTCCCCATATACTTAGTTTGACTTTCTCCTGCTACTACATTTATAAACTTTTAAATTCAAAATAAATATATAAAATTGGGTGATTGCAGCTTTACAAAGACTAAAACATGTAAAATATTGATCTCCTAGTAAAAATAAAAATCAAGAGTCTGTCTTTAAACTTTATCTTATACAAACTAACTTTTTTTGTTAAGGTTGAGCTTGCAAAGAAACTAAATTATTTTGTCTCAACAATATACATGCAGCAGCTCAAGTGAGTGTCAGTGCTCTGAGCTTTTCTTCGTGAGGATATGGAATCTTAAAATGCAGAGCAGCACTTCAAGAACATTTACAAACTTTAGGGCAATTTTTAAAAAATGCTTGCACGTACCACTATACACACAGAGACATTTAGATTTCATTTAAAACTTAGGTATGAGCTCAGTCTGTCCTTTAGAGTTTTCCCCCTCTTCAATTTAACAGAGAAAACTCCTCATTCTTGACCTGGCCTCTGTCATAAAGGTTGGTCTTTTCCCTCAGACACACAGAGAAGGCAAATCCTGCTCTTGCAGTCCATCAAATGAGTTTCTGTCTCCTCTAACCTGTAATTGAGGTTGTAACAGATGGCTTTGCATTTTGCAAGACCAAAGGTTGTGCAAGAGCAGCAGCTTTATTTAAAGGGATAGATTTGTCAGAGCGCGGCGAGGTAGGAGTTTGTGGGAGATAAAAAAGAATTTCTGGCTTTGAAGGAAGAGGAACAGCACTTAAAGGCTCATCTGCCTGTGCCTTCCCCATTCTTATTAGTGGAAATAACAAAACATCCATGCAGCCCTGTGTGATTAAGGACTTCCACCTCGTACTGTAGCACTGTCAACATCTCTGCTGCCAATGCCAAGGGGTTTATTGCACCAAAAGGCTGCACAACCACTCGAGCTCAGGCTGCTCTAACAGCTCCAAAACCCAGCCAGGAGAAAGCAGCGTTTTGTGGGAGCAGAATATCGGGAGTGGAAGCATCAGGAGGGCTCAGCAAACATCCCCTGTGGTACAGAACACTCCGGGGGTCACAGGGCTCTCTCCAAGCCATGCCAAGGCTGGTGCTTTCCAGAGGGATGGCAGCTGGAGCTCAGCTTTCCATTGGGATCACACCCAGCAATGCGTCTGGGGACAGCTTCCTGCAGCGGGATCCTGCCAAGCATTTGTTTGTTTGGTTCGGGGATGGGGAAGAGTCCCGGTGCCTCTGACAGAGGTTATTTCAGTGCTGCACCTGGGCTCAGAGCAGCTCCTGTCTCCTCTCTGGCTCACCTTGAGCGTTTCTTCTCCCAGCTTCACCCAGATCTCTCCTCTGGAGCCTTCAAGTCAGTCCAGCCCCCCAGGCACAAGGGTGGGACCTTCCAGCTTTCTGGCTTGCCACGGTCTGTTTATCAGATCTAATGAAGACATTTATGGCTTGATGGTCTG
Source organism: Sialia sialis (assembly GCA_009812075.1). Taxonomy (NCBI): domain Eukaryota; kingdom Metazoa; phylum Chordata; class Aves; order Passeriformes; family Turdidae; genus Sialia; species Sialia sialis. The sequence continues at coordinate 5,079,502 of VRYO01001272.1, forward strand.
ACAGATGCTCAATTTTCTGACTGCATGAGGAAGTCAAACTGTTATATAAGAAGCCAATAAGTACCATTCATTCCTAAAGCAATAAAACACCGCTGCGTTTCCAAGTTAATTGGCACGACCAAGCCAGTTTGCTGCGAGTGCATTTAATCAAATATAATCTTTAGTTAGGGGCTTCTGTAGCACCCTGCACTATCCTATCGCGCATCTAGAACATGATGATTGCTTTTACAACGCTGGTTTCTGCAGCTCTAGCCAGGATCAAATCCAGCAGAACAGTCCTGGAGACATTCACACCTCTCAGCCCTTGCAAACCTGGTGAGGCTTTGCCCACGAGTTAAATAAAGTTCAGAAGGTTGTTTGGATAGTCTTAAAAGTTGTGAAAACAGTTCAAGATTTCCCTAGTAGAAAAATCCATCCTCCAATTAGGTTTTTCTCAGCACTGGCTGTCCGAGGTGTTTACTGGAGGCTTTGCCATCCAGCATACATTAAATCAGTGTTTTGTGCTAAAGCACCGAGGCTTGATGGAGCACGTTTTGTGTGTTCTTACAGCAAACTCTGCACCGTGCAAGGCATGAGACCAAAGGCTGTGTCCCACTGGCTGCCTGAGTCATTTATTAATGGCCCCATTAAACATTCCCTCAAGCTTTCAGTTGCAGTTATCCAGTTTACCTTCAAAATATGTTTTTTTTCTTTTGACTTATGCTTCCATAGTTGAAGAGTTTCCTTAGGGAGTCCCAGCAAGGCAGCCAGGGATGGCTTCTGGAAAGGCTTCTGGAAATCCCTGAGCCCAGGACCTTGGTGTGGAGATGTCACAATTCCAGTTGGGGGCTGGAGACTCTCCTGCCTTCCATCCCCAGCCCAGGTGTGGATCAGGCAAGGGAGAGCTTGGCCACCTTCCTCCTTCCAGAGCTCCAAAATCCTTCCTTCAAACACCAAGGAGCCTCCTTTTCTCGTGCTTAGCACCAGCATTCACACACAGCAAGAATAAAGCATTTTTATTCTCATTATTGCTTTCAGTGAGTGTATAGGAAACACAGCTCAGGAATAATTCACCTTTCTTAGTGATGTGGTTCAAAAAAAAGCCACACAAAGTCCATATTGACCTTCAAGGGCCACTTTCCCCTCCCAGAATATTCCCATCCTCTCTGCCTCTGGATTAATTGCATTCAGCAGAATTAACAGCAATGCTGGGCTGGGTGCTACCTCAGGAGAGAAATGCAACCACTCAGAAGTGACAGAATAAAGGGAAAACTCAGCCCCCCAAGCCTCTCCCCCATCCTTCACCCTGTTGCTGCTGCACTAGGAAATGTCAGGCTGCATCTTTGAGAGCAGACCTGTCTGCAGCAGGAGCACAGGGAGCTGGCAGTTGAGAGAGCACAACGGATGACAGTTTTTGGCAGCAGTTTCAGCTGTCTTGTTGGGTTTTTCAGATTAGTCAGCCCCCTTGGAATACTGAACAGATCATCAGGACAATCCCTCAATCCAAGATCTTTTGCAGTGGAAAAAAAAAAAAAAAAAAGTCATAAACTGGGCCAGCAGCATAACAGAGGCAACATTCTGAAAGGGACCCGTGGCTCCAGGAAAGGTCCTTCCCAAGACAGTGTCTAAAGCCAATGGCATTTCTGCACCATCACCCTCTGCTTGTGCTCACACATGGTGGGGGTTTCTCAGGAAGTCACAGACTGAAAAAAAGCTGCTCTCCATGCTCCCCATCCTCGCCCTTTCAAGCTCTGTTAAATACATTCTGTCAGATGCCAAAAATATTGAGAGTTTTCTTTGCATGAAAACCCTTCCTTCCATAATAGCTGAAGACTAGGTGCACATGCCCAACAAATTTTATTTGAAACACTGAGTGTCAATAGGAGATAAATAGTCAAGAACCTTGTATTATCCTAAAGATTCATTTGCAACAATAAATTTTCAGAATCTTAGTTTATCCACATGAATTCTGAACTCAAGGCACTTCTATGCCTAAGCAAGATTTTCTTATTGCCCTTCCTGGCAGAAATAGAATTCTGTAGTGTCAGAGCAGAAAATTTATTAGATCGATTTAAGCACCTGATAATCTGGTGTAGCTCTGTGTAGCACCTTGCAGTGTAGCCCTCAGTATTTGAAATTTAGGAGAGAAGAGGTGATTTTGCTGGGGAGTTTCGCTTTTCCCCCATTACACAACAAACTCCCAATTAGCTGTTGTGCAAGTTTCTGCTCACCATGAAGTGTGCTCTGCTTTCAGCTTGCTGAAGGTAGCCAGCTTGGAGGAGCCTAAACTGAAATTTGATAAATCCATGGTGCTCTTGACCTAAAGGCAGAGCTCCCTGTGGCAATCTCCTCGGTTTTTAACAAGGATTTGGGATCATCTGAAATTGAGGTGACAGCCAGGACACCTCCAGCAGGCTCTGCCCTGCCCTGAGATGGCACCAGGGCACTCAGGCCAAACCCCAGCAGCTGTGGCACACCCCACAGAGCTCATCACCCCTAAAACCAGCTCCCTGAGCACTCTGTGTGCCTGAGCCTGCAGGGACACTGGGGTAATTCCCAGTGGGGATGGGCACAGCTGATGAACCAGCACCCCCAAAGTGCCTCCTGCTCCCTGGGGCTTCACTGCCCCACCAGTTCCATCCCCTGGTGCCCCTGCCCTGGCACAGCTCTGTCCTGGCACCCCACCCTGCTCTCAGCTTCTCTTTCTGCCCCTGATTTTATCCTCAGCTCCTGCCCTGGCATCTCACCCTGCTCTCAGCCCCTATTTTTGTCCCTGGTTTTATTGGCAGTGCCCAGGCCCAGCTCTGCCCTGGCACCCCATCCTGCTCTCAGCCCCTGTTTCTGACCCTGATTTTATCCTCAACTCCTGCCCTGGCATCTCACCCTGCTCTCAGCCCCTGTTTCTGCCCCTGATTTTATCCTCAACTCCTGCCCTGGCATCTCACCCTGCTCTCAGCCCCTGTTTTTTGTCCCTGATTTTATCCTCAACTCCTGCCCTGGCTCCTCACCCTGCTCTCAGCCCCTGTTTTTTGTCCCTGATTTTATTGGCAGTGCCCAGGCACTCTCTGACCCATGCCAAGCTGTGGCCAGGGAGCAGGGGGTGCTTCAGCCAGGGTTCCAGGACACATTATTAGCAGGGAGATTTTTTTTTTATCACAAGCAGTTTTTGCAGCCATAGCCCTGAGAAATCCCAGCAGAGAGGAGGAGATGGCTGCAGTCTCTACAGACACTTTACACATCCAGACATTCTTGCATATGAGAATTTACTGCATATAAAAAATGACCTCTGACTTTTTGTGCCTCTCCTCTGCACTGTCATAAACAAGAATATCATTTCAAGAGATGCTGTCAACTTATATTTAGCCGTAGTTTTTTATTTTGTTTAAAATAAAAGCCTTCTGTAAAGCGTAAGTTGAACAGAATTTAAAAAACACTTCTTTGAAACAAAACAAAAAATTGTGTTGTTGCTTTTCAAACCCTTACCCTGTAGCACTGAAAACTTGGAATTGTCCACAAATGAATATGAGACTGACATGATATTTATTATCCAAGCTTAAAATAGCACAGAACAAACAGAATACAAATCATGGCAAGTAAAAATTAATTTAAAAATTCAATTTAGTAATCTAACAGTTCAGGGGCAATATGTGGTTTATATTGGCAGTGGCCTTTTAATCTTGCAAATCATATAATTAAGAAAACTTAATTAGTAAAAGCAGCGTTTGAATATTAGAGCTGTGAAAATATCTCCGAAAAAATGGCAAGTATTGGCTTGAACTTTTCGTAAGCCTCAGTTCTGTGTCTGCAAGCACTTCTATGAATATAAATAAAAGGCAGGCATAAATAAATGGCACAAGCAGGCAGGAAATTGTGAAGGTAGAGTGTTCACAAAAACCAAAATTGCAACCGCTCGCGCTGGGGCCCGAGGCACAGCCCTGCCATGAGGAGCAAGTCCTGATTTTCCATGAAATCTCCCTGTCCTGATTTTCCATGAAATCTCCCTGTCCTGATTTTCTATTAAATCTCCCTGTCCTGATTTTCCATGAAATCTCCCTGTCCCAGCCAGGCCAGGCTGAGAAAGGACAATTCCTAGAGCGAGCAGAGAGCTCCTGCAAACTGCTCAGCCACCCAGAGAAACCAAATAAAATAAAAGGCAGCTGCCTGCTGAGGAAAAGTTGCACACAAGTCTGTTTGGAGAGAGCCCTGACTTGTTTCATCCATCCAAAAGAGAACAGTGAAGTGGGGGGAAAAAAAGAAAAAGAAAAAAAAGAAAAAAA
>VRYO01001272.1:5083882-5095180 GCA_009812075.1 Sialia sialis
AAGAAAAAGAAAAAGAGAAAAAGAAACCTCCTGGCAATTTTCAATCCTAGAAACCCCAGCAAAGTTCAGACCTGTGTCTGAGTTAAAGGCACCAAAGCTCCATCACGTCTCCTGCTCCAGAGGGATCTGTGAGATTCTCAAAAGCTGCAAGTCCTTGGAGCTATGACATTTATCTCCAGCCCAGCCAGCTTTGAAAAGCACAAAACCCATTAAACTCACATTTCCTCTCAGCCAGGTAGCCAGGGAGAATCTGTGCAACAGAAACTCCAAAGACTTGGAGCATGCAAATGGTGAAGGCACTGAAATAATGACATCCACAGGCAATATTCCCACTGTCCTTGGAGCTTTAAAAAAACAAAAAAAAACAAAATAAGAAAGAGCCCAAAACAAAACTGTAATTCTGTAAAGTGTCAAAATATTCTCCTGTGTAAAATCTCAGGGAGGCATTTTTCTGCAGAAACCTGGTTTAATTACTCCTGGACCACTAATATTGCAGAAAAGCTACACTTTGCAGCAAACCAGGGCTTGATTATATTTAGAGTTTCTTTTGCAACATTTGCTCAAGAGAGTTTTTATTGTTGCTCTTCTGCTTTGGGACACGCACTGCGTTTTTCTACAGAGATGATTTATCATTGCCTTCAAAAAAAATAAAGAATCTTGCATTCTTAAATTGATCAGATTGCTTTGTTTCTGGGGGACACTGCAGTGATTTTTATTTGCTTTATGAACAACTCCCAGTATGGAAACAAAGTTAGGAAGCAGATCCAAATTTTCCCCAGGATCTTTGAGTGTTTCAAGTCTCTGCTGCCCTTCAAGCTGTGTTTTATTTTAATTTGCACAGAGTAAGGTGTCACCCTGCACCCACCCTTCTCCATCCAGTTTTTTTATTCAGCACCTTTGGAACAGCAGCTACAATAAATTTTTGGCGTTTTAAATAAAAGAAAAGGCACAGAACAAGGTTGGATTTTGTTCTGGTGAAGCAGAGATCATTCCAAGTAAAGGTAAGAGTGGCAGGTTGTTTGAGCAGAAATCTGGGATGACTGCTGGGTGAGGTTATCTACCTGTGGAATTTTGTGGGATAGCAGGAATGAGATGTTCATATCCCAAAATGATTTAGCCCCAGTGTCCCTCACATGTCAGAGCTGTCCTGCACATCAAACCCCCTGCACAAGGAGCTGCTCTGCTTATCAAACCCGCCCTGTCAACAAAATCATTATCTGCACAGGGCACTTGACATCTGAAATGGTGAACATTAGAGGGGTTAATCTGCTGTGATTGGGAAAGGTTTCCAGAGGAAAAAGCACAAGGAGCACCCCCCATCCCGGCTGTGCAGATGTCACCACAGCTGGAAAGAGGGAGGAAATTTCCAACAGCTCTGTGTGCAGGAGCACATCCTGATTTAGACACTTTTCTCTCCACGTTTTACAAGGCAAACAAAACAAAAAAACAAAAAAAACAAACAAAAAAAAAAATCCAGGTGGGTTTACCCTTTGCACATGAGCAAAATGCCCCGGTGTTGACTGGAGAATCAATGCCAGAAACGCACACAAACCCACCAAAAAATTTAATTGTGGGTTTATCCTCTCAGCTGCAAATTTATCAGCACACCAGGAAACAACACACGAAACAAAAATAAAGGTCTGGACTTTATTTGTACCTGCCAGAGGACTCGATGAGGGAGGTTGACCAACCAAGAAAAATTAACATTTGTTTCTGACAGGGATCTATGCAAAGCAACAGGGTTTTAATTTAGGGCTCTTTTCATCAGAATGATAACAGCTGTCATCTGCTGGGTGAGCACAGTAATTACTGAATCTCCTCTGTGGAAAATGAATAGCCAATGTTTCATTTACACAATAATATCTCAATCTGCAGTGCCAGAGACAGGCAGCAACATTCCCACGGAAGGGCTCACACTCATCCCACCTCTGAATTCCTGCATTTCACAGCCAGCTCCCCAAAATCCCCCACAGTTCTAAAGTTTCTGCCAAGAAAAGGCCAGAATTAGCAATATTTATGACCTTAAATCATCATAATCCAGCCTGATTTGTCCTATTCTTTCACTAGTTAGTAGAAATAAGTAGTTAGTAGAAATAAGTAGTTAGTAGAAATATTAAGTAGCATGAATATCCTTCTCACCTACAATTTTAGCTTCTTATTTCCAGAATTCTCTGCCACACACACACAAACGGATTTTTGGTCCATTCACAATTTCCACACAAGCGCAAGGAAATAAATTTTAAAACACACTTCAAGATTCTGACCTGATTTATCATGGGGTTTTTTTTGCTTTAAATATTTAAATATGCTTATCAAATAAATAGCAACTGACCTGAAAAAAAAAAAAAAAAAAGAGCTTGGTTTTAAATCTAATTTCTCCAAAGCTGAGGATTTTTAAAAAATCTTTTTAAATCCTTTAAAAGAATCAACTCTGATCTAGTTTCTTAATAGGAACAAATTTGGCTGTGGAAAGCTAAACAACCTGATGAGAGACTGCAATTCTTTTGCTTACTAATGGAACAGACTAACTAGAGTCATTATGGGAATGAAACTAATTTTTAAAAAGTGTTTCCATCAAAACATTTGTAATTGCACAGCAGAGATCAGGTTAGAAGTAGATGTTTCCTGATCATTAAAAGGAGTGAAGTGAAATTATATGTTTTGCAGAACTGCTTGTACCAGCCCGGGCTGTATTATGAGGCAGGGGGCCAAGAATTAAGTGCTTCCAATCACTAAAAAAAAATACCAGTAATTCCTGTATAACCTCACACCTTGCAGAGCAAAACCCTTGCAGAGCATTGTGCTGTTTTTCCATCAATTGGAGAGGATGTGGATTAGATAAATCTCTTTCAATCTATTTTAATCAATCATTTCTCCCTTTGCAGCCGTGCCCTGGAGATTATTTTGCCAGGGTTTGCATTCAGAGCTGAGTTTTGCATCCCCTGCCATGAGCAGAAGATTCCTGTCCCTCCAAACTTCCCCCACAACTCCTTCCCTGCTCCAAATCATGGAGCAGATTTGGGTTTTGGAGCCTGAATAATGTCAGCACAGGAGCAGAGAGGTGGGAGCCTGGATGAGCTTGTTTTGGTAAAATGAAAATAAATAGCAAATCAATAGGAAGCGCTCAATTTATCTGAATATTTTAAGGCATGTGCTTAAATTCTACTTAAATTCTATCAATTACAAAGCTGTCTCAGCCAGCTCTTGATGGTCTTGATTTTAAAAAATCAAATAAAAAATAAAAATTCAGCTTGAGTTTTCAAAGGAGCAAAGGAATCAGGGCATTCATCCCCTTCGGAAATCAAGCAAAACTTGGGATGTACAGAATAAGAAGAGCTCCTGTGACAAACAGCCAAAAGTCAGCCTGAAGGAGATGTCTGAAGCAGATGGCAAGAACAGGGCTTCTATTTGCAAAATAAATTTAAACTTGAACGAGAGTGAGTGTCAGACACTGATCCTTTTTCACATCAACATAACTCAGGATTTCATTTTTTTCTCTCCTGCAGACAATATGTTCTGATGGGAGTTTTTTCTTTCACCTATAGATGTATTTCTGGAAAAGCTGGCAGGAAACTGCCAAGGAGCTTCTTCTATTTAAAAGAAGATGCTTTTCTAGAAAAAGAAAAATTGCAATCCAGGACAGGAAAGTGAGGCTGACATGTTTATTTGGAATAAAAAATGATTTTTCAGTAACTGAAGTTACAACTTTTTGAAATGACTTCTACTAACTCACTGTACGAGAATGCTTACAGCAGTTATTAAAAAAATAAATCATAAAATTAGAAAGCAGGGCTGGAAGGGATCTCCAGCAGTCTTCCAGCTATTCCCCTCCCTGCTCCACATGGATGTTTGTCCAATCTTTCCTCAGCTGAAACTCACAATCTATTACAAATACCCTCTTTTGGCTAAAAGTGGTTTTGTGATGTCTAGCTTTGCAGTCAAGAAATTTATTTTTATGGGTGAATGGACACAAAGGATGAACTCTCTTACTTCTTTTTGAAGGTTTGTAATTCCATCCTGCAAGAAAAGCAGCCCAAGTTGTGTTTTTTCACAAACTCTTTTTCCTTTCCTTTTTAGATACTCTTCACCTGCTCCATATATTTCCCTAAATCTGGGAATAATCCTCCTCTTAAAGCTCAAAACCAAAACCAAGAAAGTGTAGAATTATTCTGATATCCTCTTTAAAGTTGAGTTAATTTATAATGTTTAATGCTTTTCTTCTGGAAACAGCAAACCTTGAGCTGGTGTTCAGCAGGTGCAGGTACAGCCAGTACAAAATGCAGACACAGACAGGTTTTCCTGCTGGGATTCCCTAAGAATAATGAGATTTGTACTTCAGAAAGCCTCATCTCCAAAAAAATGAGCTGAAAATCTGAATGGATGGTGAATATCTTAAATTTGATACACATCAAACTGTGCATCTGTCCTTAGAAGATGATTTTCCAGCCTTCTGTAAATGTGCAATTAAGTGGGGTTTTTTCAAAAGCAGATTTAAATGAAGATTTTTGCTCCTGATTACCTGGTGGTTGCTCACTTTAACTTCAATAATACACATATTCAAAATGCTGCTAAATCCTCATTCACTGCTCATCGATGTGAGTCTGCATTTGGGTCTCAAAATTAAAATAGGAAAAGACAATAACACACGAGGCATATTATTTTCTACATTAATTTTAAACGCTACAAACAACACCTTTGCTGTTACAAAACAGCCATTTGGGCAACTGAACTAATTTTAGAGCATCTCTATGCAAATGTGCTGCTGAAATCACCTTAAACACGAGTCACCCTCCAGTCTGGAGACTCCAAGAATGATTTCATCAGCAAATGGTTCTGCTGGGAGCCCTGGTGATGCTGGGCTGGGATTCTTTATCAGCCACACAATTTCTGCTCACACCTGCCCAGTCTGAGGTGGATGTCTGAAAAGCAGAGCTCTTGTCCCTCCCACTGCTGCGTTCCGTCAATCCAAGCTTGTTCCCTCAAGATGTAAGATCAGAGCACAGGTGGCAAAGAGTGAACAGAATAAATCAGTTTATTTGTCAGCTGGCTGAGTTTTGTACTCCGGTGGTTGTTTTGAAACCCAAGACAAAGGGAGTTCCTTGTGCTGCTGAAATGTCCATGCTCTGCATCCCCAATGCCTGAAGTTAACTGAACAAGAAAAAATTCATTTCAGAGATCACATAAACACTGACACCAGCAGCAGCAGCAAAGTGTTTTAAACAGATTTACCCCTTCAGAGCAGGGATTTCCAGTGCTGCAGATTCCTGAAGTTTAGAGAGCGGCACAGCCCAGCTCTGACACCTGTCCTCCCACACTGCCAGTCAGGTACAGACAGCAGGGACATTCCCATGTCCTGCTGCCAAATCCACCCCTGCCAACGTGTCTACAAGCAAAGGAATTTCAAAATAAAGCCCAGCATGTGACAGGTTGGCTCGTTTGCTTAGGAAATGTCGTTTTTCCCATTTGAGGAATGATCCCACTTGCAAAGGGGAGGAATTGCTCAACCCAGCACACTCTGGCAATTTTCACATAATTAGCAGAATACATTTAGTCTTAACCTTCTTCTGATGAATTCAGTCACACCTGTTTATGTGAAATCAATTAAGAGACCTTAATCTTCTTAGACAGTTTCCAGCACCCCATCCACAGGTTCAGGCCTGTTGCTCCTATTGCGAAGTTGGAGTTATATTAAAAAAGAAACAATTATCCCATAAACACAAAGACCTCAATTATACCTTCATAATGAAAGCCAGTTACACTTTTAGGCTGCAGCCTCTTGGTGGCCAGCCACGGATCAGTGCAGTCCATTTTGGCTGGGAGAGGGGAAGGGGAGCAGAAAAACCCCAAAGCCAGCTCAGCAGGGATATATCTGTGCCAGAGCACATTCCTGAGCCTGGATCTGCTCAGGATTTGGGCACTGACTGAGGGGAGAGGCTGCTCAGGGTCATCTGAGGAAAGGAAGCCCAGGCAACCTCCCCAGAGCATCCAAAATCCCCCCCTTCTTACCGAAGAATTTTTGGGGAAGGATTTCATTTCACCTCACTTCAGGCACGTCCCTAAAATAGACATTGACAGCAAGGCACATGATTCATCCTTCAGAAATGCATTTCCTCTCCACAGAGCTCAGGTCAGACACCAGAGCTGGAGGACACAAATCCCACCAGGAGTGAGGATGTGCAAACAGCGCTGATATTTAGTGAAGGAACAAGGTGCATGAATCTTCCTCCCTTCTGCAGACAGGAGCTACCTGACTTGCTGCAGCTAAAAAAAGAAAAGCGATGCCAGTCTCCACTGGGCATAGTTTGTGGTTTGTATCATGAGGCAATGCTTTATGCCAAAAGAGAATTTAAATCTTGCATCTGTGTTTGTTTCTTGGATCTGCAATGCTGGCTAGTGAGTCACCCTGAGAAACCTTAAATTACTTTTCATCATATACATCTAAGATCATAAAAAGCATTGAATTAGTGTCCAGAAATAGTTCAAATTGCAGCAGGAGCAGGGAGCACACTCAGGATTATCTCGTGGATAAACCTGGGAGCACCTAGGGAGTTTGAGAGCAAAACTCTGCTCGTGCTACAGAGCTGCACAGAACTGCTGTGAGAGGAAACAAAACCAGTGAAAATCAGCCAAGGAAACCCTGGCATTCCGTGTGTGACACCTGTGACAGTGACCACTCCATTCCATGAGATTTGCTGGGAAGCTGAGGTCCTGTCACTGCACTTTTGGAGTTTCTCCTGCAGTTGTGCACATGCTGCCTTTCCAGCCATGTCCATTCCACTGATTTTAGAAGGTGGAGGAAAGAAAGGAGGAAAAAAATAAATGTGTATATATATATATATAACCCCCTTTTTCCCTCAGCTCTTTCTAGGGAAAATACTAAGTAGCAGCTAAAATCTGTTTGAGATCAACTTTTGTTTTATAAACTTTGGGTTTCGTTCTAATTGTTAGGGAGACACATAATAATTGGCTTTAGCATAATTTTCTTTGGACTATCTCCCCAAAGCCACAATTAATGTAAATACCAGTGTCTTGTTAGTAATTGGTAAAGGCTGAAATGCAATGATCCGACCACAAATCACAAAGAAATGAGTTTGCAGTGCTGCTCATGGTGATTGTGAGGGGTGATAAGGGAGATGTTTGGTGTGCAGAATTCCTGGGCTGCTTGGAAGGGTTTCATTGATGACAGAGGAGTAAATCTCACATCCTCCTGAGCACTGCAGGTTGCAGTTTCCACTCAGACATAAAGGGGTGAAAAATCAGAGTCAGGTCCCAAAGTCAAGAGCAGCTGGTGTCGATGTGGGATCAGAGGTTTTGGGCTCTCCTGGGGGATTTGCTCCTGCATTTCCTGCAGGTCCTCAGGGGTCTCTAGTGATGGACAACCCTCAGCAGGAGATGAAAATCAATCTCTGTCCCTCTTCTGGGACACCTTGGTGCACACACAAGTCCAAATCTTTCTAGTTTTGCTGTCTCTGCACATCTTTTTTACCCTTCACTTGCTGGGATACAAAACTACAGGTGTGTTAATCACCTATTTTCATTTTCTAACTGGATATTTTGTTTAAAAGCCAAAATTACACATCCCCAGTCAAGCATCCTCATAACTGAAGCAAGTTTCAGTCAAAATCCCTCTTTACCAAATCCCCTCTTCTCTGCCAGTCACAGACAGAAACACACAGAGATGCTAAAATATGGAACACTACAAGATGCTTTCCAGAGAAAAAATTGAAATCCTTGCCTGAAATACAACTGGTACAAAATCTGACTCCAGGACAAAATCTGACTCCTGCAGCACACAGCAGGGCCAGGTTTCCACCAGCCTTGCCTTCATAAAACCACAGCCAGTGTGGAAATCCTTGGGTTTAACCTGGCATTTTGTGAAGGGAACACCTCAATCCCAGCCCTTCCATGCTGCTCCATCAATTAACTTCTCTAGAGCACAGAAAGATGGCTCACCAGCAGGCCAGAGCTGTCATTCTCCCAGCAGGGCCTCAGGAGTCTCTTGGCTGGCAGGAAAATCCACCAGCTGCAAGGAAGAAGATGGGAGGATGATGAAATTAATCCTTTTACCTTCCTAAGCAACTCAAGCATCATCCCTCCACATCTGACACTTTGCAGTTCAGACTCTTGGGGGTGAGATGCGAAGTAGCCACAGTACCTGGTGTTCAGGGATGAGGAAGGTTCATGCCAAGGGGAGAAACAATTTGCTTGTGGCTGTGCGAGCATTTGGACACGAGGAAATCACAGCTGTATTGTATTCCCGTTTTCTGCCAACTTTCTGGACTCTCCAGCACTGATCTCTGCACTTGCTGTGCTGCTGGAAGGGAAATTTCCTTCCCAAAGTGCAGGGCTGGGTTGTTGAGCCTCAGTCACAGCCAGCTCAGGTATTTCTGCTGCTTTGCAGGGCAGGTTTGCATCCCTGCTCAGGGATACTCCACCTTTTCTGCAGGAGCTTCACAGCACTGGGGCCTTGCTTATCTCTACCGTGGATGGTTTGGGGAGGCACAAACTTCTTAGCAAAGATCACAAAACATGTTTGAATTTGTTTTCCCAGTCACAAATCCCTTCCCAGTGCCACAGCACCTTCACAGAAGGAAAATATGGGGAAAAAAACCCCAAAAAACCCCCACACCAACTTGGAAATCAAGAGTGTCTCAAGAGCTGATCCCATGTGGATGCAAACACACAGATAATGATTTATCATCTTGTGTATTCTTACATTCCCTTTCCTCTAGGCTGCTTCTATATTCTAACTGCAGCTCCAATTTCTGCTCTGGGTTTTCATTGTGCTCCTGGTGTAAGAACACATCCCTTCCCATCTTGTTCTTGCCATTTCTTGGGAAGTGCCTGTGGATGATTTGCAAAGGCCTGAGTCCTTGCTGGGCTGCATTTCTCAGCAGGAAGCTCCTCCAGCTCCCTGTTGATCCAAATCACTCTGAATTTTATTGCCCTTCTTTGTATTGCCTGACTCCCTGAGCCTGTAGTTTATGGTTAGTCCAATTTTGAGTTTCCATCAGAAGACACTTCTCAGCTAACATTGGATTTGAGCCTATTGGAGCTGCTGATAGAGGAACCCCCTAAGAAATCCTGAAGGGTGGAACTGGGAACACAGCATGGGAGAAATGAGCTTGTTCCCCAGCAAACATCATCAAAATGATGGATCTTGCCAAAAGCGCCCCTTGCCCAATTTTTATCCTCACCTTGAGTTTCCTTCACACCCTTTAACTACTCACACCTTACTTAAGGAACACATCTCAAACAAACAAGCAGGAGGAAAAATAAAGTTACCACAACTGTAGCACGGATCTTGACATCCAAGATGTCAGAACCATTACAAACCCCTTTATTGCAGAATGATGTCTTTTGTGCTTAGAGGCATGCTTGCTATTCATAGATCCACTGCTCAGCTGTTCCAGTTTTTAGTTCTGCATAAATGCCCACTCATTATGTCCAGAGGGTTTTGCCTGTAGCTTTGTGTTTGTAGCCTTGAGGCAAATGTCTTGCTGGCTTAGGGAACTCGCAGGGAATGACCAAATAACATCGGATTTTCCACAGCAACGAAGCCATTATGGGACAGCATTTCTATGTAGCAGCACCCTTCAGTGTGCAATCATTATGGCTAAGGGTTTAACCGGGCTCTGGGGACACAACAAAATCACTTTGGAGCCAAAAAAATCCACAGTGAAATCTTAAGCATTCGGTTTGTGAAATGCTTGAGTCAGGCAGCTGTGTCAGTTACAGTAAAACCAAGTGAAGGGGAAGGAGTTTTGTGCACATCCTGAGAATGAATCCAAGAGTTTTGTGCACATCCTGAGAATGAATCCAAGAGTTTGGAGCTGCACATGCAGAGCTGGGAGTGCAGCTTTCCTTGTGTATTCCTTGCACACGGAGTTTCCTGCAGTTGCATCTGGAGCCATCGTAATCACACACAGAACCTTAATTAGGTTTTTTTAAGCATAGAATTTTAGCTATGGATGGAAATTCTAAGTGTGTCACTCACAATTTAGAGGGAAATTTAAAAATTTTAATAATTCTATAATCTATCATTTTATAATCTAAATTTTAGAATCTATAATTTTATAATCTCACAGAGCCTTCATAATCCTCACAAGGAACCCAAACCTGAAACTTTGCCCATTTCAGCTGTGGTACTCCCCACACACTGACCAAGGGATTCATCTGGAGAGTTTCTGCTGAATTAGAGGCCTGTGGGCACCAGGTTCACCAGGTTCACTTCAGGGCAGTATTTTGTCTTTTCACTCCTTTTTTTTCATGGTGAGGCCCTCAGCATTGCTGGCAGACGCTCCACACAGCCGGGAAATACAGGAGAGGAAACCTGGACCTGTCCAGTGAGGGAATCTCTCAGATTAGAAGGGAAATTTTGGTCAAAACCCACCAAAACTCACTCCCTGCTCCAAGGGACTGGGCTGGAAGAGGAGCTGATGCAGAAAGAGAGGCTGTTTTGGTGGGGGATGTGTGGAAATAAGCACTTTTTAAGGCCGTGCTGATAAACACAGATTTCACACCCCTCACAGTCCCGTGACAAGGAGCTATTTTTGCTTTTTTAGTCGTGCAAAGTGTTTAGGTATTTCACTGTGACTTATTGCAGTAAAAATTAGGATTCCTGATCTGACCATAAATATTTCAGAAGTAGCTCACAGTGACCAGAAATGAATTACACCTCCCAAATTCAGATCAGCACACACAGATGAATCAGGAGGAGAAATCTGTGCCAGGGGCTCCAAAGAAACTCCCTGTCCTGGCACATGGGAAACTCCAGGAGGAACAGGAACACACAGCCAGGCTCTCCCAGCAGAGCAGGGAATGAAACCCATCCCTGGGAGAGCAAGAACAAGGCATTTGTGGATGGCTCAGAGCATCCACGGCTCTCTTTTCCCCAGCACACACCCCCAGGGATGAGCTGTGCCGTGATGAATGCTCAGAGATGCTGAGGGCTGCACAAGGGCTGCATTGATGAGGCAGGAAGTTGAAGCATGCAGCAGAAATGCATGACTGCATGTAAAAAAATCAGAAAAAATCACCCGCAGTGGTGACCATCACAAGGTGCAGCACTGGGATGTGATGGAAAAGCAGCTCCCAGGCACATCCCTGCCCAGTTTGGAACTCTCAGTGGCTGTGGTGTGTGGTCAGGACTCAGGACAGCAAAACACAGAGCAGGGATGAGTCTGACTGTGCCTCCCAGCCCAGATCCAGCCTGACTCCTGCAGCTCCAGCAAGGCTGGATTAACAGCAGCAGCAGGAACATCACTGCCACAGCAACATCACTGCCACAGCATCACT
>VRYO01001272.1:5100692-5121697 GCA_009812075.1 Sialia sialis
CTGTCCCATCCGACACAAAGATTCCTGTCCCATCCGACACAAAGAAAGATCCCTGTCCCATCCGACACAAAGATTCCTGTCCCATGCGACACAAAGATTCCTGTGCCACCCGACACAAAGATTCCTGTCCCATGCGACACAAAGATTCCTGTGCCATCCAACACAAAGATTCCTGTCCCATCCAGCACAAAGATTCCTGTCCCATCCAACACAAAGAAAGATCCCTGTCCCATCCGACACAAAGGTTCCCGTTATCGGGATTGGGCTCCAGCCTCTCGGGGGACACCCAGACTCACACACAAGCATGCATAGATGTTCTCCTCCACAAGAACCTCACAGACATGCAGATGTGCCCGGATCTCTTATCAGGGCTTACCTCAGCTGGAGGATGGTGCTGACTAAATCCCCGGCAAGGAGCAGCGCCCAAAAAGAGGTTCAGGTTTGATATCTGCTGCTGTGCTGGAGCAAATCGCCCCCAAATCCGCCTGGTCCCACTGAGCCAGTCCTAAAAGCTTTAGCCTGGGCTTCTAGGAGCTGGTGTGCAAGCTTTGGAAAGCAGAAAAGCCAAATTTAACTCCAAGTGATGCCTCTGTCCACATTTCACCTTGTGTGACTCACATCGGCTGCTCACGGACCGCTTAAAACCTATATATTTATGAGTTAATAACTAATAAAACCTTCAGTTGTGAATGGGATTTTTCCTCTGAAGAGAGCAAGGCCAGGACCCACCTGCACTGATTTTTCAGTGCTGTCCCACCAGTGTTCCTTAAGATTTTGAGATTGTAGATTGGTTCCTGTAAAGAAGCAGAGCCTCATCCTGTGTGCTTCTGCTTTGGAAAATAACACTTTTTAATTTGTTTGTTTAAATGCCAAGGGTTGCTCGGATTTGTATCAGAATATCAGAATCTCTGCTGACAGGTTTTTGCTTTTTTAGCTGCTGTTCACAGCTCTGACAGCAATTCTCATTCTCTGCTCAGGGCTGGGGTTTTTTCTCAAAACCAGCACATGGAGCTGTCTGATTCCCAGATTGAAATGATTTTT
The DNA here is from genome assembly GCA_009812075.1 of Sialia sialis. NCBI lineage: Eukaryota > Metazoa > Chordata > Aves > Passeriformes > Turdidae > Sialia > Sialia sialis. Next base: position 5,101,734 of record VRYO01001272.1, read on the forward strand.
TAAATTAAATCTCATGGTCCTGGTTAATCATTAAAAAGGCATTTTTCACATCCTTTTTTGCATACACTGAATTTAGCTTGTGATCATTCTACAGCTGTTGGTTTCATGAAATATTTTTTGAAATATTTTGAGCACTAGACAGTGGCTCCTGGCACTTGAGGACCAGAGGTCACTGACACTTTGGACATTTGGCTTCCCCTGCACCTCTGAAAAAAACATTTTCCTATTCTGAACACCCTCCAGCATCTCTCATGTTCTCTCTGGATTTCACCACACCTTAATCCTAGATATAGAACACCATTTTGGGGTAATTAGAGATTCCTAATTAATTAGAGTTACCGATTTAAAGATTCAAAGCTTGACAAATCAGCTGAGGCCAATTTTGCTGCAAGAGCTGGGGAAAATTACTGGTCCTAGGTGGAGATTAATTTCTATTTCTGCATCCCAAAATATGTGTGCCTCCATCCCGCTGCTCCAGCTGCCAGCCCAGCATCCAGCTCAGCTCCAGAACATCCAGCAGACCCCACACCTGCAGCTCTGCATGGAGTTTGTTTTTTTGGTTTGGTTTTTTTTTTCATTTCTCTATGGAATTGATGGGATTCAAAGAGGGAAGGATGAAGACCTGGCAGAATTGATTTCTGCTTCCAGACATCCTGCCAGAGAGCTGAAATCAAATATTTTCCCTCCTCTCTCTTTAGCTGAATTTTCAACTGCTTTCTGTCACTGAAGAGCTATTTCAATTAATTAAAATAATGGTTTTATTGCAACAATCAGCTGAAGAACATTATTTTTCCAACCTTTGGTTTAAACTGCCACTTCCCCCTTGGTTTTTTTTGACCTGGAAATATAAACTCTGTGCTCACCTATAAAATCTCTCCTGTTATTTGGTTCATTGTCAATCCCTGGACTTTTTGCTTCACTCACAAACAAATATTTGAATTTTGTGGCACAGAGCAAGTGTCTGTATTAATTTTAAATTAGGGGTAAAAAAATATTCCACATAAATATTCAGGGAATGTGGCATGGCACAGCAGCAGTGTGAGAAAGACCTTCAGAAGAAGCAGTTAAAAAGAGCTGGCTAGCTCAAAGAGAGGAAAAAGGGAATTTTTGTGGGCATGGTGCATGGGAAGCAGCTGGAGCATCCCTGCGACACAGGCAGGGACATCCAGTGCCATCTGAAACTGGGAATAAACTTATTTACACAGCCCTGAGAAAGTGGAAATGGAAGAGGGACGAGGCAGCAAACGATACAGAGCAGCAGGAATCTCCTAAAAACAATTCCAGGGCAGCCCCTGAGGAATTTTAGGTCACAGGATGGGCAGGGACCAGAGAAATGGCCTGGAGAGCATCCAGATTTCACAAAAACTTGTGAGGAGCAAATCCCCAAAATCTCCTGTGGCTCAGCTCCTTGGGTCACCATCCCAAAGGGACAAAGCTGGCTCCAGCTTCCCCACGAAACCTTATTATTTATTATCAATAAATGTATTTATTATCAATAAACATGTCATTCAGAGATTTCTTTTAGTGTCAGAGAAGCAGCTTTGTCCTTAAGCTTGTGTTCTTTGAGTGGAGTAAAAGTTTGGGAACAAAGCGTGAACAGCACCTTGGTTTTTCTTAATAAAATTTTAAAATGAAATAAAAATAAAAATAAAAATAAAAATAAAATTAAAATAAAATAAAATAAAATAAAATAAAAAGTAAAAATAAAATAAAATAATATATAATATAATATAATATAATATAATATAATATAAATAAAATAGTGCAGCTGTTATTGCAGAACAAGTTCCCAAAGCCCTGTCAGGAGGGAGGCTCCACGCCACAATCAGGCCAAAATATCTACATGAGCACCACATGCAGGGAAAAAAAAACAGGGAAAAAAGGGCTGCAACAAAGCAGAGCCATTTCAAGATGCATTTCTGGCTTTACTCCTATTGCAAAATTCTGCAGCAGGGCTGCAGCCAAGAGTCAGGGAGAAACAATAAATAACAGCGAAATAATTGGAGGGCAAATTAAAACTGAGAGTCAAAAATAAAGTGAACTAAGTTACTAAATTAAGACTAAAGTTCTATTTTTATTTCATATTTTCCTTCTCTCTGAGGCTGCGAACAGCAGGAAAACAATTCTATTTAAACTGGAAGCAGCAGGGCCGTGCAGTGGGAGTTTCAGGAGGTGGATTCCTGACTAAGGCTCGGGTTTAATAAACTCAGGTTTAATGAACTCAGGTTTAAGGATTGCTGTGTGGCTCAGGTGGCCAAGCCCTGGCCTTGGTGGCCACAGGGGGAGGAAGCAGCTCCTGCCTGCCTTGGATCCACCTGGGAAGAGCCCAGCAAGAGCTGCTTGAAATGTTTTCTTTTTTCACCCGGTAATTTTTTACTGAGTAACACAAATTCAATTATTTTGCGATTATTTTTGTAAGAGGGCAGCGCTTTAATAATTTTTATTTTTAAACCTTTAATAGTTTAAAGCTTTTTTCCTTCACTTTATGACCAAATTTTTTTTTTTTTTTTTTTGATGGGAGTGATTTGGATCATCCATTTTCAAAGGAAGAGAAAAATTCTTCTGAAGAATCTTATATCAGAACTTTATCTTTTAGGCAGCTCAGGAACAATCCGTATAAAAGCAGTAAGAAAAATGAAATTTTGACGCTCAGGAAGAATCTTCTCGGGTGTTCACTTTTTAGATTCCCCAAGAATTAACACAGACCTCAAGACGAATAACTGGGTGAGACAAATTTAACTTTTTAATTTCATTTTTTTTAGCTTTGCTGTTGCTCCGTGGCACAGCTCAGAAGGTGTTGAGCTCCAGAGGAGCACCCCAGCTCAGAAAAGTGGAAGGTAATGGAAACTGCACTTTTCTCATGTCCCACACATATGAATAGAACCCCAGCCAGTACATTAGACAATTGACTGGCTCTGCTTGAATGCACGCAGGAATAAATGGAAACATCCTTATTTCCTATCCCAAGGGGCAATTATTTCACTGCCTGGTTTTGTGCATTAATATAAAAAAAAATAAATAAAAAAAACCCCCAAGATTCCATTGTCTGGTAGCTCCAATATCTTCCTATATATGCTGGATGAGAAAGGGAAAAAATAAATGAAGAGAACTGGAGCATTGAATTCTTTAAACCAGCTCTCACCATGCCTAGCAGATAAATATATAAAATAGAAATATATATAAAATAGAAATGTATAAAAAATAGAAATATATATATAATATAAATATATAAATACATAAATACATATATATAATAAATGTATAAAATAGAAATATATAAAAATAGAAATATATATGAAATAGAAATGTATAAAAATAGAAATGTATAAAAATAGAAATATATATAAAATAGAAATAGATATAAAATAGAAATATATATAAAATATAAATGTATAAAAATATAAATATATATAAAATGTAAATATATAAAAAATATAAATGTATTTTATATATATATATATATATATATATATATATATATATACATATATATAAATTTTTTTTAATATAAATATATAAAACCTGTGTCTAAATACACAAAATCCATCAAAATGCCCATCAGGAGAGCAGCTTGTTTGTGTTTTGCACAGGTTCTGTCAGTCACCGTGTGTCCTGTGCCTGCAGCTGGTGCAAAATGCTCATTTCTGAAATGCTGCAGGGGCTCTCAGGGATGCACAGGCTGGAATTTCACACCTCTTTAGGCACTGCCTGGCAGCTCAGGACCAGCTTTTCCTCCCAGTTCAGTTCCTGGGCTTCCCTTTTTTCTCCCTGCACACCTCCAGTGGTTTTCCTGCATCCTCTGAAGGGAAAAATGAGAATATCAGCATGGGTTAAGGTGTTCAGGAATGGGGAATTACACATCTCTGGCAGAAATTCTGCCCTGATGGGAACCAAATTCCCGCTTTTCAGACCAGTGCCGCCTTCTTCAAAGAGTGATCAGCTCTAAATCTCAGATTTAGGTTCTTTTTTTTCAGAAAGCGCAGAGGAAAAAATCACAATTTCCCTTTGGGAAGGTTTGTTTGGCTATCCTGCATCTGAGACACCAAAAATTCCAGCTCCTGCCTCACCCCTACAGCACAAAGCATTGAGGACTTTCTGTAAAATTAAACCTCCTCGAATCAGCAAAATTTGGCCAAAATCCTCTCAAACCCCACAACATTTTAGTGAATATTTGGAGCCAGACCATTGCAATCCAGCTGCCAGGATTGATTTTTTTATTTATTGAGAGGCAGCTCAGAGTTTGTGTTCGAGCTGCCTATTGAAGCAAGATCCTGACATCTCAGGGATGAGGGGGAAAAAAAAGAAAAAAGAGAAGAGATTCTTGGAGATGCAGAACGTGTTTAATTGGAAGCATGAGTTTTACTGGCAAGCAGCTTCGTCCCTCTGTTGTGCTAATCCCAACAAAGTGCTGCAATTATGACTCAATCCATAAAATCCTGCAGTGCTGCTCACCCCACGCTCCCCCAGCAGAGAAGGGAAACAGAGCTGCTCTCAGTTAAAAAACATTCCATGCTTCTAGCCAGAATACTTTTATTATATGGTTATCATATACATCAGAATTATAGTGGGAACATTTACAAATATGTGAAGATAGCTCAGAACTTCCATTATTCACATACACACTAACTCACACACTCTGTTGTTTGTTTTTTATTTTTTTTTTTTTTTTGCATGTCTACTCAGTTACCAGGTGAATGATGCACAAAATTATTGCTTTGTGAACAAACACCTCCGATTAAATCTAATCTTCAGTGGCAAGAATTGAGATTTAAAAAAAAAAAAAGTCTTAAATACCCTGTATAACATACCTGTGCATAAACCTAAAGATATGTTTAGCTTACCCATTACCTTTGAAATACTTACCAAAATTAAAATTTGAAACCCATTTATAAAAAAAAGTATTAAAAAGTTCACCATTATTTACAAATCCGATTAAATTACACATAAATAAATATTTACATTCAACACACTGCTTCCCTTAATACACATAAAGCCTCCCTGGAAGTGTTTTTTGGCCTTAGAAGGCAGAAAAAAAGTAAAAAAAAAAAAAGTTATGTGCCTATTCTTTCAAGTTTCCCCCCCCAAATTTAAAAACAAGACAATATAAATATGTGAATAAAGCTGCAATATCCTTAGACACAGAAAGTCAATTTTCTAGAAGTATTTTCATTTTGAACTAGTCCTCATTAAAAAAATACCAAGATAATACAAACTGCAGCCAACACTGGTGCAGCTTTTAAAAGCCTGAATAATTTCTGTAAAAAACAAGCATGTCAAATGCCATTTAAAGTCTAGTAGGATTTTAGTACTCTCCTATGTTAATCTGAAAATAAAGGAAAAAAAAAATTAAAAATAAAAAACAAAAACAAAAACCAGAAAAAGAACTAAACAGATAAAAAAAGCAACCCCACAGAATAACCTCACTATTTTCAGCTGTTTATAAAAAACTTTTAATGTACATAAACCTCTATACCATGGTTTAATACTGCTTTATTGTCACTGTTGCGTTTGGAGAGAAGCCCTGAAACTGTACCAGAGAGCAGAACATCTAAAAATCTTCTTAAAAACTACACATGAAGCCGGTGAGACGTGGGGAAAGGAATCTAAATAAATCTCTGCATAATTCCATCAACACCCCCCCCTTTATAGCACCACTTTTACAGCAAAGGATTCAACACCCTTGGCCCAAGTTCTTATCTCCAGGAATTTGCTTTTCCAACAGGGAAACTGCAGGCTTGTCTCACGGAGTGAAGATCCTGAATGAATTTTATTTTTTTTTTTTAACTCTCCTTTTATCCCTCTTAAAAAAAATAATAAAAAAAAAAAAAAATAAAAAAATAAAAAGGAAAATAAACCACCCAAATCTCTGTTCCCCCTGGCAAGAAGATGTGAGTCTGTGGAGGAGGAAGGGTAAAGTCTGATTTTTCCTCTCACTTCCTGTGCTTGTCCATTTTGTCCAGGGTTTTGTTGCTCTCTGCGGGGCTCTGGTCGCCAGCGTTCATGTAGGATTTGTCTGCGATTTTTAACGCTTCATTTAGGTAGTTCTGGACGGATGTCATGGCAGCGCAGATGGCAGCGCTCCCAAAGCCATGTGTGATGAGGCTGAAATGAGTCAAGCAGCCCTGGATGCCAGGGTCCAAGATGGGGCTGGGCCTCGTGTTTCCCAGGGGAGTTCTGTCCTGAGTCAGGAGGTCTGTGAATTCCTTACAGATCTGCCTGCAACACACAGAGGCTCAGCTTTACACCGCAGAAATGAACAGAAATGGCAGAAAAACTCACTTTCAATATGTGATATTAAAATAAATTCAGTGTCTACAATGAAACCAAAAATGGCAGAGAAACTCACTTTCAATATGTGATATTAAAATAAATTCAGTGTCTACAATGAAACCAAAAATGGCAGAGAAACTCACTTTCAATATGTGATATTAAAATAAATTCGGTGTCTACAATTAAACCAAAAATGGCAGAGGAACTTGCGTCAAATGTTTGATATTGGTGCAGGAATTAAAATAAATTCGGTGTCTAGAATTAAACCAAATGACCCGTTAGCATCGTGTTCAAACCAGGTTAGGTTTCTAGATTTCTGGTTATCAGCATCACTTCCTGACAAAGCTGCTGCTGCATCCCCATCACAAAATCACTCTGCAAAATCATCCCTGCGCCTCTGCCTGGCTCTGCTGCAGATTTGGGGTGGGAATTCAGGGCTGGCTTCTCTGAGAACTTCCCCAGCTGCAGCTGAGTGGCTCAGAGAGGCTGAAGAGATTGAATTTAATTGAATTTAGTTGTGTATATTCCATGTCTATGCAGGGAGGCCCTGATCCTGCAAACACTAACACATATGCCTGGCAAAACATGAGTGCTTAATAATGCTCCAGCATATGTTGTTTGCTGCTTGTAAATCTGTCCCCTGGAAGGGATTTCCCAGGAGCTGAGCAATCCTAACAGAATCGTCACTTTATCAGAATTTCTCAATCACAAACATCTTCCAGAGGGTTTTTATTAGTGCCAGTAACAATGCCAATAAGGAAAATGCTCAGGAGCAGGAGGAGTGCTCAGGAAAAAATAACAGTGTTTAAACTATAGGCAAGGGAGAGTAAATTTTTAACTTTCTAAATTTTTAAAAGATCTGTTCTTGTAAAAGATCTCTTTTAAAGAAAGGCTGAAAGGATTCAACACCAGGAATGTTTTGCACACCTGATGTGAGCACAAAGTCTGGACCACTTTCTCAGCACTCCAGGCAGGATTTTTTTCTCAGCTGTTCCCAAAAACACCAACCCCAAACCAGAAAACATCTCAGAGCACAACAAATCACAACCTGAAGCTCTGTTAACCCAGAGGAACTCAGCAAGGAAAGCTGAGCACCCCAAACACCAAGCTGAAGTTAACCCAGGTATTTCCTCCCAGGTACAAGGTGTCTGCAGAACAGCCAGAACACAAAGCTCCTCTCCTTCCCCATCACCAGCAGGGGTTTGTTTCAGCACAGGGACTTTCCAAAAGATGTTTCCAGGGAACTGTGAAAATCTTCAGCAGGGAAGAAGGGACTCTCCAGCAGCTCCTGCTCCCCCAGTCCCAAGGGAAATTCAAATCTGGGAGCTGCTGCTGCCCAGGGCACTGTGAGGACACAGGGCTGAGCTTCTCTTGCTCCACTCCTGACACTTTTCACATTCCCAGGTCACATCCTGGCCCCTGTCACACCTGGGGACACCTCTTCCTTAGGGCTGTCCTGGTGTAGGGTTTTCCTGACATTTTTTGCTGCAGTTGAGCACAACTGGTCCAAACTGCAGATTTTGTTATTGGTTCAGCCCAAAATAAAACTGCAGCCGTAGCTGAATTCCAACCAAAACCAAATAAAAAGAATTGCTTCATCCTCCTAATTAAAATTACACACAAAAATCTACCAAGCCATCCCCCAGTCACAGACGGCCACAGCCAGACAAGTGAGAAGAATTGAAACCCAAGCTGAAAAACTTACTTTGCAGCAAGCAGCATGTTCTTCCTGTTTGCCATCTCGTTGCGGCCCATGTGTGGCCTGGTTAAATACTCAGCCACCGCTTTGGAAGGAAATTCTGTCTCACACACGTAGCCAAAGTCACGAGCCAGATGCACAGCTTCACCTGGGAGGGTGAGAGGGAGGGCTTGGTGAACTGCACAATGTCATTTATTGAAAGGAAATCTGGGACATCAAGGGGAAGATGGTGTGGATTTCTGAGGTGTATTCTTGTTTTGGAAAGGGACACCACTCTATCACTCACTACCATGAATTGATGTTTCTTTATAAGTTTGTATCAAGAAAAAAAGAGATTTGCAGGATGACTGCTACAAAAAAGAATTCTCTTGATTCTATACTAGAAAGAAAAAATCCTGTCTCTATCCAGAATAACTGCACATTAAAAACTCCATTCAAAACTCCATATCAAATTGTCCACTGATATTTAAAAATATCTGCCAACTGAATCCCACATTACAATAAAAGTTTTCAGCTTAGTAGGCTTTTGAAATATTTTTCATAAGAATTTTCAGACAGAAAACCAAATTGCAAGGTGCATAACCAGGTCATTTTGTTTTCATTAAAACAATTTGACCAGACTTAAAATAAGAGCTTCAGTGCAATGTGTGCACGTGCACACACCAGCTCTCCAAAACTTCCAAGGAAAGCTTTTAAATGCAAGTTGCTGCGTTATAAACAGCAGGAAGGTATTGTTAGATCATTTCCCACTCTTTTCATTTCAAGTTGCTGTTTTTATTCCCATTAACTCGTGCCACTGCCAGGAGCTGCTTGAAACAGGAGCTCCAAATGTAAAGCACACACAGCCTGCAGCTCAGCTCCGCTGACACAGGGTCCCCAGAGCATGGCACAGATGAAAGGGGCTCCAGTTTCCCAGCAGGAAGTGCCAAGCTATAAATCTCATTTTTATAAGCTTGTTTATTAGCAAAGCTTCTGAGGTAGGGCAGGACTGCAGTCAGCTGGGCCAGTTTCCCAGCAGGAACCGAACCCCAAGTGAAGTTTCACCCCTTTCTGCCTCCCCTGCCTCGAGAGGCAGGCTGGACAGAGGCACATCTGGCACAGGGAAATTCTGCATCCCTGCCAGGATCCTGGGAAGAGCAGGGAGCAGGGGCTGGGTTTGGGTGAGAAGAGGGAGAGAAGAGCCCTCCAAAGGCAGCACAGCCCTTCCTGAGGTGCTGCAGCATCCCCACCATGCTCATTTAAAAAAACAAAACAACCCATATCACTTTCAGGGACTTTCTAACCTTTCCACGCTCTGCCTGGAGGATAAAAGCTGTGCACAAGGGGAGAAAGTTTATTTTTAAGACACGCTCAGGACTGACCTTCCACCAAGGATGTCAATAGTGTCACATTTGCAGCTTTCCTTCTGCCAGCAGGGAGATTCAAGCCAATTTTATCCAGTTTTTCCCTTAATGATCTGCCACCATTTTTAGATTTGGCTCTGTAATTAAAGAGGAAAAAATGGCCTTATTTATCTTCAGGGAACACTTCTTTTAAAGATGAGAAATTCCAGTTACTGACATTCAATAGGGTTCTACTGGGGTGGGCAGAAGATAAAAAACAGGCTCTTTTCAAGTGACCTACTTTTTAAATGCTCTATTTCAAACCAGCCAGGATGAAACACAGCAGGTCAAAATCAAAATATTTCAAACCAACAGCTGGAGAATGATCACAAGCCAAATTCAATGTATCAAAAAAGAAAACATCCTTGTAATGATTAATCAGGACCATGAGATTTAATAAAAAATCATTCCAACCTGGGAATCAGACAGCTCCTTGCGCTGGTTTTGAGACAAAACCCCAGCCCTGAGCAGAGAATCGCTGTCAGAGCTGTGAACAGCACTTCTCCAGAGGCAGCAGAAGTGCAAAGAAGTTTTATTTCCACAGCCTATTAGCATTCAGCGTCGTCGGGCTGCTCAGAAATCGGGAGCCGGCTAAAATCAGTGCTGATGTGGCTGCTCACAGCCAGCAAAAAGAGAAAAACACAAACAGCAAAAAGAGAAAAACACAAACAGCAGAAAGAGAAAAACACAGACAGCAAAAGGAGGGGAACAGCAAAAGGAGGGAAATACAAAAGGCAAAAGGAGGGAAACACAAACAGCAGGCAGGGGGGAGGCTGGAGGGGAGAAATGTCAATCCTACCTTCGCAGGACTCCTCCCAGCAGAGAGGCATTGAGACACTCCGGGGGCGAGAGCCGCCTCTGCACCTCGGCCACTGTCACCTTGTACTTGGAGGTGGAGCTGAGCAGCGAGAGCCGCCCCGGCACGGAGCAGAACACCTCGTTGGGGTTGATCACCACCCCGATTAATCCATCCTTCTGGCAGGGCAGGCTCAGAGCGCTGTTTTTCGTGAGGGAGATGGGACCTGCGGGAGAGGAGGGGATTTTATAAAAGGGAAAGATAAATAGGAAGGGGGGAAGGAGTTTTTCTTGCTATAAAAATAACGGGAGAGAGGATTTTGTTTGGTGTTAAATGCTCACTCCGCTGGTCCCTGTCCCCAGCATCTATCTGCAGCACAGGGATCCAAAAGGCCCCGAAATTATTCCTGACCAGCTGGATTTTGCCACCGGAGTGCAAGGAGCTGCCGAACACAATCAAGAATTCTTTTCACACCACACCTCTGGAGCAGCAAAGCCGCACTCACAAAAACTCAAATACAAAAAACTCAAATACAAAAAACTCAAATCCGACAACAAGACTCCAAATTAGCATCCTCCAGCCACTGCCAAAACTCTTCCCAAGGCAGGGCAGGGAGAAACCTCCCAGCTCCTGCTGGGCTCCATCTTCCACCTCGAACACGCAGATTTAAGAAAGCGCCTCTGGAATTTAATCCCAACAAATTCCGAGCAGACAGCAGCACCGCAGGGGAGAAGCGAAAGTAAGGAGCTGCTCCTCGCTAGGAGCTTCAGCCTTTAGGTGAGGAGGGACAACAAAGGCTGGGGAAGGAGCAAAGCACAGATCCAGCTTTTCCCAATCCGCTGGTGAAAGGGTTAAAGAGCCGAGGTCGGCCCCGCTCCCGCAGGGGGAAGATTTGTCAGTGGTGCATCTGACAGGGAAATTATTCTCCCATGAGCTAAAGGCAGCAATCAGCGCTCTGACACACACTTCTGCTTTTCCTCAGTTAGGTATTTGTTTGAAGTCTTCAGAGGAAACTTCTGATTTTTTTTTTAAATTTGTTTAGAAACAAAAGCAAGGGAAAAAAATCTAAATTACTGTAAATTGAGTCAATACGTCTTCCTCCTTCCTCAAAACCTCAGCTACAAACCAATTTCGATTAAGATAAAGCCAAACAGTCTTCTGCCAGCGAACTCAGTCTTTTCTCAAGTCTTGTAAAGAAGTTGAAAAAAAAAAGTTGGCAAAAAAAAAAGGAAAAAAAAAAACTATCTTCGAGTTCTAGAAACAACAAAAAAACCCAAACAAACAAAAGAAAATCCCCGTGTTACTTTACACACACGTATTTCAGGAAAGATTAAAATCGGTTCAAGGTCCTGGTTTCGATTAAAGCCAAAACACCAGAGCACAGGAGAGGGGACAGTCGTGTCCCCGAGGAGCCTCGCACCCCAGGGCAGTGTGTCCCCGCCACCACCTTTAGAAAAATCCAGCGACAGAGAGTGGGATCAAAACTCCTCAGCCCTCCCGATCCCAAAGGATCGGTCTTTATAAAAATAACAGGGCGTCACTTCACCGGTGCGTCATTCAACTTTTAACTATTGACAAGGGAAAGGAGAACTGCGGTGCCACCTTACTGACCTTTTCTAATGACTGTCTGGTCATGCATTAGTAAGTGTTGGTCTTCCACATTCTGGAAAGAGAAAGGGGGAGAAAGTTTCGCACCTGGAAGAGCTGAGAGGGGAAAAAACCCACTCCCCCCTCCCCGCGCATCCTGAGGGGCGGAAAATGAGGGATTCTCTGCACGGACGGGGATGGGATGCGCAGAAAGGGACGGAGGGGAGGTCCGGGTGCTCCTTACCTGCACCTCCTCCATCTGATGGGCCATATCGTGCAGGCCCAGGTTATCGGCCAGCGCCGAGGCGTCCAGCCCGTGCCCGTGGGGCAGCAGCAGCTCGGAGCGCCGGAAAGTCTCCCTGCGGCTGCCGGCAGAGCCGCTCTCCAGCGCCGAGAGGTGCGGCACCAGCCCGGGGCGGCCGTGCGGGGCCAGCCCCGCCGGCTCCTGGCTCTGCCGGTTCGGCCAAGCGCTCTGCTGCTGGCTGGGCGGCGGCGGCGGCGGCTGGTGCAGCGGGTTGATGGAGAAAGGGTCGCCGAGGTGCGAGTAGGGGTCGCTGGACTGCGAGTAAGGCAGCGGCTGGTACGGGGGAGGGAAGTAGGGCGGCTGGAAGTCGGAGGCGCCCGAGTGCGAGAGCGGCGGGGCCGGGCTGTACAGGTGCTGGCTGACGGCGGAGAGGTGCGGCAGCCGCGGGTTCCCGTTGCTGCTGCCATCGTGCCGGTCCTGGAAAGCACACGGGGGTGGGGAACAGCGGGGTGGGCGTCAGAGGGGTCGGGGGGACACGGCGGCCGCTGGGGAAGGGGAGAGGACAGCGAGAAGCGCCCCGCTGCTGCCCGCGGAGTTTTGGTGTTTTTAAGGCGCTCGGAGGAAGAAATGAGCCCCGCTCGCTACGAAGCAGTTCTCGCTGCTCTCCTCATCGCAACTACGCCCGATCAACCCTTGTCCCGCTTGTGCGAGTCAGCAGGAACATCATTAAAATCAGAAACATTCAAATCAGAGACGCAGCCGCGTTTCCGCCGCGCTGCCTCGGCTGGGGAGGGGACGGCGGGGCCGGGGGGGCTGCGGAGCCCTCGGAGCGATGGGGACCCCCCCGATATTCACATCCTTCCCACCCCCGAGGGGCGCCCGGGCCGGGGTCCCGGCTCTGCCCGACGGGAGGGACCGCAGCGCTGCCTCCAGCCGTGCCCCGATCTCCAGCCCCAGCGCTCCAAGCTGAAATGTCTACATTGAGCTGATCCAGGGATTTGGCAGCTTCTGCCTTCACGGTCATTAAAATAACAGGGCTGGTTAATAAGAGGTGAATGGGGTCCCAACGGAGCGTGAAGAGGGGACCGCAGCTGATCTGTAGGAGCCGGGGGGGCATTGGGGACACAGACGGGCTCGGCGACATCAAAACCCGCGAGCACCGCGCGGCGGGTGCGAGCTGCTCCCGGCCAGGAAAAACTTGAGCAGGGAGGGTTCGCCCTGCCCGGCTCAGCCCCGGTACCTGCCGGGGTCCCCGCTCCTCCCGCACTGCTGCTCCAGGCGGGACGGGATGCTGGCTGGCTTCTGCCAGCTGCGGCGCTTTTAATTCCAGAGTTCGAAAGACTCCGTGAAGAAAAATAAGTATTTAAAAATATAAATGTAGTTAAAAAATAAAAAATATAGTTAAAAATAAGAAGATGGAAATATAAAAAGACGAAAATGTAAAAAGATGAAAATGTAAAAAGCATGAAAATGTAAAAATAAGAAAATAAAAATTGGCACCTCCGGAGGAAAAAGAACAAGCGCAGAGCGGCTCTCGGGGCAGGGAGCGCTGCCCGGGCTGGCAGCGAGCGCGGCGCGGGGGGCTGCGGAGCCCCAGGCAGGACACCCCCGTCCCCTCCCGCAGCCTCTCACCTCGCAGTCCTCTTCGTACTTGACATTATCTGCTAGTTTCCACAACATGGCGTCCAGCGTCCGGACCAGGTGCGCGGCGCTGCGATCGGAACAGCTCGGCCCCCGCCACGGGCGCTAAATCCACGCGATGCGGCCCCCCGGACGGAGCTCAGTTGGCAGGCATGAAGGCAGCTCCCGGACTAACCCTCCGCGCTTATGGTCACTCGGGTTTTTTTTTTTCCCTGCCCAGACGCCCTTAATGGCAATAGGATTATCCTAACTCCTCCCCAGGGATGGCTCGGGCGCCGCGGCCCGCAGCCACTCAGGAGGGAGCGCGCAGCCCCAAAGCCACTCCTTCCCTTTCCTTCCCTTCCCTTCCTTTCCTTCCCTTCCCTTCCCTGCCTCCCTTCCTTGCGCGGCCGCGCAGGGTGGGCGGGCAGCGCAGCCCCCTCGGGGTGCGGGGGACCGGGGATGCCCCGAGGGATGGAGTGACGCGTGGGCATCCCACTCCGCAGCCAGATTTCCCCTCTTTTTGGGATCAATAAGGGTGTTCTCCGCTCCCCCACGCGTGGAAGGATTTTGGCAAACCCCCCACACCGCGCCGCCCCCAAGCCTGACATTCTTTTTGATTTGTTCCTTTTTTTTTTTTTTTTTTGGGCGAAATAAACTCGGAAAAAGTCGTCGTCGTAGCAAAAGCGAGAAAGTCCGAGCGCTGCCGGGGTTTTATTTGCATAATTGTCAAGAGTTTGAATTACTGATTACAACTTGTAAGCTACCAATGTTTAAGGTATAATTTACTTAATGATCCGACAAGATTATTGCAGTGGTGTCGAAGCCCCGGTAGGTAAAGCATCCCTGATTCAGCATCCCCGATCCGGAGCTCTGTGAATTGTGCGGCTGGTTCCTCGCATCGGTTTCTTTTTATTTTTATTTTTTTTACCTTTTTTTTCAACGAAAATCCCTCCCGTCTAATTTTTTTTCGCGCAAACCCGGGGCTGGGGAAGCAGGTGGGAGGTGAGACAGGCATTTTCGGACGCCGTGAGCACACTTTCATCTAAGCTTAGAAAATACTTCCCTGCCAAATTGCTACCTTTCTGCAGGCATTTGATCTATGCAGTCCTGTGTGTCAGACAAAATGAACATCGTTTTCAAAAGCAACGACTTCTCCCAGTGTTTTAAGGTGCATCCGGATCGCTGCTCATTTACATGAGAGGAGCAAGTGTTTGTTTATTGTGGCAGAGACAAAAGCTGACCCTGGACAGTGCTGGCTGCGGAGATCTCGGCTATCAGCGCCTCAGAGCTGCTATTAAAGGCCCCAGATAAACCCATGTCTCCAGATTAAACCAGTTCACACTTCACTCACTTTTTTCCTCCCCCCACTCTTAAAGATCAGGGAAGAAAAATAACGAGAACACTAATTAAAATTAAAAAAAAAAAAAAAAATCTCCAAACAACATAAACCCCTCCATCAGACTAAATGAATGATCTAAAAATAAACGCGAGGAGGACGGGGGTGCTGGAAGTAACTGTTGGAGGTGTTATCTCCCTTATCTACCATGCAGGTGCTGATCTGCAGCAGTTGTAATAAGCCCATCATCATCAGCGACTCCACATTATCATTTTTGGTGGAGTCTCTATTTTTTTTTTTTTTTTAACGACGGTGTTTTTCTTCCAGGGATGTTTCTTTGAAATGCAGTTCGCGACGATTATTAGCGAGAGTGCTTGCGCTGCTCCTGGCGTCATTAAGACTAGGAATCTAAATAATAAAATACAGGGGGAGCTTAAAGTTCATTTGTATTAAAGGGACAAGATGAATTTAGAAAGAAACGAGGAAGGGAACGGTCGAGCCTCCTCGGTTTGGGATCAGCTCTTCTTCCTTCCAAAGGAGAATTGGAACAACGTTGGTTATTTTTATTATAACCTCAGAAGCCAGATTTTGGTTCTGCTCACAAATGTCACACTGAGAAACGAACACGATTTTATCATTCTTCGGGGCGGTCAGTGCCTGAAGACCTTCTTTTTAGTGGCAAAAAGTCACGAAGATTTGCGTTCGTATTGTTTATTGTGTGTCCAGGAATAATATTTATAAATAGAAGGGTGGAAGAGGACGAGGGACTTACATAAAGAAGGCGACCGAAATGAGCACTTGGCTTCCTAAACAGCGAGCCAGGAGAGCAGAGACGAGGCTGAACACGACAAAGTTTGGGACAAACTTCCCCGCACATCCCCTCGCTGTGCTCGCAGGGTCCGGGAGCCGCGGGGAGCACAAAGGGAAGGGAGAGGAAGAGAAAGGAGGGAAAGGGAAAGAAAGGAAGGGAGAGAAAGGAAGGGGAAGGGAAAGGGAGAGAAAGGAAGGAAGGGAAGGCAGGGAGCGGAGGGAAGGCAGGACAGGGGCGGGCACTGTCCTCTCGCCGGGTGCCCGGCAGGTGATGGGTGCGGGCCCTGCTGCCCAGCGATGCATTCTGCAGCCGGGTTCAGCTGCTCGGCTCTCCTCGGAGGGCTCGGGGAGGGGATGAGGCTTTGGGAGCCGCTCCTGTCCGCAGCGGGGCTTGCCGGAGCCGGGCCGGGGTCCCTGCGGAGGAACCCCCGGTTCCAGCGGGACACGGGGGACGCGCAGGCAGCCAGGGGACACGGGACACGCTGCGGGGACACCCAACATCCCCCGACACGCCTTTGAGCAGAGCTGTGCAGGGTCCAGCAGCTGGGGAGAGAGGCGGCTCCTGACAGGTGGCGGCTTATATTTACCGATTTAAAAATAATAATAATAATACATAAATATTTTTAAATTGCTGCTCGCACTTCGGGGATATCCCCCGATTCCATGCAGAAGAGGTGCCTTGCTTAGCGGGGGCTTCGTTGTCATTTTGGCGAGGCTGCAGTTTCCCGTGGGGAGCACGAAGCAGCCCCGGGCGTGAACACGCTTCGGGAGGGGAGCCAGAGCCCACTGCTGCGCCTCTGTCACAGGCTGGAGTTTTCCTATTTGGCAGCAATTAAAAGAGAGCGTGGGGATGCTAATTAGTTACATCCTTCTTCCTCTAAAAATTATTTAAACACGCACATATCTGTATTGTTAATGAGGCTGCAGCAACCTGTCCGGATTGTCGCCTGGGCTCCTGCAGAGCTCGGCAGCGGCAGCTGCTGCCCCGCGGCCCCGGGAGACTCCGCGCAGCTTCCCCAGCGCGGCCGCGGGGAGGGGCGGAACGCGGGGTGTCCCCCCAGCCCCCAATGCTCACCAGAGGGGCAGGGCCGGGGGGCGGGACGGCTCCCGGGGGGCTCGGGGGGGTCCCCAGCAGCCGATACGTACGTGCCAGCGATGCTCCGCCGCAGAGCCATGGGCAGCCGGGCGCGGAGGGGCGCGGAGCATCCCCAGCGCATCCTCCTCCCCAAACGCGGCCACCCCCGCTCCGGGAAGGCACGGAAACACGGCCGTGTCCCCGCTGCCGGACGGATCCCACGGCCGTGCACATTTTAAGTGTTTTTTGTTTATTTTTTTCCCCGCTGTTCCGCCGTTTCTCCACCCTTTAGGGCGCCGCGGGGGATGCGGGGGCCGGCGCGGCTACCGGAGCATCCCTGGAATCCCTGGCTGACGGGAGCCTTCCCTCGCCCTCCGCTGAGCACCCCCGGCAGCGATGGCTCAGCCGCTGAGCCCCGAGGCTGCCGCAGCTCCCCCGAGGCTCCCGCAGCCCGGGGCTGCCAGCGCCGGGGGATCCGGGCACCTGCCCCGGTGATAAGTGTGCCCAGGGCCAGGTTGGACGGGGATTGGAGCAACCTGGGCTAGCGGGAGGTGTCCCTGCCCTGGGCACGGGGGTGGATCTGGATAATCTGTACGGTCCCTCCCAGCCAGAGCCGTTCTGTGATGATTCTGTGATTCTGTAACTCTGTGGTTCTGTGATTCTGTGACTCTCTGATTCTGTGGTTCTGTGATTCTGTGATTCTCCACCGGCCTCAGAGGTGCAGTCAGCACCCGCCAGGGCTGTGAGTGTGCTGGGACCCCAAAAGTGAAGGAGATGGGGGGCAGAGAGGGGCTGCACTGCCAGCACTGAATCCCTGCCCAGCTCCTGCCCCAGCTCCCAGCGCTCACCTCTGCAGGCGACAAGAAAGTGCCCACACTTCCTTCGTTTTCCCCTATTAATTTGCTTAATAAACACGATCCCAGCTATGTTTTCTTCCTGCTCCCTGCCTCTGGAGCTGGAGGAGCAGAGTCCCCTGGCCATGGCGTGCTGTGAGCCTGCAGCACAGAGGATGTTTAGCAATTCCTGGGCAGAAGTGACAGGCTTTGGCAGCAGGCACTGTGGGCCCTGGGTTAGATGCTCCATGGCGTGTGGCAGAGGTTCAGCAGCGATGTGCAGCTGCCTGGGGCTCCTGCAGAGGAGTTTTTCTGGCTTTTGTACACCAGAAGTTGTGTCAGGCTGGCTGGTTTGTGGCAGGAGAGGGATGCTTGGGAGGGAGAGAGTTCACACGAGCCTGCCTGCAGCCACAGCACAGGGCACAGCAGCATCCAGATTCCCAGACTGTGCCTGTCCTGGAGGCAGGGGATGACAACAAATGTGACAGCAGCTGCATTTACCTCGCTCTTCTCATTCATAAAGCAAGGACAATAATCCCAGCAGTGGCCAGAGCTGGGTTCTAATCTGGTGGAACAGGGGAGGAGGGGGAGCTGTGGTTCCCAACCCCCATCACTGCCCAAGGACCCTGAGGGGCCTCCTCAGGGCTCTGACATTTCACCTGATGATCATTCCATTCTGGAGAGATGCTCTGGTTTTTTAAATTCCCACCTTTTTGTGTCCGTCAGGAGCTGTTAGCCAGTGCTGCTCCAAAGTCTGCCATTGCCTGACTGTGTGTAATCAAATCCAGCTCCCTCTTGCAGGGAACAGGCTCAAAATAAAAGATCAAAACCCCCAAAGAGTCAAAACACAATGCTAGAAGTGAAATCAGGATTCACATGTTTAGTTAGGCTATTTCCTGTAAGTAAAAAGACAAACAGGCTCTTGGCTCAATAGACATAATCCATATTATAAAAAATAAAGGTTGGTGATGATGTTTAATGCTGATGTTTGGGGAAGGTTCCTCCATGGACAGAGATGGGCACAAAGGGTCTTTTCCATCCCTAAATTTGAGGGATCCTGCAGCCTGTGCACTGCCAGGGAATCAATCAAGTGTGTAAAATGTCTTTTTAAAACACCCACTTCTCCATGTACATCCACAGATACACACAGACCTGAGAGGAAAATTGTCTAAACCTTCCAAGATGATTTTGGGCACACTATGATGCAGAGATGTGCAGGAGGGGAGGAATTTCCAAAGCAGCAGTCTGAAATAAGTTGCTTTATTTCCAGTTACCTTTCACTCTTCAGGGTGATGAAATCCAAACTGACCTTGACGTCAGGGCAATGGGTCATGTGAGTTGAAGCTGAGGATTTTCCCTGTAGGCAATTTGAGTAAAGAAAACATATTCAGTTACTCTCTTACTTACTCCCATGGTCCAGTTTCTTGAAAACTCCTAATCCCTCTAAATAGCCATTTTTCCTGGAGTTCTCCATCCAACTCAGCTGGACAAAATCTGAACTCTCTCAAAAAGTTCTCTCAAAAACTTGATTTTGGCTGCTCTAAAGACACAGGCAGGGGCTGAGTGGTTTTTTAACAGATTTATTTTCTCCACGTAAAATAATTTGTGAAAATTCCTGTAGCACTAATGTTGCAGAGGCACAAAGGAGATTCTCCAGGGTGAAAGAATTCACACTGCTTTGAAGCCTCTTACCCCTGTTCAGGTAATTTCAGGTGGGGTTGCAGAGGGACAAAGGTTTTGGATGTCCAGGTGATTTTTTTTCTTCTATTTAAAACCCAAATTATTAACTTTTCACCAACAAAATGAAGGCAATGTGAATCAGGGTGCTTCAGTTCAAATGGGAATTCAGGCAGCATTTCAGGCATCTGCATTTCTGGGCTTCCTGGGATTTGGGAGCTCCTAAATCCAGACACCACCACACTGATTGTACTGTGTAGTGGAAGCAAATTTAAATCTCTTCCTCCTACAAAAATCCAGCACTGGGAAGCACTAAGTCAGTGTAAATTCACCTTCCAATGAGATGTACTAAAATGAAGCTGACACTAACTTGCAGCAGTTTTATGCTGTGTAAGAAGTTTGTTGCCCATACCACTGCAGCCTGACCTGGTCTGTCATCCTGTCCCCAAAACGAACTCAGAAAAGCTCCAAAGCCTAACCCCGTGCTTGGGCTGAAGAGAGAAGAAAACAGAAATGCAGCTCTGGGTGCACACCCGACCCAGATCACATTTGGGTTGTGAGGTGAGCCGGGTGTCCACAGAGCCGGGATTAACAAAACTGTCCAGAGAGCCGGGATTAACAAAACTGTCCAG
>VRYO01001272.1:5134331-5147354 GCA_009812075.1 Sialia sialis
CTGTCCCTGTCCCTCTGTCCCCAGCGCGGGGCGCTCCCGGCTCTGCCGTGCCCGAGCCGCTGCCGCCCCCTCGTGGCCGCTCGCAGGAAGCGCAGCGCGGCCTCAACCCGCGGGCGCTCGGCTCCAAATTCCTTAAACAAAACAAAACAAAACAAAACGAAACAAAACAAAACCAAAGAGTCTTTAAGAGGCTCCGTCCAGCTCCGTGCCCGGCCTAGCCGTTCCCTGCATTTCTCAGTATTTTCGGGATGCTCCAGCCGCTCCCCGCTGCATTCCCCGGGATGCGTCCCCAGGAGCGCACCTCGCTCATTTCCAGCTGCTGGGGAAAGGCGTGTGGGGCACTGAAACTTCACTGTTGGGTGAAATTCCAGCTTTTTTTATTTGTTGCGGATTTCGCCCTCTGGAGCGCCGGCTGGCGGTGTCCAGGGAGCCTGGGAAGGGTTTAATGATTCCCGGAGGAATGGGAACATGCAAACCAAATGAGCTCGGAGCGGTTTAAATCTCAATGGGCGAGTGAATGGCCGCAGTTAAGAGGTGCGAGCAGCGCAGCGCGGCCGTGCTGACAGCGATTCAAATGCGAGCGCATCGGGCGGCGCCCAATTCAACAGCGCTTGTTCAAATATTGGGAAAGACAAGGGGAAAAAAAAAGCTCTTGGAGAAACAAACCCTGCTGTGCTGGATGAGCTCCAGGGACTGACTCAGGCGGGGCTCTGTCCCAGGAGTCACCAAATAAATACCTGAGAAAGGTGCGGACACCTCACCTCCCCGGAGTGGGGGTGAATGGTGAAGGGCAGCACCGTGAATTTGTAAAAACTGGGTGAAGTGAAAGATCAGAGCTCAGCTTCATCCCACTGAGCAGACAATGCTGTTTGAACGGCCGAGTTTTCGATTTTGTCCATTTAATTTATTTGTTATTATCCCAGTCTGATCCCAGCAGGGAAAGGGAGCCCAGCATCCAAGCGCTCAATAAAAATCCGTGTCCTGCCATCAGGAATGGATTTCTCCTGAATTCCCAATCTCCCAGATCTGGATTTATCCCTGAGCAGCAGGGAGGGGGCTGGAGGCGGCAGGGCAGTCCCTGGGCTGAGAGGAACATTTATTTGCAGCTTTTGTGGTTGGCCTGGCCAGCGCTAATAATCATTGCCATTCACAGGCATGAGAGAGCCAAGCATTCCCACCCCCCCTCCGCCATTTGAAAAGTATCTGACCTAATTATTACTATCCCTGTTGTGTAAATTCAGCACTTTGTCAGGCTGAATAAATGTACATTAGCCTTAACATGAGCGAAACAAGTTGGAACAATGAAGGCAGCTTTGTAAAGCTCCCTCGCTTTTTAACTTATTTGACACCACACTAAAGAGCCCATTTAGACTAAAGAGTTCAGCACATTTTGGGACCCATTAAATGCCCAGGTTGAGACTAGATATTCTCCTTTTTCTTTTTTTAATTTGTCCTCCTCGGTTGCTAAAGTCAGCAGAATTGAGCAATAAGCTGCTTTGCATTTCTTTAGCTTTGTAGGCAAGTTGCAGAAAGCTGCACCCATCCCGGCCAGCACAGCAAGGCAGGGCAAACCTCACTTATCAGAGACCAAGGCATTCCTTGGAATTAAGTTTTAATTAAAAAAATTGCTTTAATTAAAAAAAGAAAAAAAAAAAAAAGAGAGGAAAGTCATGGCACAAAAATGTGATATTCATGACTGTTAGGAAAACTCACACTGTCAAATTGTTTCTATTTTAGGCTAACAACGCAGAATTCAGAGTCAGGTCGTGTTTTCATAGAATTGTGGAATTATTATGGTTGGGAAGGAGCTCCAGGATGACCAGGTGCAAGCTGTGGCTGATCCCCAGCTCCAGGGATGAGGATCCAAACTTCCCTGGGCAGCTTCAGGACCCGAGCACCTTTCCTGGGGAAATTCCTGCTGCTGCAGCAGTGACAAACTCCAAGTCTACCCTTGACTCCAGCTCTTGTCACATTTAGGACATGACCTGGGAGGAGGAAATTTATCCCATCCTGGCTGCAGGAAAAAATGCAGATCAGCTCCAAAGGAGCAAAAGGAGCTGAAAAACCAGAGCATCACCCTCCTGTTCCCTGCCCTTCTCCATCACTGAGGAAACTCCTGAAAAAAAAAGAGGTAAATGAGAGGAAACAAGGGGAAAATTGGGTGGGAAAAGGAGCAGTGCAGTCAGAGCTGAAGGGGGAGAAAACCTCTCCCAGATGCCACACAAAGCTGGGGCTCTGCTGGATGTGTCACAAAGAGCTGGCAGGAAAACGTTTCCACAAGAGAATTTCATTTCTCTCCGAGCCAGAATGAAACCGGTTCCTGCCCAAATGAGATGTGTGGGCAGTCTGTAAATTGAATTCTGTCACTGACCTGTGAGAGATGCTGGGATCCACACCAAGCTCAGAGCCTGACAAAGCCACAGCCCTGACACTGCAGCAGCACCTCCCCAGGATCCGGGACCTGGGGTGGAAATTGAGATTTCAACCCTGGTTTGCAGGCAGAGGGATTTGGATTCCATCCCTCTTACTCACTTTGCAGCTTGGTTAAGTTTGAAGCACAAGAAAAAAAAAAAAAAAAACCAAACTCAACTCAGTTATAATTTCTAGCTGTCAGGAAGGAATTCTAGCAGCTCCATCCTCCAGAAGGAAATCCACACTGTCTAGCAGTGATCAGTTCCATTTGTGACCCTCCCAACAAACCCCTTTTTGTCTGGCATTTGTGTTCAGCTGATTTCAGACCCTCTGTGGATTGTCATGTCTAAACAGCCTTTTTATTTTTTAAATGCAACCAAGGAACGATTTGGCAGGGTCTGAATCTGAAGCAAAATCTCCCCACTGCTCTGGGCTCTGAGCTCCCAGCGAGGCAGGACACTCAGAGAAAACTCTGTTCACTTTGCTGAGAACGGGACATTGGTAAGAAACATTTAAATCCAACAGGAAGCATGTTTTTGGAAGGGAACTTTCAGCTTTTCTGGCCAATTCCAGTGGCATGTGCTGATCTCATGGGGTGGCAGCTGCAGAACAAATGCAGCTGCACTGCAGGGGTGATGGGGGTGGGAACTCCCCAGGTTTTGGGATTTGAGGCTCCAGGAAAGGACTGAACCCATCCCAGGCCAGCTGCAGGTGCTGATTCAGGACTCAGAACCTTCCAGGTTTCACCACCAGGGTGTGAAGGAATTTGCTGCATTTCAGTCCAGTCCCCAGGTTCCACACCAAACACCACCCCCAATTATACACCTGGCACTAATTGGATCATTTTTTGAGCTTTTCAGAAGAGAGGCTGAGCCTTGACCAGCATGAAACTGTCCCATGAATTCCCCAGACCAGCCCCACGGATGCAGTGCTGCCAGAGCCTCATGTGGCATCTCAAAAAAAAAATAATTTCAGATTCTAGGACTTCTGCAGTTTTCAACTTTCACCAGCATTCAAATTCACCTACATTAAAAGAAAATTAAATTGCCCTCTCCAAGAAAAAGCAAACCACAACAAAGCAAACATCCTGCAGCAAACTGTTCCCTTGAATGCATTAAAAATTGCCAACACTGCAGTGCCTGCTGCCCATCCTGGGCTGCCAACAGCACAAGTGGCACCTTGGGCTCCTGTTTGCCACCAACAACTGCATCACAGGCCAGAAATATTTCACATTTCACATGCCAACAATATTTTAGATTCCTTCCCAGCTGGAGCTGTGCAAAGGGAAGGAAAAGCCTCACTGCAAACACTTCCAAAAAGCATAAATGTTTTGGTTTATCCAGGTGGGGATGGTGGAGTTGTGGACACAGCCCTGGCAGAGAGGCAGAGCATGAGCTGATGGACCCAGGAGGAGGAATCCATAAATTAACCAATTTATGAGCCAGGAGTTTGTTTTGTGAGCAGATCAGAAGGAAAAAGGAAAACCTGGGACCAGCAGCTTGGATTCTGATTTATCACAACAAAGAGAAGTAAAACTGAATATTGTGTTTCTCTGTGTATTTTTTTAGCAAAGTTATAACTACATCAAAAGCATTAAATTAATTCCCTTTAGGATTTAACAACTGCTGTAAGTAGAGGAAAAGTGCAGTCCTGTAAAACACCAATAGGATTTTAATATGTAATGTAAAACAGAATTAAATTGCAAATAAAAGCCCTGCTATGGGGCAGATTTAGTCAGAAATTTCATTATCTGTAAGCAACAAATAATAAAGGATCATCATGAGAAGGATGCAGAACGAGGAGAACAAAGCTGATCCCTGGCCATGCATAAAAAATGTGCCTGGAAGTTTCCTGGAAGCTCCAGCAAACCTCCAACTGTTTGATGTGCTCACAGCTCTGCAGAACAGAAATCCTTACCACCACACAAATTCCACAGCAAGCCAATTTTTAATTATACCTATCAAAATAATAATAAAAGCCCAGCAGTTTCATTCAGGCTGTTTGAATCACAGAGACCACCTCTGCAAATATCAACACAGCATTTGAATCTCCAGGTGACTACTGCCAATTATAAATGGGGACACTTTTAAAAAGAAATTATGAGGATAATTAATCATTTTCATACACAAAGCCTCCTGCTTTCTGCATTTCTACTCTGGTTAGTTTGTGCCAAGATTAGAAAAGCAGATTTCAATTTTAAAAGGAGGAGAGAGGAAAGGGGAAATATTCCAGCCTTCCCTCTGCTCATTCCATGTGGGTATTATGGGATGCAAACATGAAAAAGGGAATTATTGCTGTTCAATCAGGATACAACAATTTGGACAATAATGCTGCACAAACATTTTCCTGACTGTGCCCTCATCTACTCTGTCAAAAGGTAAATTTGAAAAAACACCTGCAGAACCTTTTAGAAATGTACAGCTTTACTGAGGAACCAGTTAGCTCAACAGAAAAAAAAAAAAAGGCAGTATTTATCTTTTTGCTGTTAGAAAGTTACAGGGGGTTTGAATTTTATAGTAATACACTGAAAATTATAATTACAGTGGTGGCACAAATCAACAGAGGAGGAGAGCAGGAACTTCTCCTGAGGACACTGACTGAGGATGACATCCAACTGGGAGGAGAAAAGGAGAATTTTTGTGCAAAAATTCCAACATTTCAGAATGAAATCTGCTGCTACACCGCGGATTCTGCTGGTCTGCTCCTTCCTGACAAGGTTTATACCCAGGAACAAATTCATATCCAACCTGAAAAGGCAGGAACTGCAGGCAGGACCAGCACAGGAGGTTTTGTCAGAGCTGGCACCCAGAGCCCTGGGGGAGGAGAGCAGCCAGGGCTGGCCCCGAGGCTCCTCATTGTTTCAGAAATAGTAAGCTGTGTGAGTAACCCAGTTGGAACACTCCTCCTTGGAGCGTTTGGCTGAGCTGTGAGTTGTAAAAATAGATTTGTAAGCCTCAGACTTGTCCTCACTGTCTGCAATGGATCTCTTGGTGCTGCTGGAAGCTCTGCTGGCTTTTCCTGGGGCTGATGGATTCCCATTCTCTGAGGGGAAAAAGGAACAGAATGAAGCATGACAGCTTACAAAGGTATTTAAATAAAGATGAAAAACAGTGCTTGAAAATTAAAGTATAGATTTTTTCAGATCTCCCATAACTGCACTCAACAGATTTTAGGAATCACACTCAAAATACATTTACAAATCTGGAGGGAGGAATTCTGTAAATCTGTTACACTGCAGTTCAGAACTGACAACATTTATTCCTGGAAGTGAAAAATGGTTCTGAGCTCTGTCTTGAGCAGCACCAAAGCTCCCAGCAGCTTTGTTTGGAAATCCCAAATACCAGGAGCTGAACTTGTGCCACATCCTCCCCCAGGGAATTCTGTTCCCTTTATTCTTTCCAAAGCTATGACCAACAACAATGCTCTGCATCAGTTTATGTCTCTAGTGGGGAGATGCCCATCCTGTTTCTGATAACATTTTTATCTGTATTTTATCTACTGCTACATAAAAATCTCATTTTTGTTTTGCTGTTTTATCTCCCAAGTTGCAGGATGGTGTTTGAAAAAGCCAAGTCTCTGATACAGAGAAATAAACACAGAAACTCAAAATCCTGAGTGAAACTCAGGCACAGGGGCTGCCAAAAATTGTGTGTGCAAGCCCAAATCCTCACAGAATTGTGATTGCAACCCTAAATCCTCAGAGAATTGTGATTGGAACCCCAAATCCTCACAGAATTGGGTGTTCTGTCTTAATTCCTCAGAGAATTGTCTGTGCAACCCCAAATGCTCAGAGAATTGTGTGTTCTGTCCCAAATGTTCACAATATTGTGTGTTCTGCCCCAAATCCTCAGAATTGTGATTGTAACCTCAAATCCTCACTGAATTCTGTGTGCCCAACAGAAACACTTTCAAAAGGCACTTTTTTTTCTCTTTTACACCCTCAGAAAATAAAAAAAATCATTAATATTATTAGAATTACGAGGTTGCTCAACATCCAGGAGCAATTCTCATCATGTGGGATGAAATATTTTTTAAAAGTATTTCTTGTATAAAAGCAGACAGTAGAGGGCAGGTCAGGCATTGCTGATGGAATTTCAGCTGCTCCCAGTTCATCTACAGATCATCATTCTCAGATTCCTCAAATTATTCTGATTTTTTAATGCACAGGATTGAATTTTTCCCACAGAAAGCTCAGCTGTTTGAAAAAATCTGTATAAATAGCAGAATAAATATTAAATAAAGAGAAGGCACAATTCTTTGGATTTAAAGGCTGCCAAGTTTACTCAAAGCTTCAAGGCTGCTGTAGGTTCAGCAGTGCATCCTAAAATCCTGTTCCAGTGTTCCCAAGGACACACAGCAATTTAGCAGGTAAAACAGAGGATTGAAAGTGAAATAATCAGAGTTTTTAAACAAAATTCATCCAAATAAAGTGCCATAACATCATTTTTGATCAACTCTGCATCAGGAAACTGCAAATTCTCCTCCACTCCCTCAGGAAAACAGAGACACCAAACCCCTCTGTGTAAATAAGAATCACCAAACTCATTAAACCAGGTTCCCCACTGACATAAACAAGCAAAGCTACTCCCATTTTTTAACATGAGAATGGAAAGCCACCAACCTGAACTTTTGGTGAAGACAATCTGCCTGTTTTCCCCCGAGCTGGAATTGGCAGAATCCTTTCCATTCCTGGCTTTCGAAGGACCTGGAGAATCTAAATAAATAAATAAATAAATAAATTCAGCAATTTTGCACTTATAAGGCACACTAGGGTATAAAGTAAACTTTTTTCTCCCCCACCAGCAAGCATCTGCATGCAATAAAGTGACCAATTAGTAACAATCTCACCAGCCCTGCTGTCTTGGGTTCCAGTACAGGATGGCCAGATTTTATAAACCACCTGGGGCAGTGTTCTTTATTTCCAAAGGGGACATCTCCTGTTCATGGCCAGATTTTATAAACCAGCTGGGGCAGTGTTCTGTATCTTTTCACAACCCATCCTTCCTGCAGGGAGTTCTCTTCTGCTCATGGCCATTGAGTCTCACTGTAGGACCAATTACTTATCAGTCCATGAACAGGAGATGTCCCCTTTGGAAATAAAGAACACTGGCTCAGCTGGTTTCAATGGATGGCCCATTAGCAGGAGATATCCCATGGAGATCAGGATCACTGCCCCACCTGGTCTCAACAGATGGTGATAGAACAGACACCTTTGATCACATCCTGTATTGTAACTCAAGACACTTTGTCAGTGTTTGGGCTTTGTTCTTTGTAGTTCTGTATTTCTATTTTAATTTCCCTAGTAAAGAACTGTTGTTCCTATTCCCATATCTTTGCCTGAGAGCTCATTGATTTCAAAATTATAATACTTTGGAGGGAGGGGGTTTCCATTCTCCATTTCAAAGAGAGGCTTCTGCCTTTCTCAGCAGATACCTGTCCTCCAAACCAGAACACGTGTTGAGCCCTGCCAAGCCCCGTGCAAGCCAAACCCCCCCCTGCCCCCACCCCCGCGCGGTTCAGGTCGCACTTCCAGGCTGGCAAATTTCCGAACTTTGTCCATATATAAGGCACACTGGCCTATAAGGCGCACTTCCGAGTTCAGACCAAAATTTTAGTCAAAAGGGTGCGCCTTATACCCGTAAAATTACTGTAAATAAAATCAGAAAAATGAAATCCTGACAGCTTCAGGTGACCCAGAATTTGGAGCTGTGTTACCTGCAGAGGGCTCCTGCTGAGCAGCTGCTGCTGCTGTCTTGCCTTTCTTGGATTTCTGAAACAACACAAGCAGAAATGTGGTCATGGACTGAAAGGAGAAAAACTCCCAGCTCATATTTGATAGACACACAGTTGAATTCAGTACATTTTTATTTCTTACCCAGTAGAACTTTTCCTTCACATTTTTTGTATTATTTCTACAAGGAGAAAATAATAATCTTGAGAACCCTGCAGTTACATTAAATCGAACTGTGCAGGAGAAAATTGGATTTGTCTGGATTTAATATTTGAAAGGTGGGTGTGTAATTATCATTAATTGATCATCTGAACCCACACAGCAGGACAGGAAATTGCACAACCTTAATAAGACACAATGAATTGTAATCAGTAAAGATGTTTTTGCAATAAAACATTCAGAAGAATCTTGAGTCTTGTATGCACTAAATTTTGTTTAGTCCATTAAAAAATCCCTCCTGGGTACCTGTCAATAACTGGACTCTCTGCTGCGGGATTCTTTGGGAAGAAAGTATGGAAATAGTTAATCTAAATTTTTAAAAAGTATCCGTGCAGCAGGTTTTCTAAATTAATTTATGTTTGTGCAGATTAAAAAAAACAAACAAGAAGGATCCCATTACTGGCTTTGATTACATAAAAAAAAGATGTATTAGAACAGCCATTAGCATTATTTTCACTGGATATATACTGAATTTTGAGATCTTTTCTCTTCTTGTAACATGGCATTTTTGTTTGTCTGTGAAAATCTTTTTGTTTGGCAAAATCATCTTTTGTTTGAGGTGGATTTATCCTTTGCTTAGAGTCATAAAAGTTCCTTCCAACTCACTTACCTTTTGGTTTTTCAGTTACCCTGTCAGACTGGCTCAGCAATTCTCCTCTATATCAAAACTTGCTTTCATTTCTATTTCTTTTTCAGATTCTACATTCCAAGATCTTTCTGTTATAGATAAATATCTGTGAGAGCTTCCTGCCCAGGAGGGGGTGGCAGAGGATCAGCTCTGCCTGGCTCTGCTGGGGCCACATCCATGGGATGCTCTGGGTGGGAAGGAGCTCAAGGGGCTCCAAATGGGCTCATCCCATTCCAAACCTGCCAGAGAACAGGGTCTGTCAGGAAAACCTCAGGGCAGGGCATTCCCACCTCTGGTTAGGCTGGATTTCCAAAGGTAAGTCACTTCCCAGATGTTTGGAACTCTGTGGATGCAGCACTTCACAGAACACAGATTTCAGCAGGGCACAGTGACAGCTGAGCTTCAATCACTTTCATTCTGCTCCCAGCTGCCTGTTCCTGATGTTTGGTCCCATGGGGTGAAGACAAGGAGTTTGTGCTTCCTGCCTCAAACACAGATCCACTGAGCCTGCCCAGAGGAAGGGAGTGAGGAGGAAATGTGGAGAGCAGTGCCAGGGAAGTGGGGATTGTGCTGACACTGGGACTGCAGAGCTTGGTTCCAGCTGCAGGGACCAGCTGGGGCACCAAGGTCACCTCCTGAGGCTGAGACATTTGCAAATCCTGCTCTCTAATTCTCCACTAACCAAACAAACGGCATTTGCATGTTCCCCCAGGGCACACAGAGCCCCAGGAGCAGGGCACTGTGTCCTTTTGTCACCCTAAAAGCCACAGCAGCCCTGCACACTCAGGTATTTTGCTGTGCAGAAATTGTGGGCACCATCACCTTCCAGATAATTCCAAAAGATTTAATCCAAACCTACAGGTGCTTTGTCAAGGCCTTGTTTCTAAAATAAACCAAGTGCAACCAACCACTCACTCATCTGCTGACATCTGCAAGAGTCTAGCAACAAATCAGAAATTTATTTTTCCCCCCAAACTTTTAACTACCAAGTGCTGAGGGGAAAAAAAAAGGAAAATCCCTCTGAACAGACACCGTGAGATTATCACTCTTATGCCAGAAGCTATCAGACATGAGATGCAGAGACTGTGAAAAACAGGAAGCAGAACAGCAGGATTTTTATGGAAAACCATCCTTTTGATGTATTGCCCAGTGCTGCTGCACTGCACAGATGAATAAAGCCCCTGTGATGAGAAGGAATCATCTGCTCCCTGGCAAGGAAGCAAGCATTTGTTTTAAAACAAACCAGGGAAATATTTGCATGGCAAAATGCAGGGATGAAACCTCCAGCTCAAGTCTCAGATGCTGAAAACATCAGATTTCTGCTCCTGAGACCCAGCTAAGCCTGGCCTGAGTCAGCACTAAAGGTTTGCATGCTTTGGCATCTCCACGGGGGTCAGGGAAGAACAGCAATGCTGACAAAATTCCCAAATGCAGAAATGTCACCAGCTCAGGACACTCCCAGCTGCAGGGACTGCATTTCCACTGCCTCCTACCTGAGCAGAGGGAAAAATGCAAAGGCCTCAAGAGCAGGGTGGGAATTAGGGCTGCAGGGATTGCTGAGAACCAAAAAAAAACATGAGAAATGTAAAGCCCAGGAATGCACAGATCCCAACACCCTGGCTCTGACAGAGCTCAATAAAAGCCATTTTATAAGTTAAAAAAACTGCTGCCATCATCGGGAGCTGCCACAAGAAATGCAGGGATGATGCAGCTCGTTATTAGAATGAATTAATTTCAGGAAAACTCTCAAATGTTGCTGCAATTCACCCCTTCTGTGCATGAGGCACTTCCTGCTGCTCAGGAGAAAGTTTAGGATGTAAAACTTCAAGGTGCTATTGGCAAAATACACACAAAAAAACTGCTTTTCAAAGTAGTGTTTAATTTACTCACAGAGTAAATTCCTCCACTTTTATAAAGATCAGCAAATCTAAGAGCAGATTCACTGCAGACAAGCATTCTTCCAATTTTGTAATAAATAATGTATAAAAATCTTACCTTTTCTAATTTACTTTTAAGTCTTCTTTCCTCCATCCTTTTCTTCAGAATTTCCACATCTTCTTTATTACCATTAAGGACAATCACATCTTCCTCTTGAAAGGGAACACCACACTTCATGAAAGAAAAGAAAGGACAAAATTACAAATTTATTTTTCTGTCTCCTATAAACACTTTGAACAAATTCTTTTTTTTTTCATTTGTGTATTTTCTGTTCATGGGTTCCTTCTTTTACTGCTACAAATGTATTTAAAAGTATCCTAATTAGAATCTACTCAGTTTTCTGAACCCAGAAGTATTTTCTGATTTTTAATTACGAATGTATTTGATTAAGACCTTGATGCAGCAAATTTTTATTTTCAACTGGTAGACAGGAAAACATTTTTTTTTTAAATTTTGGGGTTTTTTTATTTTACTGTGGGGATAAAAAGGGCTCACAAAAGCAGAATAATTCATTCCCCTTGCCTTGCTGCCTCATTGGATTGTATCACAGTGACCATACCCTTATCTGATTTATCAAACACTCCCAAGTTTCCAGCTACTTTCAGAAATTAATCTGGATAATGGCTGTAACGTGCTCTGTGTACTCCCACATTTGTTTCATGCTTGAAGGCACAGATGTTTCCCTAGGCACATTTGCACTCATTTGATGGACCAGCACATTGACCATGATGTTTTCTTGTCTAAGATCTCTTTTTTTTTTTTTGTTTGGTTTGGTTTGGTTTGGTTTTTTTTTTTTTTGCTGTTTGGTTGGTTTGGGTTTTTTTGTATTTTTTTGTGGGGGGTTATTTTGTTAAATGCAGAAGCTTTCTGTTAATCTGCAAGATTAATTTATAATCCTGCCTCTGCATTTACTCTTCTTTTTCTAAACAAAGGTTTAGAAAGGCTACTCCTGTATTTGCAGCAGGAATTAAACAAATGAGAGGACAAATGGGCAGGACTTTGCTGAGAACAGCTTCAAAAACCAAACCTGAACCCAAGGAGGGAGACAGAGGAGAAGCAGGGGCTGGAGAGAGGCACAGGACAGCAAGAGAGGAAAAGTCACACAAGAAATGGGGAGTAATCCATATTTTTAATTTCTAATCCATGAGAAATGCCAGCCTGGTGTGAGCTTACACTTGGGAGTGAGAAGGCTCCAAAATCCAGAATTTCAGTCTCCATTCTGAGGCTGGAGCTGGCAGCTGATTCAATTCTAAACAAGCCCCACCATTTCTTTTCCAGGGTGTTTCCTAACACAGCATTTTTTCAAACATATTTTGTCAGTAGAACTCTAATTTTATTAAATGTTGCATTTCTAAAAGAGCAAGCAACTCCAGGTTTCCATCTGGAAAACACAGGTGCAATTGTTCAAAACTGAAAAGTATTTACAAGAACCACGGAAATGAAGAGAAGTGTTCTTTCCATTCCCTGAAACAGAAAATTTTTTGCCATGACAACATTGGATTATGTCAGAGACCATACCCTTCAATCCATCTTAATGAGATAAAAAGCAGAAAGAAGTTTCAGTTGTGCAAATTCAGATGTTTGCTCCTTCCCATTAATTAAGCTCTGTATTTAAGGCCTCTGTTTATTTTATGATATCACAGGGTCTCCTCTGCACTTTGTTTATCTTTGGCCTTTAAATACAGCTGAAGATATTTGCTGTAGCTCTCTGCACCTTGAATAAACGACATTCCCAAATGACATAGTTCTTATCTTTTTTAAAGTATAAAATACAGGATTTTTAAAGCAGGAATGAACTCTTAATTCCAGATGACTTCCTGAATTCTGGAGTTTGCAGCTTCAGCTGCCTAAGATGAGTTGTACATTATTTTTTGCTGTAAACTATGTTGACACATTGATTTTTTTATGTAGTTCTGTGCATGACTATTCCAGCCTTAATGCAATACAAATAAACAGGCAAATATTTTTTCATATCTAAACATTTAACCAGTGTCACAGTTTAATGTCTTCACAGAAACCCAAAGGCTCTTTCCCAAATTTTAGCAGTGAATTCTCCTGAACATGCCCATTACCAGGAATTCCCACCAGGATATGG
>VRYO01001272.1:5174984-5197277 GCA_009812075.1 Sialia sialis
CTTGTCCAGGAGCACTGCTCCAACTGAAGCACATCTGTCACTGCAGGAGGACTTAAGTCACCATTTAATTGGACTTCTACCAACACCCTGACTGACTGACAGGTGTCAGGTTGTATTCTGACTTTGTCAGTGTTTGGGCTCTGTTCTTTGTAGCACTGTATTTCTACTTCAATTTTCCCTAGTAAAGAACTGTTATTCCTATTCCCATATCTTTGCCTGAGAGCTCCTTGATTTCAAAATTATAATAATTTGGAGGGAGGGGGTTTCCATTCTCCATTTCAAGAGAGGCTCCTGCCTTTCTCAGCAGACACCTGTCTTTCAAGCAAGGACAGATTTTGGCGCCCAACGTGGGGCTGTGTTTCCACCCCTGGGGCAGACGATTCCAGGTGTACTGCACACCCCTCCAGGTGAAAGCAAACCGAGGACTGCACTCTGCTGCTAGAGGAATGGAGAAAACACAGAATCACAAAATCCTTTGGTTTGGGAGGGGTCTTAAAGACCATCTGTTCCACCCCTGCAAAGGGCAAGGACAGCTACTGCTATCCCAGGCTGCTCCAAACCCTGTCCAGTCTGGCCTGGAATTCTTCCAGGGATGGGGAATCCTGTGGTTGAATATAAACATCTTCCTTTCAAACAGAGGCACAGCTTCCCTGAGTGAAAGGGTAAAAGATAGGAGGTGTTAGGAAAGCCATGCTCAGCCCAGGTCTGCTTCCAGAAGGACAAATCTGAGATTCCAGCAAAAAGGAAAACTCACTGGATTCACATCTTGGTTCTTTTTAAGGCCCTGTCAGTGGCAGTAGAACCAGAAGATGCCCTGTGTGTGGGGTTTTTCTGTGGGGTGAAATCACCCAGGCTCTGAGGGATTTCTTTTTGTTTCATTGCTTTCAGCTCCCTCAGGGAGTCACAGTGGCTTTTCCCAGCTGCTCAGAGGACAGCTGAGTATGCCAGGAGCTTTGCCAGCTGTGCCACAGGATCTCTGGGGATGGTCTGGATGGCTCCCCGAGCTCCCCTGCCTTGGGGACAGCTTGTGACCACCAGGGTGCAGCTGGTGTGGGGACAGCTGGGACACTGTGCCACACACAGCTCCACTCTCAACTTCTGGGTAATCATCAGAGGCTGGGACGTTTCTTTTTCATTCTTCATTCTTTTTCATTCTTAGACTAGACATGGCTGAGGTGGATAAATTCATGAGATGAGACAGGGAGAGCCAAGGAGCTCTTCTGCCAGACCATTCATCCACATAATGAATAGATGACATTTTCCACCTGATTTGCTGGCACAACGTGGGAAATTGATGCCAATCTCTGATTCAGTTTGCAAATGGCTCCTTTAGGGCCAGGAATGTGGAGAAATCAGATCACAGCAAGTGCAGGCGTCTCTTGTAGCTGTACTCAGCCTGAGTTTGAGTTATGGTTGTGCACTGCAGCTGCAGAGCTGAAAATGAGGTTTTGGTCACCAGGGATGTCCTGAGTTTGTTGTTTTCCAGCACCCACCTGCCACCCAGCAGGAAGCAGCAATGAGGTTTCCATGACTGGCCTTCCACACAGCAGGAGGAAAGGTGGCTGAATGAGCCCCATAAATCAAACCATCATTAAATCAGCCTAAACCACAATATAGCTGAATTTTCTTCCGTTTCCAATTAGAATTTCTAATGTGATTTCCATGCACAGGATAAAGAACCACCCAGGGCTGGAGAGCTCACAGAACTGAACAAAACCTTGTGCTTGAACTGTGTCCCCACCTGCTCTATTTCCCTCTCATTATGAAACATTCCCCACTCATTTTTTCCTGAAGAAAGCAGCAGGGTTTGATCTCAAAAACCAGCAACATGTAATCAAATTGCACGTTCCATGTGTGTTTTGTTTGAATGTCAGACACAAGGAGCTGGGAGAAAGAAGAGAGCTGAAATGAAACCCTGGAAAACCAGTTTGTTCTCCTCCATAACTGGGGGAACTGGTGGCAGCTCTCCTCCTGTACACCTTGGTCAGTGTCTCAGCAGCAGCAAAAACAGGCTGGGAGAGAAACTGGGAGAGAAACAACAAAACTTTAACCTGGTGACAGCACAAGAGAGAGGCAGCAGCATCCTGAGCTTGCTGAGCTGCTGGAGACAGTGAAAACCAGACCAAATCCAGCAGTCACACACCAAAGGGGGATTTTTAAAAACTGATGAATCGTGTTCCTGTGCAGATGGATGCACAGACCCCATGTGGCTCATCAGAGGAGAAAGTTCTGTGTCTTGTAATTTTAGCTTTGTAAATCATTTATAGATTCTCCCAAACAAATGGTATATTCTTTACTTCCTGCCCTATTTTACAGCTGGTTTAAACTGTCAGGAAGGTGAGGCAGTACAGAATATCAAGACTCTCATCTGTGGGCCAGAGCAGCATTTCTCACACCATGCTATAAATTGATGGGAGTTTCCTAAACACCATCATTCTTCTGCTGCAAACTCCACTGAAAATCTCAGGCTTTCTTACTTCCTCACTCCCAGCAGTTGTTTTAACATACCAAACTGGTATTTTACACACCAACTGCTGTTTCCATTAAACCTTCTGGGCTTTGTGCAGAACATCCGCAACAAGCAGAGATTTACCAAAACCATTTTTCTATAAAGATTTGAACCATGGAACCAAACCGCGTCCCACGCAGGGGCCACAAAACCAATACAAAACCCAAGCCATCCATTTGAATGTGATCTCAGCTCGTCCAAACCGTTGTTTTCCGAGCTCACCTGCTGCGTGGAGCGCTTGGTCCTCTCGCTGAGTAGCTGTGCAGCCAGGGCCGGCACCTGGTACAGGGCCTGGGCAGGGACAGCCGGCGGTGTCACCCAGCCCTCCATCTTCTCATAGGTGTCCGACAGCACCGCGGCCTTGGGCACGGAGGGCACGGAGGGCACCTGGTAGATGCCGTGTGGCTCTGGTGGCTCTGAGGGCTGGTGGCTGCAGGCTGGGGCGGGTGGCAGCAGCTGCAGGCGGTTGGCGGGGGCCAGGCCGTGGCGGCCGTGCAGGGAACATCGCCACCAGCCCTGGCTGCCCGGCACCTGCTGCTCCAGCACCGTCAGGATGTCCCCTCTGCGGAACGCCAGCTCATCCGAGCACTCAGCCTTGTTGTCGTAGAGAGCCTTGGCCAGGCTGTGCTGGGGACAGAGCACCGTTGTCACATCAGTGTCACATCAGTGTCACACCCACTCAGCTCCTCATGCCCCAGCTTGGTGTTTCCACCCTTCAGCACCATGAGGATGTTCCCCCTATGCAACACCAGCTTGTCCTGATAGCATAGGGTTAAAAATGTTTCTAAAATCATGGGAATTGTATCCCATAGATTCAGGGGTGGAAAGAAAGGTTGG
Source organism: Sialia sialis (assembly GCA_009812075.1). Lineage (NCBI taxonomy): Eukaryota > Metazoa > Chordata > Aves > Passeriformes > Turdidae > Sialia > Sialia sialis. Next base: position 5,178,331 of record VRYO01001272.1, read on the forward strand.
GCCTGGTAGGCCTGGAAAGGGAACCAGGCCTGGGAATGAATGTTGAGCTTTGTCTTTATTGGATCATGTGAAACTGCACCTGTGGAATCATCATGTGATAAGTAATATGATTGTTAAATGTAATAATTGTTTGGTAAATTGAATATATTATTGTTTGATCGCAATAGGAATAATGAGAAGCAATGTAATGGTGACAAGAATCATGAGAAAGGATGTTTGGGGAGCTGATGGAAATCACAAGAATCCATGCTTGGATAAGATCAATGTGTACAATAGAACAATATGGGTTTAGTAACTATTATATAGCTCCATAAGGAAAAGGGAATAAAACATGTCCATCTCAAATTCATGTCAGTCAGATTTGGGTTTGTACCCTGATCCCAGAGCTCTGCAATACAAACACCTGCATACAAACATCTGTGATGATGTGTTTCTACACTAACAGTCTGAGGACGGCCTTGTTGTCGTAGAGCGCCTTGGCCAGGCTGTGCTGGGGACACAGCGCCATTGTCACATCAATGTCACACCCACACCACAGCTCCTCACACCCTACCTTGGTGTTTCCACCTTTCTACCTCAATCTCAATTTAACTCACCCACCCCTTTTCACATTGAGCTGTGGAGAGACTCACAGCTTGGCCAGAGAGGGTTAATGAATAATTTCTGAAAAGTATTTTATCAAGGTTACTGGCCTGGGGACTGAGAAGAGAAGAAGGAGATAAGCACAAGAAAACCTGCACTGGGAAAGGTGGTTTTAGAAGTCTTGGGAAAAACAGAGGTGTAGATGGGTTTTACACCAATGAATGTTGTGTTGATCTATTGTAGCCAATGAAAATGTAGAAACTTTGTGGAGTGTATGAAAGATAGCTGGCTGTTGTAATAAATGGAGTGTAGTGTGCCTTTTTGTGTGTCACATCCCCCCTACAGTGACACTGAACAACCTCTCTGGAGCACTGGTGTCAGAGCCAAGCTGTGGCACTTTGTGTCTGTTCAGTGCAATAAAGAAATAGATGATAATGAGATTACTGTGATCTATTTCTTCATTGCCTTTTCCTGCTCAAGGCTCTTGAAGAGCACTGCTAATCTTCATTATTTAGATTTATTATGTTAGACTTACATACATTGGTCTTGTAAGCTAAAACACAAGAAGTTCCACCTTAAAATGAGGAAGAACCTCTTCCCATGAGGGTGGCAGAGGCCTGGAACAGCTGCCCAGGGAGGGTGACACCTGGATACATTCCTGTGTCACCTGGAGAGGTGACCCTGCCTCAGCAGCAGGGTTGATCTCTAGAGGTCCTTTTCAACCCCAATGATTCTGTGACCACAATATGAGAATTAGGTGTTTTCCCATTGCCATTCTGTGAATTCTTCATCTCATATTGCCTCATTACAACATCACAGAATCATGGAATGCTTTGGGTGGGAAGGGACCTTAGAGCTCATCTCATCCCATTCCTGCCATGGTTCCAGGCTGCTCCAAGCCTTGGACACTTGCAGGGATCCAGGGGCAACCAGAGCCAGCAGGTAGCTCTGGTCACCCCAGGCATTTGTGCAAAGGGTAGAGAAAGTGTGGATGTTATTTTTAAGTTTTCTTCAGTACAAGATAGATTTTACTCTCAGCTTTAAAATGGGACTGCCTCCTTCCCAGTCAGCAGGACACTGGCCGTGTGTCAGCATGAATTTCTTATCAAAAAGTGCAAGTAATGTCCAGAGAGATAGCACCCAGCTAGGAAACGTGATGCCTCGTATTTTTGTGCAGAGCATTTGCTGTGCAGGAGCAGCTGGGCTGGAGCTGCAGCAGCAGAGCCCTGATCTGGCAGTGCAGCTGTGGGCTGCAGCTCTGGGCTCGGGGTGCCATGAACAATGGCTGTTCTGTGGCACAGGGCAGCTGCTGGGGGGGACAGCAGCCCCTTCGGCCTCCTGGCCCAGCCTGGCTTCTGCTTTGGGCGTGGGACTCCACTCTGGACTGGGACAATGCCAAATGTTGGAGTCGGACCCCCAGGAATCCCCTGCTGCACTCAGAGCAAAGGGAGAACAGCCAAATTTCCCTGTTACTCATCAGCCCCGCTCCATCCTGGGCTCTGGGTGCTGCAGACACCCCTGTGAAGGACTGAGCCTCTGTTCAGCCCCCAGGAGCGTGGGCAGAGGAAAACTCTCCCTTTCCAACATGAGGAGCCTTATCCAGGCCCAGGAGGAAATGGGTGAAGGGGCAGGAAAGCTGGGTCAGGATCAGGAAGGCTGGGCTCAGGATCAGGAAGGCTGGGCTCAGAGTGATCAGAAAGGCTGGGTCAGGATCAGGCAGGCTGGGCTCAGGGTCAGACAGGCTGGGCTCAGGGTGATCAGAAAGGCTGGGTCAGGATCAGAAAAGCCGAGCTCAGGGTCTGAGCCTGGCCAGGGCACACACACAGCAGGGCTGCCCTTCCTATTGCACCCACAGAGCTCAGAGGAAAGTCTGGCTCAAACTGTGGTTTTAAAAAGCATCTAAATATTGACATTTCCCCTTTCCTGTGGAAACAGCGCACTGAAGATGCTGCTGAGCCCAGTTTTGTAACCAGAGACACAAACCTTTCCATCAGAGGGGTCCCTGCTCGAGGCACAGCTCACATTCCCCAATAAAAGTGGGCAAATATCCCAGGGCCAGAGGCCAGGCTGAGGCAGAACACAGCAGCTCAGACTTTGCATTTCTGGAGCTCACACTGGGAAGTGCGCTCACATCTGTCATCAACACAAACCCAGGAACCTCTAGAACCATCCCAAATCAAGACAAGCAGGAGATTAATTCATTGATCAGTTAAATGATAGGGCACTCTGGGCTACCTGATCTGTTCATGGATCATCTCATATCCAGAGAGCTGGAATGGAAATGGAAAAATGAATAGTTTGACTAGAGAAGTGATGGAGACAAGCCCTAAACTCCAGTCTGTAGAACATGACTGAACTGAGAGATTGTCAAACCTCGGACAAGCAGGGTCAGTGGAGCTCTTAGAAAGAAGACATTAAAAAAGAAAAAAAAAAAAACAAAACAAAAAACGCCCCCCAAAAAACAAACCCCCCAAAGGTTTTCCAGCTAAGGCAGGGCTTAATTAAATTCCAAGTTTTAGGACAAACACTGGATACTGTGGAGTTGGAGAGCACATCTTTGCTGTCCATTCTCAGTATTTTGGGATTTCAGGGTTTCAGGGTTTCAACATTTTGGGATTTCAGAGTTTCAATATTTCAGGATTTCATGATTTCAGGATTCCAGGATTTCAGAGTGTCAATATTTTAGTATTTCAGGATTTCAGAGTTTCAGGATTCAGGTTTTCAGGGTTCAGGATTTCTGGGTTTCAGAGTTTCAGGGTTTCAGGGTTTCATGGTTTCAGGGTTCCAGGGTTTCAGGGTTCCAGGGTTTCAGAGTTTCAGGGTTCAGGGTTTCAGGATTTCAGGGTTCAGGATTTCAATATTTCAGGATTTCAGGGTTTCAGGGTTTCGGGATTCCAGGGTACAGGATCTCATGGTTTCAGGGTTTCAGGATTTCAGGATTTCAGGGTTTCAGGGGTTTCAATATTTCAGGATTTCATGGTTTCAGGATTTCAGGATTTCAGGGTTTCAATATTTCAGGATTTCAGAGTTTCAGGGTTCAGGATTTCTGGGTTTCAGAGTTTCAGGGTTTCAGCCAAGCACAGCATCCCAGAAGCTGCAGGAGGTGAGTTCCTGCCCCAGTCTGTGCAGGGCTGTGGGATGAGTTATCTGCAGTGCAGGCTCTGCACAGCGCAGCCCGTGCTGCTCTCCCAGCTCCCCGGCACATGTGGCAGGCATCACTGTGGCAGCCCCTTCCTCTGCTGCGAGCAGAGATCCCTGACCTGCCCCTGACTGTAAACAAGCTCTGCATTCCCAGCATCCAGAGCCCTTTGGGATGCTCAGAGGAGGGGGCTGTGTCATTTTTCCCTGTGAGCCAGCACAGCTCTGCCTGTCCCCTGTCCTCCCCAGGCAGGGCTTTGTGTGCTGTGTCCTCAAATAACCAACCTGCAAAAAGCACCCCAGCAGCACAGGTGAGCCCCAAGTGATTTCCCATCTTTGCTTACTGCTTCATCCCAGCCTTGTAAAACCTCTCCTAAGACAAAGAACATCCTAAAAACCCCACAAAAAGCACCTGGAGAGGCAGTGCTGGGGCTCTGCTCTCTCTGAGCGGCTTCAAACGAGCTGGTGACAAAACTGTGAAAGGAAAAAGTGTCCCCTGCAGCTCCTCCCCAGGGCAATGGGACCCCCAGAGCCCACAGGGCAAAGCAGGGGGGTCACACCTGAAGGGATTCACTCCTGAAGTTCTGCTGGAGCTGGAAGAGCTTCTCCTTTATTGGAGTGAGGCTCAGGTGTGGAGAGAGCAATTCCCTCCCAAATTGGACTTTTCCCATTCTGTTTGCAGATCCTTGTCCAGCACTGGTCCCTCTATAAAGCCTTGGCAGCCCCTGGGAGTCATAGGAGTGAAAGCTGCTGCCTCATGTTTATTAATGGAGAAATTGTAATTAGGAGCAGTAAAGCTGATCAGAGCACAGTTGTAGAATGTAAAATTTTGTACCCTCAGACTGACATCTGTGCTCTGGGTACACAAAAGATATTTATGCTAAGGAAAGAACATCCCACTGTTACTCGAATCTCCTGATGCCTCTCCTATCCCAAGCCTGATCTTCAGTGTCTAGGACCATGCCACAGAAAAAAAGATACCATTATAAAATATATACAAAAAAATCCAAGTAACACAATGATGCACATGATAATTGGAGCATCTTGCCCACAAGCCTCACAAAATAATTTTTCTATGCCCCCCTGCCACTCAGTTTGTATTTGGAAATCTCAGTTTGCTACCTTGTGTTATTTCAGGTTAATGGGTACTGCACTATTTCACAGCATTTCAGATAAAAAAATATATCTATCATTTACTATCTTCAATTTGCTTCTTAACAACCCCTACTGACATCATGTAAATAAAGAGACAGGTTAATCCTGGGAGTTTTTGTGGATTGAGAGAAATATTTCTCATGTTGCACGTCAATACACGTGAGAACTCTTTTACTGCGGACTTAAAATGTTTAAAAAATATTTTACTGGGACTTAAAATATTTGAGGAGGAGGAGATAGAGGCTGTGTTTGCTAAACAGCTCTGCTCATGCATCAGGGACACCTCTGACATGTTTACAGAGCAGCTCCCAGTTAATCTCCTCACCTCCCAACAAAGCTGCAGGAATAAACATTCCCCTCATCCCTGAGTGGGAACAGGATTCCCTGAGAGTTCCCTGTTCAACCCCAGACCACTCTGAGTCACTGAAATATTGTCCAGTTAATTGGGGAGGGTTCACATCTACATCCACAGGAAAAGAGCAGAATTTACCCCAAAAGCTCAGACCATTCTCCACCTGCATGTGCAGCGTTTCCTGCGACTTGCAGAAAGTCCTGCTGCATTTTTTTTTTTGTTTTGTTTTGTTTGTGTGTTTTGGAAAAGCTCATCCAGAGGTTTTGTGTGAGCTTCAAGGAGGAATGAACATTGTTTTCATTGCTTTAATTGATTTTGTGGGGGTGCAAGCAGGGGTTGAATTCTAAATACAGATTTTGTTCAAATACAGAGCCACCACTTAAAAAACTCAAGCTTACAAATCCTGCAGCCTCACAGAAGGCAGTGCTGCAGAGGTGGGAATTACAACCTGGAACTCTCTCCATTTCCCCCAAACTCTCTTTTCTCCACAGATAAAGTCAATCAAATCCCATCTGTCTTAAAATCACCAGAATGGGACAAGTGCAGCCAGGATTCCACCCTTCTCAGTTATTTTTATTTTTACAAGAGTGCCCAAGTTCAAGAGAAAATAAACTTCCACTTCCTGCTGCTCCAAACACCCCTGTGTGAATATTCCTGAGCTTTGGGTCCTTAAACCTTTTTTTCCCTCCCACATGCACCCAATCACTTTAGGATTTTTCAATTTTTTTAACCCTTTTAGCATCTTTATTACACCTGGCTGCATTTATTTCTAAATGTGGCTTTAGAGATGCAGAAAATCCTGCTGAGTGCAGAGCAGGGTCCTCACCCTCCTCGCTCTCCCTGCCTGTGGATCCAGCAGAACATTCCCAGGGAATCCCAGCAGCAGCACATGGCAGGTTTTTCATGGAAAAATGAAAATTTCCAGCAATTCCTGCAGCTGGAGGTGCCAGGCTGCTGTCCCTGCTTGCTGTGCCCTTTTTTCCACGCTGTGGCAGCAGTGGAGAGGCTGAGGTCAGGGTGGGAGTTTCTGATTCACAAAAATCAGCAGCAGCACAACTCCCTCAGAGCTGCAGATTCCTGGGGCTGCATTTCCCCAAAACCTTCCTCTCACCCTCTGCACAGCCCTCAAAGGTTCTGTGTTTCTGTTCTCAATTAAATAAATTGAGAAATGGATGGATTTCTGCATAAATACCACTGAAATGATATTTCTCTGGGCAGAGTCGGTTTTCCAGCTGGCCTGAGCACTGGTGTGGATGCCCTGGTCCAGGCAGCAGCTGGCCCCTGCTCCTGGGCTGTCATTAGCCCAGGACACGTGTGACAGCCCAGGACACATGGTGACAGCCAGGACACATGGTGACAGCCCTGCCCTGCCCTGCCCAGCTGCCAGGGATCAGCTGGGGCTCAGCACAAAGCCCAGCCTGGGTGACAAAACACCAGAGTGGGTTTGGTGCATCCCTGACGCCCTCCCCACCCCAGGAGAAAACAGAATTTCCTGAAAATGAGCATTCCTTCCCTGTTGTGAGTCCAGTTCTCCTTGCAGACTGCCCTGCAGGATGTGGCCACTCCTCAGCCTCAGAGCATTTTGGCATTTGCCTCCTCACACACTGACCTCAATTCTTGAGACATTTCCATTACCCATTTTCTAGGAATCAATGCAAAAACATCATCTTTTGTGAGGTAATACACAGCTCAACTCTTAACCTCGTTGTTTTTTTTTTTTCCCCCAAGAGAATGTGGAAGTGATCAGTCTGAGTCATTCATTATCATTTTAAATAAACTCATTATTACTCAACGTACACAGCACAAACCCTCACCCTCCTCAGCCACACTCTCGAGACAGGATTCGTTTGGATTAGATTTTTAAATATATTAAAATACATTCTCTGTTAGTGATGTGCTGTACACACATATTGCAGATGCAGATTCCCCCTTTTATCCACTAAATGAAATCAGGAAAATCATTCAATGAACTGAAAAGGAGACAGTACTTACATTGACCTTCATTTTGCTGCCTGCAAATTTTGTTTCCCTGTTAGTCCATCACCTGAGGATGAGGATGAGGAGGATGAGGAGGAAGAGGAGGATGTCCCAGCCCTGCCAGTGGCTCAGGCAGCTCTGGAGGCTGTGCCTGCAGAGGGAAAGCTCAGCCTCTGCCCCTGGGAGCCCCAGGAAAGCAGCTCTGGGATGGGGGGAGCTCATTACGTGGCAGAATTCCCTGCAGGGAGGCTCTGGGCTGCAGCTGGTGATGTGCAGGACACAGCCTGCCCTGCTCTGAGCACAAAACACAGGGCTGCAAGGAACAGGGTTGCATTTGGAAGGATTTTTTTGCAGCAGGAGTTTTTATTCCTGGCTTGTTGTGCTTGGTGTTTTTCTCTTTTTTTTTTTTTTTTTTGGTTGTTGTTGCTGTTGGGGTTTTTTCATTTTTTAACTTCAAAGGGGTGTGAGGCTTGATAGACTTTTCACCAGTCTCTAAAAAACTGAACAGAACTCCTTTGTGATTATAAAACCCCTGCAAAACAAACTCCCCCTGCAGAGGCAGAAAACCCAAGGAGGAAAGCTGAACACGTCCTGCAGCTGAAGGGGTTTCTTTCTAAAAAATCCCTGAAATTGATTAAGGCACAATGTTATTTAAAGTTATTAATGCTATTTGTTTGGTAACAGCTGAGTCCATGTCGTGCTGCTGCACAGGTTTTACCACTTTGGACTCAGGATTTTTGGGGTTTGCAAATTTTCTGCTTTTGCCTTTGTACACACTGGCTTTTCTCTGGTAAAACCTTTTCCTTCCTCTTTCCACAGTAGCTTCAAGATTAAATTAGGCACTGGCTCTCAAAGCCACAATCCTGTAGCTAGAAAACACTTTAATATCTTAAATGGAAAATGCTGAATTGGAAAGCTTCATCAATAAAATTTACACCCCTGGGCTGGGAGCTCTGTCCAGAGGAGAAAGAATTCCTGGCACCAAGCAGCCCATTTCAATGCCTTTGTGGATTTTCTCTTCTTTCTTTTTATTTATTTTTATTATATTTTAATATCAGGAGCAGACACTTCATGCAGGTGATCAGGAGCCATTCATTTGCCACCCTGGAGTTTTTCAGGTGCTCCAGCATTTGAAATGGTGGAGAAATATCAGTTACAAACTCCCAGCTTGTGGCCACAGAACCACTTTGAAATACAGTTTAATGTTCCCATGAGTGAATCCCAGAGGGAATTCCTGTTGGGCAGGGACATCCCACTGTCCCAACTGCTCCAAACCCAGTCCAGCCTGACTTGGGGCATTTCCAGGGATCCAGGGGCAGCCACAGCTGCTCTGGGCACCCTTCAGGAAAAAAGAGTTTTTCCTCCAATCCAATCTAAACCTATTCTCTGGCAGTTTGAAGCCATTCCCTGTTCCCCATTCCTTGGAAATCCTTTCTCTCCAGGTCTCCTGCAGCTCCTTCAGGCCACGCTGAGCTGACCCCAAATCTTCTCCTGCCCAGTGAAAAATCCCAGCCGTGCCAGCAGAGCTGCTCCATCCCTGGGATCATCCTGGAGCCTCCTCTGGGTTTTTCCAGCAGTTCCAGCCCCAGGGCTGGGCAGCTCTGCAGCTGAGGTCTCACCTGAGCAGAGGGGGCAGAGCCCCTCTCACCCCCACACCCCAGTTTGTGGGCGAGGTGGGAAATGTGAAATGTGGCAAATGTGAAACGTGGGAAATGTGAACGGGGAATTTTAGGAGGGAGAAACTCCATCTGCACACGTCCTGCACACCCAAACCCTCTCCCCTTTTCCCTCTGGCAGCAGCGCAGCCCAAAGCTGTCCCAAGCTGCAGGGCTTTGAAATTGCAGCAAGGGCTGCAACGCTTCCTGTGCTGCCCCTGGATACCAAACAACAACATTTGTGCCCGAACCAAACTGAAATCTGAGGTGTTTGTCCTGGCCAGGTGCAATGTTGGGGTGCAGGGATAATTGCAGAGCATTTTCTGTCACAGCAATGCTGCTGCGGGTTGGTGCTTCAGGGAGTCCAGAGAGCAGAAAAAAATAAATTCTGTTTTTATATTATTAAAATATGATAATACACAGTGCTGCCAGGATGAGGGCCTTGTAAACAGCTCAGAAATGATTTTGCAGGAATCATATTTTATTACTTAGCTGGAGTGACTGGGTGGCTCTGGCCGTGTCTAAAGTGCTCACAGCAGCAGAACAGGAAATCAGTTTGCTTCCATTGCATTGATTTATTGACAATCCACTCAAGAGAATTGGAAATATATCTAGAAATAGAAAATTCCTCTGTACAGAGATGAAAAATGCCCTGCCTCAATTACTGATGACTCAATGTGAAAAGCAGCCCCCTAATCTTTACAGGCCTTGATGGAAAATTTTGAGTGTTAAAAAAATGACTCACTGAGCTCCTTTTCCCCCCACTCCATTTTCTATGACATTTCCAGGGGGCACTTTATTTACAGTAAACACTGAGATCATAATCCACGATTAAAATCTTAATTCCATGACATTTATTGGACTTGCAGACAGCAGGACAGCAAGGCAGTGGCTTTGAATCAAGATTTCAGCATTTCTCCAACCCTTGCAGCTGCAGCAGGGCCTCTGATCTGCATAAAACTAATCTAGATGGAATATGGATACAGAAATAAAAGTACCAAACCTTATACACCGGGTCGAGTCTTTCAAAACAGGAACACAGAGTGTTTCAAAACGTTTTCTGGTTTGCACGTAACATAAAGAAATTAAGTCATGCAAGAGGGCACCAGGGCTGTCACTGGAAGGATCTGTGTCTCTGGTGTCTCTGCAGAGTAGCAGTGAGGTGGAACCCTGGCATGGGATCAGTATAACTTCACAAATGTGGTTGTTTCTGGGTATTTGTTGGTTTTCCTGCTTTATTCAGGTTCCTCACAAAGGATTTCTCCCAGTCAGTTTTTGTCACCATGAAGAGCACGGGGGGACATCAGGTACAAAGAGCTTTCTGTGCCCAGGATGAGGAACCCAAACTCTTCACAGAGCCACAGAACCCCTGAGGCTGGGAGAGCTCTGAGACACCCAGGCTGTGCCCATCCCCACCCTGTCCCCTCCCAGAGCCACTCCAGGAATTGCTGGGACACTCCAGGGATGGGATCCAACCTTCCCTGGGCAGTTCCAATCCCTGAGCCCCCTTTCCATGGGGAAATTCCGGCTGTGTCCACCCTGAGATGTTCCTGGAGCAGAGCCCGACCTGGGGCTGTCCCCTCCTGGCAGGGACTTGTGCAGAGCCAGAAATTCTCCCTGATCCTCCTTTTCTGCAGGATGAGATCCTTCCCAGCTCCTCAGGAATTCTCCATCCCCTTCTCATTTCCCTCAGGAATTCTAATTCTCCAGTCCCTTCCCATTTCCCTCAGGAATTCTCCATCCCCTTCTCATTTCCCGCAGGGATTCTCCATCACTTTCCCAGCTCCTCAGGAATTCTCCATCCCTTTCCCAGCTCCCTCAGGAATTCTCCATCCCTTTCCCAGCTCCTCAGGAATTCTCCATCCCTTTCCCAGCTCCTCAGGAATTCTCCAGCCCCTTCCCTGACACCCTCCAGCCCCTCAATGTCTCTCTGGCCATGAAGAGCCAGAACTGTAGGATTCCTATCAGTGCTACATCACCAAAAATCCCACTGAATCCAAAAATCCAGACCTACCTTTGCAGCCGTGCTGCTCCTTGGGCTTGCCTCCATCCTAGCCATTCCCACCTGGAGCAATTCGGAGAATTCCAGCGGGCTGGGGACACTGGAGCCGGGCTGGGGACACTGGAGCTGTGCCCAGGCACTGGCAGCTCCTCCTCAGCCAAGTCCATCTGACAGCTCTGTCCCTAACTGCACTCGCAGCTTGTGAACAAGCTTCTCATGTCAGATAGCATCTGAGATAGCACAAGATAAAAGGACAGAATAAAAACCAAAAAAAAGCCCTTCTGGTGGCTCGAAGTGAGAACACGCTGTGTGCAAGTGGGATGTGCCTCGGTCTTTGTCAGCAGCTTGTCGCAATGGAGGGGAGGCTGAGCCCTGTGCTCCTGTTTCCTCTTTTGCAGAGTGAGATCAGGGGCTGGCACAAGGAGGGGCTGCTCAGCCTTGATAATTCACCACAGCCTCAGTGCCAGCAGGGCAGCATTTCAGTGCTCTCCTGGCTTTCAGTGCAGCCCGAGGCTCCTCCACGCTGGACAGGGAAGGGTTTGCAGGCTCAGGGCTGCTTTGGGTTGGGGGGACCTTGGGGAGCTCCCCACTCCATGGACAGAGGCTGCATTTTCTCCCTCAACAGGATGAGTTCTGTTTTTCCCAGTCCTTTCTCCAACAGAAACCCACCAACCCTGTGGCCTGAGGATGTCCAGGACATGGAGAGGCAGCAGGGTGCCAATGGCAGGATGGTTTGGTGTTAAAAAATTAACTTTTTTACTTTTGCACTGTGAGTTCAAACCCAGAACCACGGAAGCTTGAGGTGAGAGCTCCTGGTGTTCACAACCACAGTGGTGCTTTCACACATAAACCTCAAAAAGAAGATTTAAAAGCAGATTCCAAACACCAGCAACAAGTGCAAGAATGATGGACACGTGCTTTAGCAGAATTTAAAAAAATGTGGCACTCCAAAAATAAAAAGAACACTGCTGTCACCCTCGGGGCCTGGGGCAGGATTTCCCTTTCCCCCAGCTCTGCTTCTCGTTTCTCCACAAAAAGGCAGCACCACTCTCTCTGAGCACCACTGCTTCTGAAGGGGCACAAACCAGAGGCAGAGCAGGAAGAGAGAGGATTAAGCCTCAGAAATGTTTTTGCATTTTGCAAGAGAAAACGAAATTTCCTTCTTTTCAAAAATAACCATCCCACATTCTGCATTCTGAGTCTGTAGCTGTACCTGGTTCAGGGGGAACACAACAAATTCATCACTCTGAATTCCCCAAGTCTCATATTTGACCACTTCTCCTTTGTTACACAGAAAACAAACACAATTCCTTCTTTATGTATCAAACTTTTTAAAAGGCAATCTTTATTTAAATACAGACAAAACCTGTACCCTCACCAGCCCTTGGCAGCTCCTCAGTGTGATGGGAGTTCATCCAGCAGCAAGAACCACCTCACATTTCAAACCCTCACAAGGCAAGTGCTGAGCTCTGACCAAACATCTCCCAGCTGAGATGCCCAGGAGCTCTGCACGAGGAGGCCTCAAAAAACAAATTTAAGCCTCTGCTCAGGCAGATCTCTGGAACATAAGTAGTGAATTTGCCAACTTAGAGAAGTTTTAAACAGTTTCTTAACAATGGGCACTGTGCCTAATTAAAAGAGAATGTAATTGAAGTGCTGTGTGTCAGACAGAGATGAACATTTCTCAGTCAAATGAACAGTGACATTTCTGAGGTACACATACAAAAATTCAGATGCACGAGTTCCTTTCTTTGAGAGGATATTAAATGTCTCTAAGGCAAAATTATTCTCATTTTCACCCGCAGCAACACTGTCACATTTTATTTTCAATGTGGACATTCCTTAAAACTGTTAGGAATTCATTCTGAGGTCCCACTCGTTAAGATAAATTCAAAAGAGGATGAGATGAAGTCTGAGTTTTAACACCGCAACTAGAAGACCATTTCTTGAATTCATCCAAACAATTCAAAATCCTGTGTGAATTCTTATGGCACAACTCAGAACTGAAAGCCTACTTGGCCAATGAACAAGAAACACAAAAACCAATTCACCAAAACCCCAGCTCAAAGACACAAACCAGCGCTTGACAGATGATGAATTGTGGCTGACGGCAGCTTAAGGCTTCATTAAAATATCTACACCAAGTTCTGCTGTGATGTGTTCTCTGGCACAGCTCAGTGGGATTGCACACACACCACAGAGCAGAGGTGGCTCCTCCTGCCCCCTCTGAGCAGGACTCAGTCCCTTTCTCTGCTGTGTGATTCAGGCAGGGAAACAGAATCATTTTTATTCTCCACCCCCTCCCTTCAGTACAATCAGAGATGACTTACAAAAATTCAACCGCGCACACTAATTAAAAAAAAAAAAATAAAAAATCAGTGTGGGGCGAAGAGTCAAGAATCTCTGTGTGACAGAATCCAAAGCAGCACAGGGCTGCAGCAGCCTGGGGAGCTCCCTCAGTCCGTGGTGGATCTCCTGTACCAGAACCTGGCCCTGTAGTCGTCGCTGCAGGTCATGAAGCCGGGGTTGGTGGGGGAGTGCACGATGCAGCGCACGATGCTGTTGTGGCCCAGGCTCAGCAGGTTCCTGCGCTCGGCAGTCCTGGAGTCCCAGCAGCACAGGCTGATGGTTCTCTCGTCAGGCAGCAGCACATAATCCTCGGTGTGGTTGAACACAGCCTGAGTCCTGTGCACCTGGCGGCCGCTCAAACCAGCACCTGCCAGCAAAACAGGAAATTTCAACAGCTAGGAAGAGTTTTGAGTATCAATTTTAACAAAGGAGCTGCATTTTCTCTGCTGTTCAACCACTTCCACAAGCAAGGTGATGCAAGCATCAATATTCCTTTCAAGCATCAATATTCCTTTCAAGCATCAATATTCCTTTCAAGCATCAAATATTCCTTTCAAGCATCAATTTTCCTTTCAAGCTTCAATTTTCCTTTGTAGTTCTATCACAGGTCCAGAAAGATTTGAGTTCCAGCTGTGCCCAATCCCCACCCTGTGCCCAGCCCAGAGCTCTGAGTGGCACTTCCAGGAATTGCATGGACATCTTCAGGGATGGGGATCCAAACCTCCCTGCCAATGCCTGATCACCCTTTCCATGGGGAAATTCCTCCTGCTGTCCATGAATATATTCTAAAATTCCTTAGGGGACAGGAGGAATATCTCTTCCAGCTGTGCCACATCCAGTTCCCTTCAAGAGTATTTCTAGCTTGTATTTTCACATGAGGCTTTCAGCTGTGACCAAGGGGAAAGAACACAGAGAGCAGAACCCAGAGTCTGCTGATCCTTGAGGACTTTTCAGTGCATTTATCACACAGCAAGCTGTGCTTCCCAAAGGCACCGTGAGGGCAGAGCTCTGCCGGGATCCTGCAGGGGATTCCCGGGAATGTGCTGCTCCCTGCTGGCCGGCAGCAGGAGAGCTGCACTGCAAATGTGACCTACAGACCCCAAAATCTCACACACACCATTTCCAGCACCTTCTGTGCTCCTGCACAACACTGCTTGACCACAAACCCTCTCACACAGCTGCTGCCACATGCAAAGGTTCCACAGCCTTCATTATTCCCTAAGTCCTGCTGAGATCCAAGCATGCACCAAGAAAAACTACCTTGCATACAACTGCATCCTTGGGAAAAAAAAAAAAAAAATCACAAAAAAGGGAACAAACCAGTTGTAGGTAGACTTCAGAGTATTGCCATGGCTTTAGAGCCACGGAGTTAATGGTTAAATAACTGCCCTGAAGCAGCTTCAGTTTTCTTCTGACTTTTTTCCCAATTCAACTTCCTCCAGAATAATGGAGTGAGTAATGATGTCAGAAAATTCTCCAAAATGTACTTGGACTAAAATATGTTTACACTGACACACAGAATCATAGCTTCTCTTCTGGAATGGAAACATTTTCAAAAGTCTTAGGCAATTTCTCCTCAAAGCAGCAGTTTCTCCAGTGCCTTTAGGAATGATTATTTCCTGGCAGTTATTTCCAGCCCTGCCAAGGCTCAGCACCTGCAAAAGAAGCTGCCTGGAAATTCACCTGCCACATACCTGTGTATTTCACCAGCGTCCGACCAGTGGATATCTCCCAGAGCTTAGCCACAGAGTCTTTCCCACTGGACAAGATATACTTGGAATTTTTGGAAAAAATAGCAGAGCAGACTTCAGCTCCATCGTGTGCTTTCTCAAAGGTGGTGATGCAGCGGTTGGAGACCCCATCCCAGAGTTTGATGCAGCCATCCTTGCTGCCTGTCACGTACATGTTGGCACTGGCGTTGTAGTTGACGGAGCAGATGGCGTCCGTGTGCTGGTCCTGGGGGTTGCAGGACACGAAGCACTGGAAGGTGTTGATGTCGTACAAACGAAGGGTTGGGTGCTGGGTGCCCACCAGGATGAAATCCCCAGAAGGGTGGAAGGAAATGGAGCGTAACATCTCCGCTTCCTGTGGGGTTAAAAAGGCACGGCGAGGTGAGGGAGGAAAAAAGATGAACTGGAAGGGTCGGTGCTGCTGGAGCACAAACTGGGGAATGTTTTCTGGGGGACTGAAATCACAAGCTGCCTGTGGCTGTACTGCAGTTTTTGTGCAAGAGCAGCCAGCAGTGCCCCCTTCTTTAGGGACATCATACCCCCACCTAATCCCAAATGCTCCTCTGAAACAAACATAACAGAATTGGCTTCCAAGGTAATTCAGATTAGAGTTGGTCTAATGACTCTAAAGCTGACAGCTCTAGATTTAAACACAAGTATCCATGATGAACAGAATGAAGATACAATCCCTGCAATGTCTGCAGATGTGTTAGCTGTGTGTTCCTGCAGCCCTGACCCCTGAGGCACAGCTCACCTCACACCCCTGAGCTGTGGCTGTCTGAGCACTCTCTCACCTGGATGTATTTGAAGGCTCTTTTGGCAGAAGGTTTGGAATAATCAAACAATTTTAGCGTGTAGTCCCTTGAGCCAGATGCCAGGATCTGCTCTGTTGGGTGGAAAGCTAAACACGTCACTTCATCCACATGATCGTACAGAGTCCGGATCACAGGGTGGTTCTCCATGTTCTGCTGTGCTGTCTCGTTCATCATCACCTACAAAAAACATCCAACATCTTGCTGTTAGAAAATAAAGTAGGTTTTAGTGTTGCTGGAGTGGCTGAACAGCAGCTCCTCTCTGACACAACCAGGCAAACAATCTGTTCCCTTGGTTATCTGAGGCCCTTTATAGAACAAATAAGATTCCTGTGTCTTTATGAAGGTCAAAACTTGGCTCGAGGACAAACTACTTCAGTAGCAGACAACTGGTGCAAGAAAACATCACCGTCATAAACAGCCCAAAGCGAAACACTGCTGCAAGAACTGAAGTAAGCTGCACCAAAACCAGAGCTCTTTGCTGAGAGTTTGGTGTGTGCTCTGTGCAAAAAAATTCCACTTTGCATTGCCACCTGACAACTGTCTTGGAGAAAGATAAAGCAAACCACTTCTGAAATCCCAGTGAAAACTCAGTGGAGCTGCAGAGACCACAAGTGGGGTTAACATGAGCTGTGCTCAGAGAATAAAGCCATGATCAGCACCCAGCAGAAGCCACTTCTGGCTCAGCTCTCTCCCTGCTGCCACGGGTGACAGCAGTGTCCTTGCCCTGGTTCTTCTTCCTGCCAAGGGACTTGACAAGCAGCTGCTGGAGCAGGGAGTATATGGAGACAGGTATTTAGTGCAACGCACTGAGGCAGCCCCAAGCCACAGCAGCATGTGGAGAGAACTCCCAAAGTGGTCACAATTCCTGAATTATCCCAATGGGCCTGGCATGGACTATTCCCAGAGTGATTACAATTAATTCTTTTAATGGGCATGGAATGGACACAATTCCCAGAGTGGTTACAATCCCTTACCTTGATGGGGATGGTATGGACAGGATTCCCAGAGTGGTTACAATTTATTAACTCAATGGGCATGGCATGAACACAATCCCCAGGGTGATTACACCACCTAATCTCAATGGGCATGGAATGGACACAATTCCCAGAGTGATTACAGCCCCTTGATGGGCACAGCACAAACACAATTCACAGAGTGATTACCATCCCTGTACCTCTGTGGGCACAGCATAAACACAACTCCCAGAGTGATTAACAACCCCTTACCTCGATGGGCACAGCACAATCACAATTCAGAGTGATTACCATCCCTCGATGGGCACAGCACAAGCACAATTCCCAGGGTGATTACAGCCCCTGTACCTCATGGGCATGACACAAACACAATTCCCAGGGTGATGACACCCCCTTACCTCGATGGGCATGGCGCTCTTGGCCAGCATCCTCTCGGTGTCCAGGATTTTGATGGAGGCATCAGCCGAGCCCGTGGCTATGAGCTGCCCGTCCCTGCTGTAGGTGGCCACGCGGCAGGGCCCCTTGTGGGAGGTGACATAGCAGGTCTCGTACTCGGACGCCTCGGGGGACATGGTCTGCACGTCGGCATCGAACTCGAGGTCGATGCCGGTGCCCGGGGCCACGGTGTCGGAGCGGCCGATGGCGTACTGCACGGCGCTGTCATCGTTCTCCATGCCTGGGGACACAGCACGCCACTGCTCAGCCTGCTCCCCTCCTCAGAGGAACATTCGGGAAGGGCAGCCCCGAGGGAGAGCTGGGCTGGCTGAGCAGGTTTGGTGGCACAGCGCTGGGAGGAGGGGGTGAGAGCTGGGCTGGAGCAGGCACGGCTCCCAGATGGGAATGCCCCAGTGAAAACTGGAAAGTGCTGATAAATTCACTGAGAATCACTCACTGACCATGGACAGCTTTTCACAGGGGAGCAGCAAGCCCCAGCACTATTACAGGAGTTTTAAGGTAAAGAACCCAAAGCACTCATTGCTTCTTTTCCTATTTTATTGCACTGAAGCCAAACTATCCCAGCACTGTGAGGAAAAAAATTTGCTGCTCTTCAAGCCCACTTCACAGACTTTTATTTTTATTTCCAGGATGCAGCTACAGACCAGAGAGTTCAGCACTAGAAGTGGCAACAGGGCAGACACAAGACTTTTCAGCCCAGTGGTGATCGTTCTGCTGCTTCCATCTGCTCATTTCAAATCTAGAATTTGTATTTCAAACAGACACAAAGCTTCACAGATCTAGATCTTCACAACTCAGCTAGTTCAGGCAGCAGAACCAGTTGAGTTACACACGGTGTCGTGGCCAGAGCTCCTCCAGGACTTGGTCAGCTTGTTCCAACAGCAGCTCAGAGGTTTTCCCTGTTCTCCCTACACTGCAGCACTTCCAGAAGGAAGCACGGGGAGACAATAGTGAAGCTGTTTCCTAGGGACTGATATATAAAAGCCAGCAAAGATTGCCAATGGAAAGACTTGCTCCCTTTCCAGCACTGCCAAGAACAACCAGATAGAAATTATTTATTTCTAAAGTCAGCAGAACTGTGAGATTTTCCCTCAGATCTGTAGGCTCAGTGGTTCCATTCACCGGGATGTTTTGAGAAGGTTGCCACTCACCCAGAACCCTGAGTGTCCTTAGACCTCAAAAAGATTTGGGCAACAATCACGGATCTGGATTGTTAATGAAACAGGAATGTCCTTCAAAAAACCCCGCAGAGGCAAAGGCCCAAATGTGCGAGTGTTGTGCTATTACCAGACACCACCTCTGCATCAAAGGTCTTTCCAGTGACACCGACCTCCTAATTCACTGGGGAAAATTAGAATCTAGACTTTTATGTCAGCTTTTGAATCCAGCTTACCTAACTTAATTAGGTGCAGCAGTTGTTCAGAGGGTGCACAGACAGACTGTGGTTTGATCTCATTTATCAAGCCATTGGCAATGTTGATGTATCCATCATAGAGCAGCTGACTAATTATCAGTTTGTAAAGTTGCTGACGGTCTTTCAAACTGACTTTTGTCCTATACATTGTGAGCAGGGACTGCCTTGGGGGGGCCTGGAATGAAGAACAAAAATCACATACAAGAGAGTTGCATGAAACCACCAGAACCTTGGAACAAATCTCAGGGCAGGCACTAAACAACTGCTGTGGTTTTGGTGAAAAGCAGAGATGGGGGAGTGGAAAAGGGGAGGAAAAAAGGAGGGAAAGAAGAGGAAAAGGGGAAGAAA
>VRYO01001272.1:5198277-5219802 GCA_009812075.1 Sialia sialis
AGCGGGCCGCCCGCGGGAGGAACCAATCATCGTGCGCGGGACGCGGGAGCGCGGCCAATGGCGGGCGGCGGGGGTTTAAAGGGGTACTTAAGGCGCGGCGGTTTGAATTCAAACAGCTCCGGCAGCGCTGAGGCGGCGGATTCGCGGTGAGTGCTGCGGCCTGCTCCTGTGGCGGGGTATTGATAATGTACCGCTATTAATGAGGCGTAATAATTCATAAGGGGCCTAAAATTTCTTTGCTCCGCTCACCCCTGCTGGCTTCCTCTCGCCCGCAGGCAGAACCGTACGTGCCGCTGCAGCCATGGACAGGAGCGCCAAGGAGAACCGCGCCGCGCACCCCGGCCGCGCTGCCAAGGTGAGGATATTATATATTATTATAGATTATATTTTCGTGTTCCTGAGCAGTTTGTTTTGCTGGATCGTTGCTCTCGATGCCTGGGAGTTTGCCATTAAGATTTCCCTCGGTTCAGGGAGCGGTCGTTTTTAGTTTTTGCTTGGTGGGTGCATTTCTCCTCATTGCATATTAATTACAGAGCTGACTTTTTAGGCTATTAATATTAGCATATTTTATTAAATAAGGAAATCCTCCTTACATCTTAAGCATTTTAGAGCCTTTAAAGAGAAAGCACGTGTGCATAATTTAATTACTTTGGATACAATTTCTAAGAGCAAGCACTGTATCAGTGTCACTACACTGAATATGTATTTTAATGTATGCTTTCCCGCTGTTTCACATAAAGCCAAATAGGCCTGGTAAGCTTTTGGAACAGCATAAATTTCCTTTCAATCAACCACCCAGCAGATGATTTTTGGTGTTTGTGCTGAAGTGCTTAGTGTGGTTTTGCCATCCTTAGTGGGGTTGTAAGGATTCTGTTGCACAATTAACGGCTCCTTCATTCTTTTCTAAGGTTGCCAATGCCATTGGGGACGGTCCCAAACGCGTCCCCGTGTCCCAGCTCTCAGGCCAGAGCCGCTCGCTGACCAGTGGAGCTCCAGCCCGCGTTCTGTGTCCTGCAAACTTCGCCCAGAGAGTTCCTGTGCAGCCCCAAAAGCCTGCCCTATCAACCAAAGAACTGTCTAGCAACCAAAAAACGCAGCAGCTGCGACCCAAACCGCCCCAGCAGGCGACTGGGAGAGCTCAGGCTGCCAGCAAGAGCGGTGACAAACCTGCCCTGGCTGCCAGCAAGAGCGGCGACAAACCTGCCCCGGCTGCAGCACCTGGTAATTCTCAGGATGATTTAGATGTGATTCCTATCTGTGACACTCAGGATGCTCCCAAAGCTCCTGCTGCTGATCCAGGGACAGTCCTGGAAGGAAGTTCTTGGTTGTACCCCCTAAAGAAGAGCAGCACATGGTTCACCTTGGGTGGTGTTGCAACGTTGTTGTGAATTTCTCTCTAAATTAACCAATCTGGTGTTAAAAACTGCAGGTCTCAGTAGCTAGCTGGGAGTTAATGCAACTGGCACTCAGACCTCACAGGTTTTCCAAGATTCACGTACAAGAATACTTTTGTTTGGGGAGGGGGGAAGAATTCATGGGTTTTTAGTCTCAGAAAGCTTTTAAAATTGCATTTTGCCAGCACTGTTTCTTTCCTAGCAGTTAGCTGTGCTAGGTTGATAAAAATGCCACTGAATGGATTCTAAAAGCTGCATGAGATGATGCACAGGGGTTAGATTTGTTCCCAGCTGTGTGTTTGTGGGTCTGGTCTATAAATTGATTTCCTTCTCTGTACACAGCACAAAACCCTGAAGTAGAAAGCACGTCTAAGCAGAAAACTGAGGAGACTGCCAAGAACAAAACTGAGGAGACCAAAACAAAAAGCGAAGATACTAAAAAGTAAGTTTAATGCAAATTCTAGCTAACCAAGGCCTGCTGGAGTGGCTGTGGAGCCTGGTGACCCCCACACTCTGCAGACACAGCACAAGGAAAGCTGCCTTTGACCTGAGAATTCATCAGCAGCAAGGACTTGCTGCAATCTAAAGAAAACTCTGGGCTGGATGCAGAGCAGCTCTTCCCATGGGGTAGCACTGATATCATGAGTTTTACTCGTGAAAGCAAAGCCTCCTTCATCTGGGCAGGAGGCTGGAGTCTAATCTGGGATGAAATTTAGTTTATGGCAGCTTTAAACTGTTTTGCCATGCCCTGGTGATGTGTCTGGGTTAGGAGCATCTAAAGGAGCCCAGCTTGGTGAATAATCTTTATTTTGTAGCAGTGTGGTTGGTGCAGTGTCTGCAAAATTAAGAAAATAACTTTCATAACTTCCTTTTGAAAAATCTCAATGTCTATTATATTCAGCTGGTATTTTCTTAAAAATTAAAATCTGGTTTACAGCACTAAGCATCTTTTAAACAGGAATGTTATAAACTGTAAATTGAGTCAAAGCCAACACAACCATTGAGCTTTTAACTTTCCTCTTGCAGGAGGCAGTGGTCTCTTGATGATTTTGAAATTGGTCGTCCTCTGGGGAAAGGAAAATTTGGCAATGTGTACCTGGCCCGTGAAAAACAGAGCAAGTTCATTCTTGCCCTGAAAGTGCTCTTTAAAACACAGCTGGAGGAGGCTGGTGTGGAACATCAGCTGCGAAGAGAAGTGGAAATCCAGTCTCATCTCAGGTAAACCTCAGTGAGCTTTGTTTGCATCCAAATAACCTTGACTGTGATAAGGCCTCTTCTTTATGATAAGAGTTCTTTGTGTGTTCTGAGCTGAAATTCCTGTGCTTGCCTTGAAAGTGGTGGGGAGCAGGAAGGGAAGTGAAATATTTTGGACAAACATTGAAATCTCCTTGCAGGCACCCAAATATTCTCAGATTGTATGGCTACTTCCACGACGTGACAAGAGTCTACCTGATCCTGGAGCATGCGCCTCGTGGAGAAGTGTACAAGGAGCTTCAGAGACTCACCAAGTTTGATGAGCAGAGAACTGCCACTGTAGGTTGTTCCAGCTTCCTCTCCATCCCTCTGGGTGACTGGAATATCTGCAGCATAGAGCAAAACTCATTTTTCTTAGCTGCTACTTGGCATCTGGGCAACTTAGTGCTGTGCAGGAATTTATGATCAGAATTGCTTAATAATGCCAGGCCCAGCCTGTGTCACCAGGCTCCAAAGGTTAAGGAGTAATTGCTTGAACTTAAAGCTTTAATTATGCCTCAAAAAGGCTGTGCTGCAGCCAGCTAAACTCAGGGGACAATGTCTTAAAGATTGTGGCTTAAATGTTGTTCTTTGTGCACCCAGTACATGACAGAACTTGCAGATGCCCTCTCGTACTGTCACTCCAAGCGTGTGATCCACAGAGACATCAAGCCAGAGAACTTGCTGCTTGGATCTAATGGGGAGTTAAAAATTGCTGATTTTGGCTGGTCTGTGCACGCTCCCTCCTCCAGGTGAGAATTCAGTCCTTCTGCAGTGCCAGTTGTTGTGCCATGCCGGGAGGGATGTGGGAATTTTTAGAGGTCCTGGGGGAAAAGGCAGCTGCTGTGACAGGAGTGTTGTTATCCTGGCTTTTAGGTCAAACCTTGCTGAGCCTAAAAGGAAGGATGCTGTAGGGTTACTGTGGATGCCAAAGCAGCCCTTGGACTCAAACATCACACTGGATATGTGGTTATTTCTTAGAGTGGGAAATTGCACCTGAACAAGGGAAGAACAGATTTGTTCTAGCGTGTGGGGGAAGAAAAGGAGCCAAGGCTGATTGCAGGGGCTGAGATACTTTCAGAAGTAGAAAATGTCCTGCTGGCTTTTCCTTCCCAGCTGTTGTGGTGGTGCTGAGTCCATTCAGGTGGACTGCACTGAGGAATAAATGCTGGCAATCATCTGTACCTATCTGGCTATTGAAACAGATCCTCTAATTATCTTCATCAATTATTAACTTGGACTTTTCTTCAGGAGAACAACTCTGTGTGGGACGCTTGACTACCTGCCTCCCGAAATGATTGAGGGAAGAACACATGATGAGAAGGTGGATATTTGGAGCCTGGGAGTTCTGTGCTATGAATTCCTGGTGGGGAAACCACCTTTTGAAACACAAACCTACCAAGACACCTACAGAGCTATTTCCAGGGTAAGTGCCAGTGCTTATCTGGATTTATCTGGCTCCTGCTTCTATAGGTCATGCTTCTAGTTCTAGAAGGGTTTCAGCAAACTGAAGCTTGAAGCATAATGAAAAGAAACACAATAATCTACAAATAGTTTCACAAGCAGTGAGAAGCTTGTTTGGGGTTATAATGAAGTAATTTGATCTCATCTCAGTCGGCAGAAGCTGCACAGCTTGCAGAGTGTAACCTGCAGGTTGAGTAGAGCCCTTTGGTTCTAATTTTTAATTTAAATTTAATTTTTTTCCTTAGGTGGAATTCAAGTTTCCTCCGTTTGTAACAGAAGGAGCGAGGGATTTGATTTCCAAGCTCCTGAAGCACAACCCCTTCCAGCGGCTGCCCCTGAAAGATGTGCTGCTCCACCCCTGGGTGACAGCCAACTCCACCAAGGCTCCCAGCAGCAGGAGGAGTGATGCTGCTGCCCCATCCAGAACATAGCTGTAGGAGGGTGACTTTGTGGGTCAGCAAGAGGAACCTTCTACTGTGATGCTTACAATAGGAACAGCAGCTCTTGGCACCTTGGGATGCAAATCCTTGGGTTGGCTGATGTCTTAATTCTCTGCTGCAATTGGAGTTGAGTTCTAGCTGGAGCTTGTGGAATATTGATGTACTTGAAATCAGTTCATGTGGGCCAGGTTTGGTGGTGGAAGTGTGAAGCTGTTGGAGCTCTTGTGCTGAAAATGGTTTGGTGTTCCACTACAAGGAAAGTGTTGTTCTGGCTTGTGGAACAGTGCAATATCCTGGAGATTCCTGCTCCTCCTTCCCTGGGCTGCTCAGGGTGTCCTACCTGTGGTGTAACCTGCAACCAAGTGGGGCTGAATGCCTCTGTCAGTGACGTGGCAATTTGTTTTATCTCTAGTACTAAATGTGAGCACGCCATTTGTAAAATAAAGATGTTACACTGTAGCAGGGTGAGGTTCCTTGTGGCACAGCTGGACTGCTCCCAGAGGTGAATTCCCAAAGTGGAATTGCCACCTCTGTCAAAAAGGAAGCTCAGAGTGCTGGTGCCACAGTTATTCACCATCCCAGATCCCAAATCAGGATTGCAAGGAGCAAATGTGTTGTACTGAACCTGCTTTATTGGGAGCTGAGCCTGCTCTGTGCTTTTCCCAATGAATTTATTCACAGATCTCCTCTCTGATCACATTTTCCAGCCCTTTCTCTCAGAATTGCTCTCAGCTCATGTTGTGTAACAACACCAGATGTTTATAAGACATTCCATGAAGTGGACTGAGGGTCAGGCCCCTTGCCACAAAAATCAAACCAACACTCCAAGCAAACTAAGAGAAAGCCATTTATTTATTGTCTTTTCAGTATAAGACCCTTGGATATTTTACAAACAATTCTAAAAAATGATCCTTCTACAAGCAAGGATTCCAGAATTCAAAATATATTCTTGAATTAATTTAAAATATACTTTGCAAAAAAAAAAAACTTCATCTAAACAAACTGCCAGTAGTTTATACAACCACTTAAGTAATCAGAATTCTGGTCATGATTTATATGAGGCTGTTTCTTTACAGCAAGAAAACTCCAGTTTGGTACTGATGCCTTCTACTGCCTTTTAGGTACATTTATTTAAAATAATTTCAGCTTTATATGTGATGATGAAAAAGAAACTCTGATATTCCTTCTCTATCACAAGACAAAACATCCTGCTCAGAAATTATTCTAACAAAAGTAAACAAGGCTGCCCCAGAGATATTTTGGAATTCTTATCCTTGGTCCACATGAAACCTGTGACTTTGTGGGGGGAAGGAGTTAAGGTGCAATTTTATGTTCTGGCTGAAGGGAGGGGAGGCTGCTCATAAAAAGAAATTATTTGTTCCTCTTTTCCTCCCTCAGCCCCTTCCCATCAAAACCCCACACTCCCTTCCTTTCTATTCACGAAATTTTAGCAGAAATTAAAAGCATCAGGGTATTTTGCTTCTATTTTACTTAAATCAGAGTTCTGCACAAACAGATCTGTCAGAGCCACCTTGGGGTAAGCGCAAGCACAAAGAATTCAGAAAAGAGCAGCCCCAGCTCTGGCTTAAACTCAGCACAGCCCAAAAGCCAGGCTTACCCCAGTGTGACACCACTGAATCTGTTTTGGGATCAGTGTTCAGCTTGGGTGGAATGTGGATGTCCACATCTGCAAACACATTTTATAACAGCAGAGTCCCCACAAGCAAAAAAAAACCCTCAGTGCTGCATTCACCAGTCTGCCCAAAGCACAGGAATTCTTCCAGGGAAGCTGGGAATTGGAATGTTTGGATTTCAGGTGCAGATTTGAGTTTCACCCTCAGGAGCAGAAAGCTGCTGGGGTTAAAGATTAAAAAAAAAAAGTTTCCAGTACAAAGCCAGATCTCAAACTATTAAAACCCCCCAGCTGTTTGGAGGATGTTCACACTGTAATCCTGGTTACACTGATTCCAGTACACTCAGGATTTCTTCATGTCTGTTGGCATTTAAAACACAAAAAGGACTTTAGAAAGGCTCCCAGCCAGCCCATTTTCAAACAATAAAATCTTGGACTGTGGAAGCACTACACATAGTTTGAGAACAGTGCTTCACCTATTGCGACTAAAGCAATTATGACTGCAATAATTAATCACATGGCTACTCCCACTGAAGTGAGCTCAGTGTTGTGCTGCAGGAAGGGCAGTAACAAAAACCTCTTCTAGCAAAGAAACACCCAGCTGCCACTTCAGATTCCAATACACGAGCAAGAGACCTAACTATGTAGTGAGACATTGTTTATATTCTGCTGAGAAGAGAATCTCACCATTTCTCAGCTGCCCAGTAATAAATGAATGCTGTTTTGAAATGGGGAAAAAAAATGAAGGCTCAAGAACTCAAAAAAATGGATTGTAAAGACCCAGAACTCTCAAAAAGCTGGATTACAAAAACCCAGAGCTCTTGAAATTCCCACCTGAAGTGCAAACCAGATCCCATCTGAACAGGTTTTTCCTTAGAAGTGGCAAAAGGGAAAGGAGACAAGGACAGCACTTTTCACAGTGCCACTCACCCGAAAGAACAAAGTAAAAACCACAAGCTGGGATCAACCTGAACCCAACCAAGCCTTTGAGGAGCAAGCAGTGCAGGAGCACAGGGCTCAGGGTTTGAAGACGCCGAGCTTGCGGCAGTAGCGCACCAGGAAGGGCACGGCCACCACGGTGATGCTGATGCGCACGGGGGCGAAGAGCTTGTGCACGGCGTAGGCCAGGACGAAGGTGCTGGTGCCAGCTGCCATCCTGGACTGCAGAGAGGCCTCGCTGAAACCCAGCTTGAACAGCACGGCGCTCATGTCCACCCCGCTGCGGAGGAAAAATAAACGCGGCGCTTTGAATGGTCACAACGTTTCATGTGGCACCGTTCCTGCTCCTGCAGAGATCTGATCTCTCTGCAAAGTGATTCGTAAAAAGTTAAGGTGGATTTGTGTGGGAATTTTGTCTTCCCAAATTTGATGTTTGTTGGTTTCAGTGCCCGAGCTCCCCGAGAGAGACACTGAGGTTTCGACCAAAAGTGATAAAAGCCTTTTATTATTTCAAACAGTTCTTTTTATAACCTCCTAAATGTACCTCTCTAAGCTCCTAGGATTGGTCCAAAGTCTGGCTGCCCAGCCTCCTTTTGACCCTGTTTGGCTTCTTGCAGCCAGGCAGGGATCCATCGGGACCAACCCTGAATTTTCCCGAATTTTCCCCTGGTGGGTTCTGTCTGTATTTGGTACAAGCCAGCTTGTATTGTGACAGATGTCCAACTCTGTTCTGTGTCCTGGGGAGATTGATCAGCTAATGAGGTAGCTGCTGTTGGGCTTGGTGCTCTAACAAAATGATAAATTATCTAAAATAGCAAGTGAAGGAAATGTTAAAGATATCAAATGGGCATTATCCACCAAATTCATTGATACAGACATAGCAGATTTCATCAGGGATTCGATTCAACCATATGTAAAGGAAAAAAAAAAGTGGTCACCCTGTGCCACAATATAGTAAACAGGAGAAATCAGGCACTCATATATTCCCAGTGGAGTTGGGAATAAGCAGCACGGAATGTTTGGGGTAAATTCCCAACTGGAGTACCTCCTGTAACTGATGCATTCCTACAAAGCCACAATTCCCCACCTGACTCCTGTACAGCTCTCCCACATTTTCACTCTAATCCTGTTCTAGTGGCTGCTATTTCCTGCAGTTCAACTGTGTCCAACACCCAGAAAAAATACATTTATCTCTAAGCCCCAGAGCACTTTTTGGCTCTATCTCTCCAGACCAAGCAAGAACAAAAGATATCTGCAAGACAAATACATTTTCTGCATGGTCAGTTATGCTGGTGCTGTGTCTGCTGTTTTCCCTGCTGATTGCAAAATGAGCACGTACAACTCTCTTGTCTCATGCCTGATGGGAGATCAGGTCCATTTATGGACCTATCCATACTCAAAATTCAGGAGGTAACTATAGATCCTGTGTCCTGTCAGAGATAAGCACAATGGTAAATGTGTTTTACCACCACCTAGAGCTGTACAAACCTCACCTTGACACAGCCAGGTAGAAGATTCCCAGAGATACCAAGGAAATTCCAACATGGAAGGAAACCCCTACTGCACCATATTCTTTAAAAATTTGTTTCAGCTGCTGGGATTTGTTGAGTTTCTGGTTGTCAGCACTGGGATCAGTGGCTGTCTTTTTGAGGGGTTCTGTTGCATCCTAAAAAGAAAATAATTAAAAGCATTTGTTAGTATTAAGCAGAAGATTATATTGCAGTTAGCTGAATTGGGATTTGGGATTTTGGGATTTGGGAAGATAGAACTCCTGCTCCTCCACATCAGCACAGCAGATGCTGTGACAGCCCAGACAAGCTCCCTTCTCCCAAACATTCCTGTCAAAGGAATGCACTGAGCTTGGTGTGAACTCTTGCACAAGTCAAGTTTCATAATGAAATCCAGATGATTTGATCCAAACGTGTGCCAAGGAACACCCCCACAGCTGCTGGAGCCATGAGAGATATTTGCTTCCAGTCACTGCTCAGCTTTACCCAGTGCACTTTTGGTTCCAGTGGCACTGGAAACCCACCTGGTACCATTTAATAAACCTTTAAATTCCTATAAATCCTGATCAAAGGAACAACTGAAACTGTTTGGGGCTGGTGTCAAGAGCCCAACTGCACTGAAAATGTTTGTCACAGTCAAAGTCACCCACAGATTTTTGTTTGGGTACATTTCGAGTGCAGAACTTCATAGTAAATCATATCCCAAAGCAATCTGAAAAGAAATCAAAGGAGGGCATCAAATACTACAAAAAAACCCAGGATTTGTCTCTAATTAGACAGCAATTGTCAGGAAATATTAGAGGAGTCCTTTCTTTGCAGCCGAGCTCAGCAGCAGTTGTGACAATGTCACAGCCACCACAGGACAGGTACAGCCACCAAGAGCCTGCCACCACTGTCCCGCAATGGTTTCAAGGCACACAAATTAGAATTAAAATATTCCTGATTAATTCTTGGACTTACTAAGATTGTAAATTAACATACAACACTCTCATGGTAAGCACACCACCCGCCCAAACCCGAAACCCCATTTGTTCGCTGCTTTTCTCTTGTAATTATTTGTGTTATTTTTGTATTTCATTTTGATAGGAAGCCATACAAATACAGAAACAGGAAATTGTGTAGCTCAGCTTATCCTGATTCTTGTAGTTTTAAAATTTTCAAGCATGATGGATAATTTTGGATGTTTCTTTTACGCCTCACGCGCTTTGGGTCTCACGGATGTTTGTTCTGATCTTCCAAATCTATTCCAATTCATCCATATCCACAGGCTCTCACACCAGGAATGGTATTGAAGCAAAATGTAAAAAAAGAACCACTTCCACAGATATTATTTGGAGAACCCAGCGCAGTCATGTACGGAATAATGTCCAGCTTATCAAGTAAAGCTGCTGCCTATTTCCATGTCACTCTGCCACAACATTTCAGCTAAAACCCCGATTTTATTCGCATCATTCAGCCGATTTAAAGCACGAACACTTATCGAAAACACCCCGTGTTTAGATATAAAAACATATCCAGCACAGCTCGTGATGCTTGGCAGAAACCACGCCGCAAATTCCGCTGTGTGCAGGAAGCTCACACCACACCGTGCCCACAGCAGGTGCAAACAGCCCCCCAAGGAACCCGAAAACCATCCCATGGGGATGGAACGGGACGGGGGTGATGATACCTCCAAAAAAACCCTTAGAGACAGCCCCAAAAAGCTGAGGAGCGCTGTTTTACGGGGGCATTTGGAGCCCTCACGTACCTTGGCGCTGGCGCGGAGCGGGCCCGGCCCCGGCGGGAGCGCGGCCCGGGCGGGGCAGCGCTGAGGGGCGAGCAGCGGGGCCAGCGAACGGGCCAGCGGCGGGGACAGGCGGCACAGGCGGTACATGGCGGCACGGCCCGCACTCAGGGCAGCGGGGACAGCGGCGGGGACAGGCGGGACATGGCGCCACGGCCGGCACTCACCGCCCTGCCCGGCCCGGCCCCCCGAGCGACATCACGGGCCGGGCACACGCCCCGGCCGCCTCCTTAAAGCCGCAGCGGTCGTTTTCATGTCCGTGTTTGTTGTGTCCGTGTCCGTGTCCGTGTCCGTGTCCGTGTCGGTGTTTCTTCGTGTCCGTGTCCGTGAGGCGCGCTATTGCTGGGTCGGCCACGGTGCAGCCACCTCTGATCTCGGCAAACCTGGGCAAAGGCGTCCCCACCCTCACAGACAAGAATTTCGTCTTAATATCCAGTCTAATCCTTCCCTGTTTCGTTTTGAAATCATTTCCCCTCATCACGTCGCTCCAGGCGTTTATAAATACACAGAACTACAGAATATCCTGAGTTGGGCTGGACCCACGAGGATGATCCAGTCCAGCTCCTGGCTCTGCAAGGACACCCCAACAATCCCCAATAAACCAGAGGGATTCTTCCTCAGGGAGGGTGACAGGGTGAGAGGGAACAGCTTCAGATGAAGAGAGGGGAATTCACACCAACAATCCCACCCTGGCAGCGCTGTCCAAACTTTCCTGGAGCTCCGGCAGCCTCTGGGCCATACCCATTCCCTGGGCACTGACCTGCACATCTGGGGGAAGAACCTTTCCCAATATCCAGCCTAAATCCCTCCTGGAACAGCTCCAGCCCTTCCCTGAGTCCTGTCACAAGTGCAGCACCTTGCTGAGCTTCCCGAGGTTTGCACAGTCCCAGCTCTGAAGCTTGGCCAGGTCCCTGTGGATGCCATCCCATTCCTCCAGTGTGTGATCACCCCAGGTCCATCCTGTTCCTCCAGTGTGTGACCACCCCATGTCCCTGTGGGTGCCATCCCATTCCTCCAGTGTGTCACCACCCCATGTCCATCCCATTCCTCCAGTGTGTCACCACCCCATGTCCATCCCATTCCTCCAGTGTGTGACCACCCCATGTCCATCCCATTCCTCCAGTGTGTGACCACCCCAGGTCCATCCTGTGCGTGCCATCCCATTCCTTCAATTCGTGACGACCCCACACAGCCAGGAGCTGTCTGCAAACTGGCACAGGGTGCCCTCATAACTGCTGGTGGAATTCAAAATGTAAGGGATTCTCAGAACACTGTGTCCGTAAGTCAAAGTCTGGAAAAGAACACAGGAATTAAAAATGTAAGGAATTCTCAGAACATTGGCTCTGTAAATCAGAGTCTGGAAAAAAGAAGAGCATTTAAACTGAGGCCTTGGGAAAAGCTTCCCAAGGTGCTGGAAGCAAGAATGTAGATTTAAAGCTTAAAGCAGAGATATGTTAAATAGAGAAAAGTTTAGCTATAGAGTTTAAGATATAGAAAGAATAAAGTAGTTGTAAAAGTGATAAAAGTCTTGGAATAGATCTGTGTGCCAGAATAGGATTGGCTGAGAAAGGTCACGCTGTGATTAGACAGAAATTTCTTAGTATTGGATTAGAAACATTAATATCTTTGTTGGCAATGTTTTAATGGTTAATAAATCCTTAAAAATCTTGTAACCATAACTCTTGTGACTTCTGGCCATGCTCTCAACACCTGTAACAAGAACTCACGTTTTCTGTGGAAGATAAGAAAAATAAATCTCACTTTCAAAGCAACTGGAAGTCCCACCTCTCTGCCTCTTTTGAAAGAAGAAAGAATCCCAGTGGAGCATGATAACATGGTGGCAAAAAGCCCACAGGCTGCCACCACAAGGGTTTCATTCTGCATTTCGCTGAAACGATCTGTTCTGTCTCAGCAGCACTGCCACCTCCAGGGCTGCACACTGCCTGTAGTTCCTCATAAATCCAGCCCCTCTCTGAATGCTTTAGTTCCTCAGAACTAAATTTCAATTTTTATTCCTGCTCCAAAGTCTTGGAATCGGTTAGTTTTTATCTTCTGCCTTCACTCAGAGTCAGGATTGGATGCTCAAGAGACGGATTTCTCGTTCAGACTTTGTTGTTTATTAAATCTTATCTAAAGTACAGAGAATTCTGCAACACTTCCAGCTATCAAAAAGCCAAAAGTGAGAAAGTGGAGGGGAATCCAGCTAGTTGCAAGGTCTTTTAGAGGCCAACTATCCAATAAAGAACTAGCATCTATATTATTTATAATTTTGACCCCATGACCAAGCAGCTGTGACTCGCACCGCAGTATTTGCTATCCAACCAAAAATACTGCCTGAGCCATGAAGAAAAAGAAAGAAGAAAGGGAGAACAACCAAGAACCTCCCATACCGCATTCTAAAACCCCAAATTCCAAATCCTTCACCATGTGAAATCACACATTTCTATTCTAACTACACATCTGTACTTTAACTCCATCAAATTTGGAGCCTTCTCCAAGGCCTCAAGTCCAAAGCCGTGTGCTGGGGATCAGTGCCAGAAAGCACAGAAAGTTTCAAACTCTGGGTTCCAACAGCAAAGCAGTTTGCTGTGTTTTCTGTGAGTGTTGACACCGGAGCAGACAGATGGTGTTGGCATGGCAGCGCTCTGAGCAGAGCACACCACAGCTTTGTCCTTTTTCTGTCTGAATAATAAAAAAATCCCAGGAGTTAATGGTGGTCTCAGTGAAGGAACTGCACAGGAACACTGGGCACTTCCCTGTGTCTGCCTGGCAGATCCATCAGAGCTGCTGTGGGACAGAAAGCACAGAGCTGCTCTCATGAGACAGATGTGCTGCTGCTGGATGTCCAAAAATCCTGGGCAAGTGCAGAAAGGAGTAGGAGGTCACTTAATGAGGCATGAAGGCATTAGGGCTGGCAGCTGTACGTGCACAGCAGGGCTGGTGCTGCCTCCAAAGCTCAGTGGGAGGTTTGGCTTGGGAGCAGGAAGGAACAATAAGATAAACAGCCAGTGATAAATGCTCAGTGTAAAAGGAGCAAACAGCCAGGCTGGAGACACCTTAATGGGAATTTGGTTTGTAAGACATTAGCTCTGTCCTGCCCATGGTAACTAAAACAAGGGAGGGGGCACAGCTTGCAGAAACAGCTCAAGAAAAGGCTTCTGCACAGACACATGTGTTTACAAACACATCTCAAAGTGTTTTGGTGTCTACACTAAATATAAGATAAGCTGAAGAAAAGGGGGCTGCAAAATGCTAAAAAAATACGCAGATCTCAACAGCTCTGCAGTTCTGAAACAAGAGTATGGAGTGTGCGGGTGTGAACCCCAAATCCAGATGGGCCAGGGATGTGTTATTTAAAAATAAACTTCAATTACTGGTGCACTTTATCTGCTGCATTTGTGCTCTGTCTGGACCCCTGCTCCATCTCTCTACCTGTCTCTACATAAATATACTCTTATTTTCCATTTGCAATCTTCCAGCAGCCAGACAGTGCTGCTCTGGTTTTGTGTTATTTGTGTTATTGCAGCCACTGTTTATCATCGGTAAGAGGAAAGCTGGGAATTGAGCTGAGAGCTATTGAAGAGGCAGTAGGTACAATGTCACCAGGAGATTCATTTGAATTCCTGTGAGGCAGAGACTTTTCCATAATGACCATTCTCTATAATTTGTCAGAAAGGTTTGTCATGTTTTTATCAGAATGTGTATAATGCAGTAACACAGGGGGTACTCTTTATCAAGGCATCTATTATAAACCTCTTAGATAACCATTTCCCTTCCATAATTTGACTTTCTGAAGTCAAAATCTCTCTTGGTTTGACAGCACTGTAGGAACAGTGACAAAACTGAAGTGTGCTCCAATGTGTAATTTCTGCAAGCAGAAATCTGGGGTGCAGAGTTGTTCGGTCTGTGCTTTGCTGAAATCCAAGCTAAAATACAAGCACTGATACCTGGGGGACTCTGCAGCGAGCTGCTTTAGGAGTTAAATCCATTTGCAGGGATAAATGTGATCAGCAATTCAGCTTGGGAGAATGTCTTAGCCAAACTACAAGGATGTTTTGATGATGAAGAAATCTTAGAAGTCTACTAAGTTTTCCAAATTGCATAAGAGAAGATTCATTACACGTTTTTCAAATGATTCCATCTACCAATAATTCAGGGATTGTGAATGTGCTGCTACCAAAGTTTAATGTCTTCTAATGGACACGTAGGAATTGGTTCCTGTGTGAGAGTGGGAGGCAATTTCTTCTTCGTGCTGGAAGCTGTGTCATTTAGCATTATTACAAATGTAGTAATGTCATGCATATAAATATAATGAGAGGAGCTGTGAACTGATCATGAACCTCATTTAGGACAGAAGCAAAGGCAAATTTTTTCATATTATAGTAAATTAAGGGCATGGCATGTGAACTAGTTTTAAGTGGCCTTGTTCTTTAGTACATTGGCTTTTTCACATCATGTTCCAAGAATGTTTGAATCATAAATATGAGATAATGGAGCTAGTCGATAAGTTGAATAAGAATAAAAGTGATGCAAGGAAAGGAATATCCATATGGAGTTGATAAATATATTTATTAGTGAAGTTCTGGGTCACAGATCCTCGAGTACAAGAAGCTGTCAGGACATCTTTCTTCTCAAGGAAAACCTGTAGAAAGTCATTAAATCCTGGTAAATTCTATTGAAACGCTAGGATTGCTAAATCCAATTAAAGCCAGTCCAGGTATTTTCATCTTTGAGAGGACTTCAGGGCAAGAAAAGTTTCTAAACAGGACAGCAAAGAAGAAATGACTTGTTTAATTTATCTGGAAATCTTTAAAGAGTGGGACTGTCCTGGAGATGCGTGGGAATCTGTGATTGTCCAAGCAAGGGAACTGTGGGTTCAGCTCAAATCCTCCTTAATGGGGCAATTCCTCTGCACAAAGAATTTCCCCTCTTTAACCCCTTAGACTGGACGGGCAAAAAGAGGTGTAAAGTCAGAAGAGAAAAAATAGAAATGAGAATATCCCTGTTGCTCGTGTGGATGGGCTTTGCTGCTGATTCCCTTTGTGTGGAGGAAGCAGAATCCTTCCAGAAACTTTTCCCCTTTGCCACCGAAGCTGCAGGAAAAGCAAAAACCCTCCAACAATATTTTTAGTGTTAAAGAATTAATGCGTTACTTTATTTCTGGCCAGGATCTTGCTCTGGCCAGGATGTACCACAGAAATCATTTCGTCTACACATAGCCCGGGTATGCAGAGAAAATCTTTCTGTGACACACGGATTTTACTGCACTTTTCACAAATTTTATGCAGTCACAACCCGCAGAGACTCATTGGTTCAATGCTCGACGGTTCCAGGTTCCACATTTCTTAGTATTTGGTTTCCTGTGGTGACAGATCTCTTCTGATGCTAATTAGTTCCTCATTCTTATCTCTCCTTCCCCAGACCAGGTGTCTGCCAGAGCTCCAGGGGTGTTGTTTGGAGCTGATGGTTCATTCATAGCCCTGGATGGATGTTATCCTTGG
This sequence comes from Sialia sialis, assembly GCA_009812075.1. Classification (NCBI taxonomy): domain Eukaryota; kingdom Metazoa; phylum Chordata; class Aves; order Passeriformes; family Turdidae; genus Sialia; species Sialia sialis. Next base: position 5,214,173 of record VRYO01001272.1, read on the forward strand.
AGTACCCTTGTTGAGACAATGCCCTTGGAAAGAAACTCTAATTCCCTTCCCCCGGGGCAGAAGCGAACACAGGCTGGACTTGATGATCTCAAAAGTCTCTTCCAACCTAGTTCATTTTGTAATTCTGTGAAAACCGACTAAAGTTATCAAATAAAAAAACTGTTAAACTTGGTGTATTTCCCAGCACCTTGCTTGACACAAGCCAGCAGCATTCATTCTCCCCTCCACGAGATCCTCCCCAGCGATCCTCTGATGAGGTGTTTTTCCATTTGGCCGGTGTGATGTGCAGCCTTTTGGATGTGTGTGAGTGCAAATCACGTCCTGCTGGGTGCGGGATTGATGGCCCAGCAGAGCAGGGAGGTTATTTCCTCCCAGAGCAGCAGGAGTGACAGCAGAATCCTCTCCCTCAGCACCCCTGTGCCCTGCCTGCAGCTCTGAGGGCACACAAAACCTTGCACAGGAGCAGCTCTCACCTTGCTGAGACCATTAATCTGGGTTATTTTGGAGGAGCAATAATTGCTGCACCCATTGCTGGTTCCTTCGTGGACCCATTCCCCATTGGAACACGGTCTTTAAAAATATCACTCATCTTCTGTGGTGCCCAGCAAAGCTTCCATAAGTCATGTCCGTGAAGAATTTATCATCTGCCACCCTTAGATTGATATTTATGTTGCAGTGAAGTGCAAACAGTCATTGCTGTACCTGGGGTTTGGCATTTGGAGAGGATATTTGGTGGTTATTTATTTATCATTCAGTGCAGCCCACTCTATTTGTCATTCAGTGCAGCCCACTCACAGCAGAGGTGTTTGCTCCAGACCTGCAGCAACAGAAAAGAGCTTTCAAACTTCCAGATAAAGTCGGGTAGCCCAGCAAAAGTGTAATGCTGATTGCTAGCACAGAAAAGCTGCAAACGGAGCTGCTTGCTGAGTTCTGCCCAACATCTGCTGCCACCAACATGGGCAAAGTGGTGGTTTGTGGGGTGAAAAAGGGTGTTTCACACCTCATCCGATTCACATAGACTTCCAAATTTGCGCAGAGATTCTTTACATTTAAGAACTGCTTATTTATCTTTAATTTTTTATTCCTCTCACTACTGATGATGATTTAGCGTAATAAGAAGTTAGGAAAAATTAGGCAAGAGATGCTCCAGTCAATTAGGGAAGAGTTTGTCCAAGGACGGGGCTTGGAGAAACCCGGGATCGTGGGATGAGCCCCTGCCCGTGGTGGGACCGGATGATCTTGAAAGTCTCCAACCCAAACCATTTAATGTGGTTTATATTTATTTTTCTAAACGTTCAGCGATTTCAGATTGTTTTCACAGCATAAGAACCAGTTGTCCTCTTCCCCTTAGGCTCGAAAGCTGTGTAAATAGTCGATAACATCCTCTTGTCGCAGCCCATAACTCGCATTCCCAAGGGCGGATTTCTCTGCCCTTTGCTCCTCACCGATATTGCTGTAAAGCCAATTGCCAGCCCATTTCCATGGAACAAGCAACAGCCAAGGCCAGATTCCCTCTTTTCCACCTCTCACTGCATAATGCCGTAATGAGATTCTGGTCAGCCGGTTCAGTGCGATGCAGAATTCAATCTGCGCTCGGAAAAGGCTGCTGTGAATTACCGGGCACGGTGATTAGCCCCTGTTTGTCCGAGGTTACTGCAAATTGTTGCCACATCTCGCAGGTGGAGTGACGCACACACACTCGGGGCATAGAAGGGAATGAACACCTTGGCTTTGCACATCGGGTCCTGGTGGGGCTGGCATAAGGGAAAAATCCACCTGGGAACTGCCAGTCCTCAAATCCTGCTGGCTCTAGGTTCAGCAGAACAAGCAGTAATGTGTTTGGCACAAGGGGATGTCCCCCTGCTTGCGCCTTACCTCTCTGTTCTTGCACCTGACAGAGTTTGAGGGGATGTTATAAAAAATGTCTTGCCTGTAAGAGAGCTCAGAGAAGCTGTGGCTGCTCCTGGACCCCTGGAAGTGCCCGAACAGGATGGATGGGGCTTGGAGAAGCCTGGGACAGGGAAAGTTCCAACCCAAACCATTCCCTATTTCTCTGATTCTGAGTATCCTGGCACCTTCTCTCGAAGTCTTCTTCTGCTCTTCTCAGCCAGAATTTGAGATAACACCAGAATCTGTAACCACTTGAATGACCAGACTTTAGTGATAAAATTATCTAAGCAGGCATTTCATAGAAGTGAGGAGCTATAATGAGCCCACAGCTAGGGAACAATGTTGATTACAGCCGCAGCCACAAGCAGATTTTTGGTCTGCTGATCTTTCTAACATTTAACAATGGGAAACATTGTTTTAAAGCATTCAGCCGATCATTTATAAAACATTTATGTCATGTTTTCGAGTGTGAATTGGTGAAGTAGAACCACCATAAATAGAGTCATTGTGTTTTTTGTCAGCTTTGAGATCTTACAAAGTAAGGAACCTTTTCTGGGGCTGTGGCATGTGTGCCCTGTTCCCAGCTGTGTTACAGTGCCCGGTGCTGCTCTGGCTTTGTGGTGCTGATTTTTGGGCGATCTCAGGAGGAGGAAGGAGCCTGTTCTGTGCCTCTGGGAGTGTGACTTGCTGTGTTCTCTGCCTGACACTGGCACAGGAGCCATCCCTCAGGATGTTCTGTCTGTATCCGAAATCCTTTAACATACCTGACAGCCTGAGAGCAGGCATTGCAGGAGCTCGTTGGAGCCCAGGCTCTGATCAGGGAGACTTTCCAAGCAGGGCAGAGTGGAGAGATGCCAGCCTGCCGATGGCAATTTGTGGCCTGCCACCCGTGCCTTACATCCTTCAGTCAATGGATGGCACTGCTGCCTTTGCACTGCTCGAGTGCACTTGGGACTCACTGCTGGCTGGAACGGGATTCCTGCAGAGCCAGCTCCTCTGGGATGGAGCAGAGGCTTTGGGGCTGTCAGGAAAAATCCACAACCACCAGAGGTTCATGTCCAAAAAGGAGACAGAGGAGTCCCTTTTGCTTTATTCGAATAAAGGGAGAGGCCATGGGGCATCCCCTGGGATCTCTCCGATTTTTGGAGGATGCAGCCTCCTTTTTATCCTATTTTCCTGGCCACATTTCCCTCTGTTTCCCCATTGCTGAGGTACTTGAGAGGCACAGACTTCCCGGAACACCTCATACCTGAGATTCCCCTCTAATGTATAACCCTCCCTATTCATTTTTAATTCTTATATAATTCATCGTTTCCCTCCCATTGTTTCTTTCATCTTCCAATACCTGCTTTAATTTTTACAGTCTGTTTGTAAAGACAAATGTCTTTTTTCATTCATCAATCAGTGCAATCGATCCTATTGTTTCTTCTGTCCTTCAGTGCCAGCCTTATCTCCCAGCAGAACCACAGCTTGTTTGTAAAGACAAATCCAGCATTCCTCTCAGGGTCTGCCGGGGGGTGACTGGGACCAGTTACTCACTGCCCAGTTCCTGCTGGGAGCAAGGCTCAGCCAGCTGTGCACATCTGGCTGAGGGGAGCTCGACCTGCTTGGGCTCAGCCTGTGTGAGCCAGGGACGAGCAGATCTGCTGGGAATGCCGTGGGAGATCACAGCAGAGAATCATGGAGTGGTTTGGGTTGGGAGGGAACTTAGAGCATCCCACTGCTCCCCTGCCATGGCAGGGACACCCCCATGTGCCAGGCTGCTCCAGGAACTGTCCCCATCCAGTGTCCCAGCCAGGATCCAGGGGCAGCCACAGCTTCTCTGGGCAGGAATTTCTTCCCAATATCCCATTATTCATTATTTCTTATTAATAATGAGTAACAGATTCTTCATTATTTGTTACCCTCTGGGATAGAGCATGAAAATTCACTTATTATTCATGGATTTAGCAACTTTATTGGTTTGTCACAGACTTCTCGCTTGAGCTTGCTGAGGCAAATTCTTAATTACAATGTTGTGATCCCAGAGTTGGTAAAATGGAGAAGAAGAGCAAGGAGATAGAGTAAAGTGAATTTAAAAGGAGAATCAGAAGGTAGAGCTGAAAATTTGAAAGGACATTGGATGTTGTACAAAGGTTGTTCAGCACTCAAAGCAAAGGAAGGGGAAGGTTACAAGAAAAGCTCTATGTGAACAGAACTTTTTCCAGCAGCCTATATTTAAAAATAACCTGATTCCAAAAGCTCCCGAAGAAACTCAGCCTGAAAACACTCTTGGTTTAGCTGGGTGCAGCTCAGTGCCATGAGCAGTGCTGCAATTATGAAGTGGATGTAAATCAGAGTGGTCTGTGCCTTAATTACCAGTCTGGCCCAGCAGCAGGTCCAGCCCTGTGGAAACCCCAGGAGCTTTGTGTGGTGTCTCACCCCACAGACTAATTGGTCACTTGTCTTCTAGAAATACTTTCAAGATAATTAAGGAAAAGCAATGAATTGGGAGAATATTTTGCTTCTAATTGGGTGTCAGATTTATTAAACCCTTGAAAATGTGAAGGTTTTGCTAATAACCAGAAACCCTCAGCTTTCTTTGGTGCTGCCTGCTTTGTTCTGAGCTGTTTGTGGAATAATCAGGTTTTAATGGATGTGACATTCACCAAGAGGCTTTGGTTTGGGAGAAGCTCTTCTGCTGACAAAGTGACTCTCAGTTTTGCTGGCCTGAAAAGAAAGAATTCCTCTTTGGGTGTTACAAAACCCAAATTTGCCTGTTATTTGAAAAGCCTTCAGCTGCCCATGACAGTACTGCAGGCAAAGTAATTGTACTGCAAAAAAAGGCCTAAAATACACATTGTCAGCTCTGGGTTAAGCAGCTCTGTTTTCTGCTGACTTGAAGAGTAAATAAACATCAGCTGCTGGGAATCGACCTCAGGAATTCAGATTATTGATGCAGCCTTTGGGATCTGGAGTTCCTGGATGATTGAACCCACAAACATCAGGCCCGCACTTGTAAGTGGTTTCCATGGAAATAATATTAAATGCTGGTTAAAGAATGGAAGAACAATGTACACATCTTTTAGGGATTTTTATGCCAAAATAATTCATTCTAAAAGCTGGTGTGAAGCAGTTCACACTCTGATGCTGTGAGGCCCAGAGCTGTTTAATTCTGGTTTTGTGAGGGGTGAAGTGCTTCTAAATGCTCATGGCAGGAAAATACTGTGCAGACAGAAGTTGCACGAGCATTTATAATTCATTTATAATTTATAATTCTCTTTTATCTTCACTTTACTTGCAGAGAAACTGTGCTGATGAACATGGCAGTCTTTCGTTAACCAGTATTTAATATCAGTATTTAATTCTCAGCTAGGAGAAAGGGTTTGGGCTTAGCTCAGATTCTTTCTTTTTCGTTTTCAGAATAAACTCAAGAATTTAGGAGGAAATTATGAACTCTTTGGTCCATTTTGAAGCTGAGGAGATGAAATGACAAACCAGAGCATTCAGCACCCACAGAGACCCCAGAATAATAACTTGGAATAAGGAGATAGTGAAAAAAGGAGGAAATCTGGAAAACCCTCTGCTTTCCCTGGGTAACTGCAGGGCCAGGGAAGGCAAAGAAGAGGGTGGGAATGGGGCAGAAGAGGTTGGAGAAGCAGAATCCCAGTACAGCTGGACAAAAATGTCCATTATTCATGCAAGAAGAGTGGAAGTGCCTGGGTGTTGGGGGTTGAGGGGGTGGATCTATTCTTTCCCTT
>VRYO01001272.1:5246617-5257327 GCA_009812075.1 Sialia sialis
CTCCCAGGGAACAATTCCTCCCCAGTATCCCACCCAGCCCTTCCCTATTTCAGTCTGAAGATTTGAATCATCCCACCTGGGTGGGTCTTGCCCTTCAATGTGGGCAGGGAGCTGTGCAGCAGCTGCTGTGGCCCTGCTGGGTCTCAGTGCCCAGGTGTCCCCTGTGCTGTCCCAGGTGGAGCTGACAAACAGCAAATTTGTTCCCAGTGTCCTTGGTGATGCCCCATTCCTTTGTGGATTCCTCCCAAATCTTAACTCTTTGAAATCCTGGTTGAAGTTTCCTGATCAAATGCCAACTGCTGGACTCCTGCCCCACTGCCCACACCAAATTTCCATGTTCCATGTGATGGTTTCTTGTCCCTCTGTGGATATCTAAGTCTAAAGAAATGTTAATCTCTCAGGGTGTCTCCAGGTTTGTGCTTAGATGTTAATTCACACCTAATAACTGAGTTTAAATAGCTGGGAGCGCTCCTGATCCTAAACCTCGGTGGTTCAAACAGCAAACCCTGCTCTTCACGAACAGAAAACCTCATTGCAGTGGGAATGGAATGGAGCTGGTTGTGCTAATGGCCCAAATAATGACCGGGTTTGACTGCAGAGTTCTGTGCCTGGACTCAGCTGTTTGCCCATTCATACAAATGCTGTCAATTATAAAATATTTAGACATTTATTGATGGGGAAATTGCCTGCACAGTGCTGAATTTAATGTGAAAGAAACAAATCTGTCTGTAATTTGCAGAATATGCTGTGTTGAGTTGACTTAGCTGGATAAGTCATGTTCCTGTGAATTCAAATATTTGCCTTAAATATATGAGGATTTCCTAACACATCTTTGAGCAAATGCTAATCCTACTGTGTCTGTGAACTTCTTGATTTTCCTGCAGAAAAACTGACTCAATAAATCCATAGTAATGATACCTTTAGATGCAAAAGATATAATTTCATCCTGCCATTTCTTACACCGTCTGGGGGAAAATGCAGATATGTTGTTTAGCCCTTGCCTTGCCTTGCCTTGCCTTGCCTTGCCTTGCCTTGCCTTGCCTTGCCTTGCCTTGCCTTGCCTTCCCTTCCCTTCCCTTCCCTTCCCTTCCCTTCCCTTCCCTTCCCTTCCCTTCCCTTCCCTTCCCTTCCCTTCCCTTCCCTTCCCCTTTTTTCCCCCTTTCCCCTCCGCTTTTTTCCCTTTTCTCCTTTTCCCCTTTTTCCTTTCCTACTTTTCCTTCTCCTCTCCCCTCTCTTTCCCCCCTGGCTCTGTAGTTGTGAATATTCACTAACTCCTGTTGTGGGTTCAGTCCCTTGGCCATTCCCTCTTTCCCTTCCCATCAGGGACAGCCTCGTTGCGTTCCTGCAGTCCTGGATGTGTGCACCAACAATTCCAGAGCAGGGCTGAGAGCTGAGAACTGAACCTGGGGCTGGACAAACCCACTCCCCAGCTCCTGGGTAACCTGAGGGGAGCCTGGGCCCAGAAGGGTGAGAGATCTGTGGGGCGTTTTACGGATTCTCTTTCTGTTGTGTTTGCACATAGGACTGAAAATCTGGATTTTTTTTCCCCTCTTTTTTCTGGAGCTCAGTGGGCAGAGTGTGGAATTCCAGGCCAGGAGCAGCCTGAGGAGTGGGAGATGTGGAACTGGCGCCTTCCAACCCAAACCATTCCAGATTCTCTGAATTAAGAGGCTTTTGCCCAGTTTTAGACTCAGTTTGTGGTTCTGTGAGCCCCCAGACTGCTCTGGTGGGATGTGATGCTCTGACAGAAGCAAACGTGATTCTCAGAGATCTCTCCAGATTTTATTCAGCACAGTATGTTTTGCTTAAAGGCAAAGCACTGTATGAACCAGCCCTGTTTAAATTGCTTTTAAAAGAGGAAAAAGTAGGACATCAGAGAAAGAGAGGACATCAGGTGCAACAAGAGCTAAATACACAATAATAACCTGAGGCAGAATATCGTGGCACACCATGCTCCAGAGTGCAGAGATACACAACACTGAAAAAAAAGCAGATTTTTTACAACAGGCAGGCACAGTCCTTGCACAGCACAGAAGTTGTGTGGTTCCCCTTGCTGATTCCACATCCATGTGCTGCAAAGTGTGGCAGGCTGGGCTAGCAGGACACAGCTTGGGGCTGAGCTGGGCTTTGTGACACACACAGAAAGCTGAAAGCACTGGGGATTTCTTTGGTCTCTTGTTGAAACAGGGAGAATTTCTATTTGTGCCTGTCCTGCTCCACTGTGACCTAGGTTTGGCTCTTATTTTTTTTTAATTTAGCCTTTCTAAAATGAAGGGTTATAGGATTAGGTGAGGGCTGGAGCAGAAGGAGTGTTGGAAAGGGGGAAGTCTGGAGCATGTGATTATGAGAGGAAATGAGAACTCAATAATGGAATTTGGGTGTGATCAGAGGGCAGGAGAAATAGGGAACATGAGTTTGGTTTGTGGTGGGGCAGGAGCACCGGGAGAGGTGGTTCTGGGCCACGGGGAAATTGGGAAATGGGGCTGCTCCCTGTGGGATGCTGAGGATCAAACACAGCCCAGGATGGGCAGAGAGGGAAATATGCTGGGTCTGGAGTCACTGAAACACCAGCAGCAGTGTGGGGCAGAACTGGGGACACAGGGGAGTCCCAGAAATAAACAATAATAATAATAATAATAATAATAATAATAATAATACCCTGAGTGCAGGGTAAAGCTGCAGCAAGCACAGACTGCCCCAGGACATCCATTTCTCAATGAATAAACTCCTCTCTGCCACACACATCTGGTTTCTTCCAGCTGCTGAACTTACAGGTGGACATTTCCAAGGAATCCCTGCAGCTTTCTGCAGAGCTGCATTCAAAGTGTTTTTGCATTTTAGCTCTCTCTGAGGTTCAGATCTACTTAGTGAGGATTTATCAAAAGGAGACTTCTGGGAGTTTTTACAAACATAGCAATTACTATATTGGTCAAGGCATTCCAGCTTTAAAAAAATAATTGGAAATTCAAGGCTATGATACTGTTATATCACAATAAATAATGTAAAAGTCTTCACGTGAATCAATCCTATCAGGCAGCTGTTGAAGCCACACTGTCACTGATATCATAGTGAAAACTGATTTCAGTGCGAGAGAAATGTTTGCTTTCACCCTTTGAAAACTGAACTCAGGCTGCTTTACGTCAAGCAGCAAAAATGTCAATCTATTCTTTCATTAAAAGGTGGAGGCAGGGGTGCAGAGCAATGCTGTTACCTGTTGGTGTTTGGAAAAGCAGCTTTCCACAGAGGTTACCAATGAAATCTTTTAGAAAACACCGACCTGCTGGCAGTGGCACAGAGATAAAGCAACAGGCACAGACAAATGCTAGAGGGAATATTTTCTCAGTCTCTAGAAGGTGGCATTCCCTTTCAGGATTCACTTTTTCCCAGTACATTTTTGAAGCTGTTTTGTAAATAAGCCACTCTGGATTTCCTTCCATTACCACTATTTAAAAAACTTTGAATAATTCAGTTGAAAACTGGTTTTCACTCTAAAAAGTAAGAAACAAGGGCATCATGTAGGAGGCTTTTGTCTTTCCTGCACCCTTCCTTCAGGCACTGCGTTTAAAGTGAGCTGCTCTTTATCTCAAGATATACATCAATAAATTCCTATTTATACACCTGTGGCGTGGCTTTTCCCGCCCAGAGCCGGGTGTTTACAGCATGCACTGTCCCACACTCATGCCATAGCAGCAACACACGATTTCTTTGAAGGTCTTCCTCATCTCCAGGCTCCTGAAGGCGTAGATGAGCGGGTCGATGACCGAGTTGCACATGATGAGCACCAGGTAGGTGTTGAAGTGCGCGGTGTAGCAGATGCAGTAGGGGTTCATGGGGCAGGAGATGATGAGGATGAGGTGGAGGAAGAAAGGTGCCCAGCAGACGATGAAGACCCCCAGGAGGATGGTGATGGTGACAGCCCCCTTCATGCAGGTGCGCTGGGGGGGCACGCCCTCGACGGGCAGCGCCGCGATGCGCTTGACGTGCAGGCGGGCAAACAGGAACATGTGCACGTACAGCGAGGCCATGAGCAGCAGCATGGTGAAGAACATGGTGATGAGACACACAATGACAGTTTTGCTCTCCGAGTAGGCAATGAAAATGATGCCACAGATGATGCAAGCCACCCAAATGAGCACAATGAGGGTCAGGGCTTTCTTCACCGTCATGATGCTGTGGTAACGGAGGGCATAGAAAATAGTGATGTACCTGTCGATGGCTATGGCCAAGAGGTTGCAAATGGAGGCTACCAGAGAAATGCAAATCATGGAGTCAAACACATTGTCCATGTGCTGGATGAAGTGGTCGTCGATGACCAGGTAGCCGTTGCTGAGGATGGCGATCATGACGGTCTCCAGGGCGTTGGACATGCTCACCAGCATATCTGCCACAGCCAGGCTGCACAGGAAGAAATACATGGGAGAGTGCAGGTTGCCATTCTTCAGCACTGCCAGGATGACCAGGATGTTCTCCAGCAGGCTGATGATCCCCAGAGTCAAGAAGACCTCGGCTTTGATGAAGACCTGCTCGCAGAACCCATCGCCGCTCCTGTTGCTCGGGACAGAGTCGTTCAAGTCTTCGGTGGCGTTGAGCAGCAGGGGTTGAAATGAGAATGCAAAGTGTGTGGTGTTCATTGCCAGCAGAGGAGCTGAGCTCACCTGAGAGAGCACAGGTTGAAAAGAGAAAGGAAAAAAAAAGAGAAAGGAAAAAAAAAAAGAGAAAGGAAAATGAGTCCTTCCGAGCTGCTTCTGTGCATATGGGGTGGAACCAAGCTGGACTTGAGTCACTTTTACAAGTGCAAACATCAAACAAGCTGCATTTACAGTGAGTTTTATGCCAGGCTGGCATACAGTTCTTGTCTTTAGAAGAAGGTGAGCTCTCAAGCCTGCAGGCAGCAGACAGTTTTCTGTGCAGGGAAGAATCAGCAGCAGGACATTGCTGGGCTCAGCTCTCCTGGTGATTAAAAGCAGGGAGTTCCACTGTCTGCCAGGGCAACTTGGCTACCAGCATGTTCCAGCTCAGCCAAGCATCTCTTGCTATTCCAGTGGCAAGAAAAGAGACGAGAACTAAGGGATTTATGCATGCAAGAAAGAAAAACCAACTCCTACCTCACCCTGCGAGCAGAGCATTGGCCATTGGAGAGCGAGCACCTGGGTGAGTGACAGCTGGAGCACCTGGAGCCGCATCCCGGCACATCCCAAACTTGTGGCGCCCTCTGCAGATCCCGGCCAGGCTGGAAATCCATCTGCAAAACGCGATTTTCATCCGCTGAAACTTTCTGACCTGTCGGCGGGGAGGTTTTTTTGGGCAGGCAGGATGCTCAAACACGCTCCGCTAGGACTGGTTTTAACCGGGATTGTACCCATTAAACCTCGGCAGGACTGAGATTTTCATTTATCACATCAGGCAGATTTTTCCTTGCACTTCATTCCTCCTGTATTTCTCTGGTGCAATTTTCTTAGTTTGATCTCTTAAAAAGCACTTGCTGGTGTCTGAACTCTTCCCACCTCTTATTTTTGCAGAAATACTTTGGAATCAAGTGCAATGCCACTTATATTAATGTTTGAGGCTCCTGTTGCAGGTTTGTTAGCTTAAAAAAATCACAAATCTCTCCCAGTTTCATTCTGAGCCAGCAGAATTATCGTCTTGCGCCCATAATTCAATACCAAGAGGCAACACTTCTCCAATTTAAACTCCAGTGACAATTTGACAAGGACAGTGTTCAGTGCAGTAGTTTTAAGTGAATGAATAGCTGGGGATTTGCCCACCAAGTTGCACAGCTAATATTTTAAAGATCTTATTCTCTCCCCTAAATTTGCAGTGATGCAGGAGCAGATATTTCAAACCAGCAGACTGTCTGTCCCATGGTGAGGAACAGATATTCCCAACACCTCTGCTTTGTGCAGAACCCCCAAACCTTCCTGCCAGCTTTTTGGAGTGCACCCAGGCTGTGATTTCTGGGCAGAACAGCTCTAAATGCCCTCGGAAATGTCATTTTTCCAGGTGGAAGAACTCCAGAAAGTTCCATCCCTCCGTGCCACGCTGCTCCCAGAGCCAGCACAGCTCCTCACCTCTCAGCTGGGATGGGGAATCATTAGATGTGTTGCATCAGGAGTTTCTGAGTGTGTGTGACAGCAGGACAAGCAACCATTTGCACTGAGGTGCAATTTCCAGTGGAAATGGGATGTTGTGCACCCAAGTGGATTAATGGCTCCATCAGCTTTGCCATTAAGTACTAAAAATAGTGGGCTAGAAAACTCACACTGGCTCTGAAGCCTGTGCTGAGAGGGGAAGAAGTTGTGCACAAAAGACAGCAACATGTGAACCCTTATTTTCTGAAGGATTTCTCTGTTCAGCACTGGAAAACCTTCGTGGTATAAAATGACACAAAATATTTTGGATTCTCCTTATTTTCCAAAGGATTTCTCTGCTCAGCACTGGAAAACCTCCGTGGTCTGAGATGACACAAAATATTTTGGATTCTCCTTATTTTCTGAAGGATTTCTCTGTTCAGAACTGGAAAACTTCTGTGGTCTGAAAAGACACAAAATATTTTGGATTCTCCTTATTCTCCAAAAGATTTCTCTGTTCAGAATTGGAAAACCTCCGTGGTCTGAGATGACACAAAATATTTTGGATTCTGTCAGCTCCTGCTTCATGTCCATGGGTGCAGGGATTATTGCAGGGCAGGTTGCTCTCACCTCCACCCCAGTGCTGCAGAGGATTTGTGTCCTGGCAATGCTGCTCTGTGCCTCAGCAGTGGAAAATTCCCCAAAAAATTTCCCACATTCCTGTTGCAGTCCCCTGGGCATGGATTGCACTCATCTCGGACGGGAGATCAGAGTAAGGGCAGAGCAATCTCTGGTGTAGAAAATGAAGGAATGGCTTGGTTTGGATCCCCTTTCCAGCAGAGCCTGGTGACGAGGAGGTTGGAGGGGTGGGATGGAGATGTCTGTGTGCATTCCCCAGGTTCTGCCTTGTCCTCTGGAGGAAGGAGCTGCAGCCTGGGCTGTGCTCAGGGCTGATCTCAGTGCAGATCCATGGAAAACACAGCCAGGCAAGGCTGGGATCCCTGAGCAAGCCAGGCAGCTCGTGGCACATCTGAGTGTCCCTGCAGCCCTGGAAATGTCCAGGCAGTGCCATCATCTGCCTCCACCAGTGTCCTCCTCACCTCTCGTGGTGCTCTGCAGTCCCTGGCTGATGTTCCTGTGCCCAGCCTGCTCTCCAGGCATTGTGAGGTGTTTGTTTGGCACCCGGGGAGCAGAGTCCTGCTCCAGCTGTGCTCTGGTTTACTCACACCCCAAACCTGCTGTTTTTCCATCCCCTGGCGTGTGAACAAGTCCTGGTTGCTGTCCCTGCAGCTGTCACCTCCTGGCTGTGCTCTCATGCCGCGTTTGAGCCCAGGGGAGGATGATTTCTTGGGAAGAAAAACATCCCTTGCACCATTGTTCATCCCCTCTCAGTTCCCCCATCAAGAATATTGCATCTCCTTCCAGTGTTTTATTCCTTTGGCCTCCAGGGCAGAATCCCTGTCCTGTTTTGTTCCCTGCAGATGGAGAAGAAATGTGAATTTCAAAACCCTGGCATGACTCAGGCTCTCATAGCTATGCTGATCAGACAGGGGCTAAAGAAATCTCTGTGGGACTGACCAGAAGAGTCACCCTCTTCTGAGAATTTCTGAGTATTAGGAGGAGCTTTCAGATCCCCAGAAGTTTATAGAGACAAGGAGTGATTTTTATACTTGTTTTACTTGACCCCCCTGGCTGATTCTGACTGCAGAAGAGCTTTTCATCCTCCAGAGGGATTTACTGGGGGTGGCTCTGGAGATGAGCTTCAGGTCTCACTTAGCTGAGAAACACAAAACTTCAGGGATGCATCTCGAGTTCAGACCTTGTGCAAACTCCAGCACCGGGCTGGGCTGCTGCAGTTCAACCTGTTCTCCAACTGGGACAGCTTGTCCTGAGGAAAACACCCCCAGTGCTCCTGTGATGATTGTTTAAAACCCCAGAAAGTGCTGTCCAAACAGGTCCGGTATTTATCAGCAGCGTCATCCTTTCAGAGCGTGTTCAGAGGAAAAAATCTCTGTGCTGCTCTGTGCTCTGGGCCACTGATCTCTGCTCTTAGCTGGGGTGTGCAAAATCCCTTTCTTGGCCAGAAGAGATGGGAGTTCCCGAGCACAAAGCTGGATTTGTTAGAATTTTGCACTGCCAGACCTTGCCTTGCCTTGCCTTGCCTTGCCTTGCCTTGCCTTGCCTTGCCTTCCCTCCCCTCCCCTCCCCTCCCCTCCCCTCCCCTTCCCTTCCCTTCCCTTCCCTTCCCTTCCCTTCCCTTCCCTTCCCTTCCCTTCCCTTCCCTTCCCTTCCCTTCCCTTCCCTTCCCTTCCCTTCCCTTCCCTTCCCTTCCCTTCCCTTCCCTTCCCTTCCCTCATCTCTGGCTGAGCCTCCCAAACCTGAAATTATTATCTAGCCCAAGCATCTCTAATCAAAGTTTTCTGTTCTTCAATCACAGCAGATGGATCCTTTAAAGAATCATGAGCAGCCATGGAAAAAAATGTCAGGACAACCCACCCCGAGCCCACAAAGATGCAATGGGTTAAATGTGGAAATTAGATTTATTGTGATGTTTCTTGCATTGCTTTCATTTGTGTTCTTTCCTAAAATAGCTCATTTGCTCAGAAAAATAAGCTGTAAAATAAAAGGATGTCAGCAGAGTTAATGAAATATTGGCTGTGATGAAAGCAAAGCAAAGGTTTGGCTGCTTTAGCTACCAGCAGAAATGAACAATTTTCCCAGGTAAAATCCTCTGCCATGTTTTACAAGGCAAGGCTGATTTATATGTTTTTAAATGCTGTTATTGCTCAGTTGTTTTTTCACTAGTGAAGCTATTTAATCTCCAGGAAAAGGTGAGAGAAAATAACATTTACTACTAAATGTGGATCATGGAGTTTTCTAAGAGAATTCCCCTGTGAATGAAATGTGGATGAAAAATCTTGTTTAACACTTGACATGAGATTAAGCTGATAATGGCTGATAAAACGTGTATCACTTTCCTTTATTTTCACTCTTTTTCAGCAGCAGTTTCTGCCAGACAGAAGTGGAAAATTTAAAGGAAATAAGAGGATAATAAACAAATGTTTCCTCCCATGCAGCAGGGAATTATTGTTGTCCTGAAGTTTCAAGCAGCCAAACCAGTGAGTGAAAAACTCCTGAAGACCCCTTCTCTGTTTTATTCTTTATAGAAAAGGACCTAAAAGATGAAATATTTTCTCTTAGCAAAGCAAGCTCTGCTGGTTTTAAGTTCTGTGCACATTTCTGGCTGTGACTGGGAATATCTGTGAGCACAGGCTGGAATTCATCCCCTGGCACTTCAGGGAGGTTGTTCAGAGCTCTGCTGACCTGCAGAGCTGTTCATGCTCAAGAGCTGCCTCAGAAGAATTTAAGTTTTTGATAATGGAGTACCTGACAAAACAAATAAAACTTCATGTCTGATTCAGCACATGGCTTGGAGAACACAAACTGCTTGACTACTGACTTAATTCAAGGAAAAAAAAATTCTTTACTAATTTTCACTGAAACATGTTATAATAAAGAGCAAAACCACACTTAGGGACATTTTCTATGATTATATAAAAGGATTATGAAAGATATAAAATTATATAAAATGATTTCTAATTAATGATTATAAAACTCAAAAAAATCTGGAATTAGAAGCCTCTGAAGAACTTGGCACGTGAGGAAACTGAAGTAAAGCCACAGTTGATTAAGTTCTGACCACTGAAGTTCTGTGTTTTGCTTCAGTGTCTTGAGGCTACAGCTTTCCAAGAACAATTTTTGTCCTGTCAGAGTCACAGGCTCCAGGACCACTTGCAATATCAGGTACTGGATGTAAAAATGGAAATATTTCCATGGCCTTTTTCCAAGAAGTTGTGGTTCCTACAGCTCCCAGTCATGCCCATAGCTGATAATGTTATTTTCTAATCTGAGGCAAGAATGAATCTGACATCAGCTGAGGTCAATGGCAGATGAATTTGTCTGCAGCACATTGCTGGCAGAGGTTTCCAAAGGGGAAGAGTGAATCCTCACTTTTCCCAAGGAGCTGAATCCCTGCCAAGCCAAGCAGCAGGAATTTGCATCCTTTGGGATGTTATCCATGAATTGTCCTTCAGCAAAAGCAGCAGGGGAGGCAGCCTGCCAGACTGGGATCAGTGAGGAGGAGCAGCCCCAAATCCTGATTGCAATGAGGGCGCTCCCAGGTGAGGATTTCTATAATTTCAGCCAGTTAAAAGGTTAATTTAAACAGTCTCAACTTTGGCACATTCTGGACAATTTTCCTTCTCACCCCTGGGTAAAAGGAGACAAAGCAGAGCTGATTGCAAAGCACTCACCAGCACCTGCAGGTGCTTTTCATGTTAAAGGGATTCTGAGTGCTCTGCACCAGTGCCAGTTTTGTTCTCTCATTTCCAGAGTGAGAGACAAGCAGGTGTGATTGAGCCAGCTGCACTCTGCTCTTCAGCTTCAGCAGGGCCAAAGATCCCTGAACGTCCTCCTCACCTCCCTGGAAGTGTCATGAATCTCATTGCCCTGTGCTGCTGGGCTGAGGGATGGGTGAATTTGGCATTTTCAAAGATGATGGATGCTGCTGGCTGACCTCATTGCTGGAGCAGAGAACTGAAGGATCTTGGAGGCTGGAAAGATTTAAAGATGATTGTGCTGA
>VRYO01001272.1:5258327-5268898 GCA_009812075.1 Sialia sialis
ATGGATGATGGATGATGGGACAAATTGTTCTGCTGATGCTCAAAGCTCCTCAGTTTGTTGCAGTACTTGCAGTCCAGTGTTGCTGCTTTCCCGACAAGGAGGACATTTGTTATGGTTTGGGGATACAAGGAATTTGCTGCCTTCCAAAATGTTGCTCCTCTGATAAAACAGGATTGAAATGCTCTTTGGGATTAGAGAGGTTCCCTTTTCCAGATTCTGCAGTTTGCAAAGTGAACCAGTTGTTTTGAGTAAAACACTACAGGGTGTCAATACAGAATATTTTCTGTCAGAACTGTCTTGATTAAGAAAGCAAAACAGATTTGGAAAGCCAATATGATTCATGTAACCTTGTATGATTTAATTGTGGAAAACAGAAGTGACAACTAGTTATTCTACCATTTCTTTCTTTCTTTTTCTTTTCAGTTGAAGTGTACAAGGTTATTTACACGTGTTTGAGTTTAATAATAACCTATAGTTAGCTGTTTATGAATAGCACATTCTCCAGTTTGGCACAAAAGAAGAAGCTGAGGTTGAAGGTTTTGTTTGCTCTGAATATTGTCTGGAGAAGAAACGGTTTTGTCATGCTGCTGTTCCCCAGCTCTCAGGAGATGCTCTTTGATTCCCAATTCCTGTTTCAAACCCCTCAGCACTTGCTGTTTGCTGTGCCCAGCCATTCCACAGCCCATGGCTTTCTGGCTCCTCTCATTCAAACACAAAAACTCCTCACAGTTTTTGCGTTGTGGCCCAGGTTTTCCAGGCTGAATTTGAGGCAGTTTCTGGTGCCACCTTGTGTCACAGAGGAGCAGATCTCTGGAGTTGTCACTTCCTCTGGGAGCCGCAATAATCTGGGTTTAACTACTTGGCTTCAGAATTAACAAGGTGAGATCACCAGAGGGTGAGACCTCTGCATGAAATGAATTTGAAACAGTTGAAAAATTAAATTATGAACTGGTGCTTTGGCTTTTCCTGGGATTGTTCAAGGCCAGGTTGGGCAGGTTGGGATGGTGGAAGGAGTCCCCTGGCAGGGGATGGAATGAGATCAGTTTACATTTCTTTTCCAACCCAGGGCATTCTGTGAGTCCATGATTTCCTTGATTGGAGCTCAAGGGAAATTGCTCAGGCAGATGAAGAATTGTTATTTTTTAAATATGTGATCTGTTCCTTTCCTTGGTGCTGACCATAAACTAGAGTTGCTGGAAACTTTATTGTTCAAAATTCAGCAGTTCATGCATGATCAGTCAAGGGAATTGCTAATTGCTCCTTTGCTAATTACTGATTTGCTTTATTTATGTATCAAGCTGCAGATGTATTGTACAAAAAAATGAAGAATAATAAAAGAAGCCAAAAATGACATTTCCATCAATCAGACTTCGTGTTCCAGCTTCTTCATTGTAATGAGCAGATGTATTTTCTCTACCTTCAAGTCCCTGCTTTTATTTTTTCCCTTTTATGTATTCTCCCATTATGCATTCAAAATACAGAGTTAATTAAAAAATTAACTCATATTACCCCCAAAAAATTTAAGCTCACATTTTATGGGAAAATATTTTTTTTATGGCATATCTGGTGAAAATTTAAATTTTCTTCACAAGTGAGGGTGCTGCAAAAATGGGCAGAGTTTGTGCTGAGCATCACTAGATGTCACCCTGCACCTGGATTTAGTTTCACAGAAGTTTTAATTTTAAATTACAAATCTTCTGCTCTCATTCTTCCCCCTCTCTTTCCCCCCCCTTGCATTTAATGCATCTTTAGTGTAGCACAAACTGTTGTGCATCAATATTTTCCTCCCTTAAAACCAGAATCCAAATTTGCAATACCATCAATTTCTGTGCTAGATTAGCTCTGAGGGAACAGAAAAGGCAAAACCTCCTGGGCAGAGTTTTTTTTCCTAAGGTGTCTGGATGGATTTTGTTCAGATCTTGTTGGAATCTCCACGGTGTGAGAGGAAGAGAAATGCTGAGGTCAAACCCCACGGAGTCATGAGGAGCTCTGACTTCCTCTGTACCATTTCCACAGGGAAAAAAAAAAAAGGAAAAAAAAAGAAAAAAAAAGAAAAAAAAAAAGAAAAAAAAAAAAAAAGAAAGAGCCCTTTTATAAAACAGGTTCAGGCAGGTTTAATTTTCAGGTGAAGTGAGTTTTCAGGGAAAGGCTTTGTTTTTCAACTCTGAAATACTTTGTGAGAGCATTCCAGCCCTGCTGGGACATTCACGCTTGAATGAGAGGCAAAAATGTGTCTGTGAAGCTCAGGCTGTATTTATCTATCTATTTATTTAAACAATATCTTCATTCAGGTCTCATTTTTTAACCTGAAATAACTTATTTCATAATGTTCTTTTCCTAGGTATGAGAAGATTTAGGGAAATTCTTTAATTTTTGCCCATTAAACACATATTTGGGTTGACTGAAAACACACTGGTCATAGGTTTAGGGGTGTTTTTTTTTTTTTCTCTGTAACTTCCACAAAAAGCACAAAAGGTGGATGTTGAAAAACCCTTTGGGATTTAGAATTTGAGAGAGCAGGCAGGGAATTTGGCTTCTGGCAGAGCTGGGATAACAGAACCCAGGAGGCTGGAATGGAAGCTCACACCTTGTGGCTGGAAGAAAATCTGGGAAAAGGTGTTCAGGATCTCTGTGAGCACATCTGAGAGAATCCAATCCTTTTAGCCCAAAAACCAATCATGTTTAAGGGGAGAACTGGGGCTCTTCAGCCTGGAGAAGCTTTGGGGTGACCCCAGTGGGGCTCCCAGAGCCTGAAGAAGCTGCAGGAAGGATGGGGAGAGAGGATTTCCAAGGGATGGAGGGGCAGGACTTCAAACAGCCAGGATTTGATGGGATATTGGAAACAAATTCCTCCCTGTGAGGGTGCAGAGGCTCTCAGGGTGCCAGAGCAGCTCTGGGGTGTCCCAGGCTGATTTTTTTTCACTTCCACACCATTCCCCTGTGCTTTGTTCTGACAATGCACACAGTTCTTGTTTTTCCACGCTGATTGCAAGCCCTGTCCCCAGAATTCCTATCCTGGCTGGGAATCCCAGCAGGAATTCTCCCCTGGCTTTGCTGCACCACAACGTTCTGGTGTCTGCTGGAATCGCTTCCCTGAGAGTGAGGAGAAGGAAATCACAGCAGAGCCTTGATTACAGGAAGGTGTAATTAGCAGCTTCAGGTTAATTGAAAATGTTTGCTCCTAGAGCAGCAGTTGAGCTCCAATTCTGATGAGCTGCAGAGGGGAAAGGAGCCTGTCCCCTCTGTGCAGAGCCTTGTGAGAAAAACCTGGGATTTCTCCATTCTGAACACTCTGTGCTCCTATAATCACGCCATAAAGAGAAGTTCCTCGGGATTCTTTAATTTAAAATCGTTCCTCGAGGGCTGAAGGTTCTAACGGAACAGGCCAGCACCAGAAATGTGATTCTGAGTGAATTAGTTGCTATTTTATTTTAATCAAATGGCTTCAGATAGCTGTCAAAGAAATGTGGCTCCCATGAATCCTTTTCTAGTTTAGTGAAAAATTTCCTTCTGTCACTGGACATGGAGGTCATTGAAAGACAATCTTTTATTAAATATTCCTTTAGAAGGCCTGGATTTAGTCAGGCCCTTTTACATGATTGGCTGTGTTAAGCTAACACTCCACCAAAGCCTTATTTAATCAGTTCAAAAGATGAAACCCTGTTTCAATCAGCACATATTGACCTTCCTTTTAATTTCCAGTGCCTTGAGGGATCTGGGGGAGTTCATTGCTGATCCTTCCTCTCCCACTCCTCACCCCAGAGCTCTGGTGGGAGGGATTTGTGCCTGTGGGGCTCAGGGTGATCCAGGGACACTGCTCTGCCCCCATCTCCATTTCCTGCCCTGTTTCTGTTCAAAAGCTGATTTAGAGCAGCAGAGGAAGGAGACCCATCACCAACCCCAAATATTTTCAATTCCTGTTGCTTCTTAAGCACTCTGCTTTGCAGGTGATGTTTCTGAGCTTTTGATTTTCCCCTCTTGGGGGAAAAACAAATTCAAAATGTGAAGAGTTCACCTTCCAGCTCTGTCTGTTCAGAACTTTCAATCTCCAGATTGGTTCTGACCCAGGTTTGTGATGGTGAAGGAGTCACCAATAAAGGTGGGGAAGCCAAGTTGTGCTTTCCCTGCAGCTGCTGGATGATTTTTATCAGGGCTGCTGGATTTCAGAAATGCTTTTCAGCTGGCAATTCCCTCTCCTAACCACAATTCTCTCCTCCAGCACAGGCAGCAAAGGAGAAGTTTAACCTGCTGTTTATCTTGAGAGGAACCTGTGCATTAAGCTGCAGGTGCTGCCATCCATTGTGCATTTATTCCTGCTGCAGTTTGGAGAAGTGTTAAAATTGCTGCTGTGCTCAGAAACACTGCTGGGAACATCGAGCACCGTGCTTGCAGCTTCTCAGGCAAACTTCTTACATTTAGCATGGGATTTATTTGGGAAATAACACATGTTGGGTGTTGAGACAGATGCAAGGTAATAAATCATAATAAATAGTAATAAACCATAATAAATAGTAATAAATAATGGCAAATAATAATAAATCATAACAAATAGTAACAAATCATAACAAATAGTAATAAATCATAACAAATAGTAATAAACCATAATTTCAGTACTCAGGGCTCGCTGATTTCAGGAAGTCTCAGGAACATAAATATCAGTTCAGGGAAAGCAAACAACTTCTACATAATTTTTTTTGGTCCTTTCCACAGAGCTGCCATAAGGAAGCAAAGCATCATTATTGCTTCTTTCAGTTCTCAGCAGAAAAGGAAGTAACACTTAATAAAAGCCATTGGCTGCAAGATTTCATAAGAGAGAGAGGCAGAGAGAGAAGGAGCAGCGTGCCGTGGAGGAGCAGGTGTGATTCATGAAGCAGCTGCTCTTTGCCACCCTGTAGGAGGCTGATGAGACAAACAGAATCTCCCCAGACATGGATAACACAAGAACAGCAGATGCTTTCTCACAGGTAAAAGCAGAAATTGTCCTGGTGGGGGAGAGCTGCTTGTTGTGGAGATGGTTTATCAGAAACTCTGTGCTTTATTGGGGAGGAATTTGCAGTAGGGTTGGAGGTAATGGATTATTATGTGATATGAGCTCAGCCTGCTCTGATAAATCACAGAGTGTTTGCGCAGGGAGTGGAGGAGGCATCATTTTTCTGTGCTTTATTCTTGAGAAAGTTGAAACGTGCAAAGTTTTCCTGATACAAGGAGAGCAAATCAGTCTTTCTCTTGCCAGGTAGGGAGGATTTATTAACACTTTCTGTTATCTGTGCTAAAAATTTCCATAAGGTAATTGGAGGGGAGGAAAAGTGCTTTATATTACAGGCAGAGGCAGTCTTTTGATAATCCTGCTGGAATCTGAAGTGATTGATGTGCCAGGGCTGGATTTCCATCAGCTTGCAGCGCCGTGGGTTTCCTGCCACACACAGTCTGGGAGCAGCTGGTTGTTTCCATATTTGCACATTTGGGAGTCTGGAACCTGGAGAATCGAGAGTGGGAAGCTCCTCTCTGGCTGGGACAGCTGATGGAATTGGCAGAGGGAAAAGAGCAATTAGAGGAAAGAATAATTAGGGAAAAAAACAATGAGGAAAAAGAGGGATTGAGTCCATGCAGGCCCTGCTGGCCTGGATCCCCTTGCTCCTCAAAGTGACAGATTTGTTAGGCCAGGCTCTAGGAAAAAACAGAGGAAAAAATATTTATTGTTCTTTGGTTTGTCACAGGGGAAAAAGGGCAGGGGCTGCTGTGGTTACCTGCACACAGCACCTGCCCCTGGCCTGAGAAGGGTTTGGAGCAGCACAGGGGACACAAACACGGAATTCTGGAGCTTGACAGGCATCAACTGCTGCAGCTGGAGTGAAATAAAAGTGTCCAGGGATGCTGAGGTGTGTGAGGAGATGCTGAGGTGTGTGAGGAGATGTTGAGGTGTGTGAGGAGATGTTGAGGTGTGTGAGGAGATGTTGAGGGGCTCTCAGGAGATGCTGAGATGAATTCAGGGGATGCTGAGGTGTGTCAGGAGATGCTGAGGAACTCTCACGAGATGCTGAGGAACTCTCAGAAGATGCTGAGATGAATTCAGGAGATGCTGAGGGCTGTGAGGAGATACTGAGGTGAATTCAGGAGAAGCTAAGGTGCTCTCAGGAGATGCTGAGGTACATTCAGGAGATGCTGAGGGGCTCTCGGGAGATGCTGAGTTCTGTGAGGAGATGCTAAGGTGCACTCAGGAGATGCTCAGTTGCTTTCAGGAGATGCTGAGGGGCTCTCAGGAGATTTAGGGATGCTGAGATCTCTCTGGAGCAGCTGCTGGTGCCGGAGGGGTTGCAAGGACACGTCCCAGCCCTGGCAGTGTTTTCCCTTTCCCTGCTGCCCCTGGCTCAGGTGTTTTTGACACCCAGCTCGTGGATCTCTCATCTTGCACTGCAGGGCAGGATGAAGCACAGATGTGGCAGCAACCAAATATTTGCTACCAGAGAGGGCCCAAGTGACTGAGAAGCTGTAAACAGGAAACCACGGCCAGATGGTGCCACTTTTCAGTGACTTTCACCCCCAGACCTGCAGCAAAGCTCATGCACAGAGCTCAGCCTGTACCAAAATACCCCCAGAGCGAAACTGGGCCTGAGAAAAACCAGCTTTAAGCTTCTGGTGAGCTCCTTTTAAGAGCTGATTTACGTCTTGCTGAGGTTTTCCTTCTGAGAGCTGAGCAGATCATGGTAGAAGGTCAGGCCTTTTGCTTTTCCACCCTGCTTTACTTTAATCAACTGCTTTAAAGAACTTTATCCCCATGGATTTCCCCTACAATCTTCATCAGACTTTTTCTTAAAGGCCACCTCTCCCAGGTGATTGATTTTTTTTCCCTATTTTTTATTTATTTTCTAAGGTAGCTTAGAGTGGATTTTCGCTGTGTGCTTACCAAGGGATCAATTCTATTCAAATGAGGCTGAATGGTTCCATATTTTCTGATATCTGTGTTCATGAATGTGCACCTTGGCAGCAGCTCTGGGGGCCTGAGGGACAGGGGTGAAGCACATCCTGAGCTGAATCCTCCTCAGCACCCACACTAAGCTGAAATCCCTCAGTTTCCTGCTGAATTCCTCAATTTTCCTGCTCCTGAGCCATTTGGAGCTCCTGTTCCATTCTCAATATTGCCCAAATTCCTGAAACTCAGAACACAAAGAGCATTCCCAAGCCTTTTTTTTTTGAACATAAATTATTTTCTGACTTTAGGACCAGCTTAAACAGATACCCCAGGAGCTGATCCTGAGGAATCTGCCTGTTTGGAAAAGCTGGTGTGTTTTTATAGAACAGAACAAAACCATTTATATGGACAAGGATCACATCTGCTGAATCTGTTGGAGTTCAGGAGATGGGCGAGGAGGAATTCACCTCAATGTTTTGTTTATTAACAACCCAGAATCCTGGGGAAAATGAAAAGCCAGGTCAGACATGTTTTGATTAGAACATAATTAAGGGTTTGTTCATTAAATGTTCCAGCTAATTAACATGAAACTGATGGAGACTCTGGAGTTAAATGTGCAAGAAGTCAGTGCTGCTTTCTCTCTCCACTCCTTCTGCTCAGCAGGTGTTAATGTGATTTAATAAACCCCCAGCAGAATGAAATCTCTTGTTCAGCATTTAATAATTGTAGCAGCCCTGTGCTGGCTTGGAATGAATTTTTGTTTTATGAGACATGAGGGCACAAGAGGAGATTGTGAGCCTGTGAGCAGAGGGATCATGTTTTTCTCCAGAATAATTAGATGTCACTGTTAAATAGCCCAGCAATCCTTGTTTCTCCACAAAATTAGTTTGACTCTCACGTTAATAAGCAAATATGATAATCCTTGATACTTCTTCTCACTGTGGATTATTTTAATTAGCATCACTAAAGGCACAGGATGTTTTTATTTGGGTAGCAAACTGAAAAGCTCCTGCTTGAGCCACCTTCTTTATTTCATTTAATTTCAGTCCATTTTGTAGCAGAGCATTTAAACTTTACCTCAGCACACCAGGAAGTTGCTGGGTAAGTTCACACTGAAATGTTGTTTTGAAATCAAGTCTGATGTAAAATATTCAGTCCATGGTCTGTGGTGGTGCTGAGGCTGGGTCTGAAAAATCAACACACGGAGGAGATTTCCAGGGAATCAAAACTCTTGGCCTGGATGGGGTTTCCCTAAATTTTTCAACCTCTGTGTGCCCCTTTCCCCTGGAAAATCAGTGGAACTCTCAGTTCCTAGCAGGCTTGGACTGAATTAAAGTGAAAACAAGGTTGGATATGGCCCAAAGCATTTATTTAATTCTGCTGAGGGATGTTTACAGGTGGCACACTCCATAATTTTCCCTGATGGCTCAGCGTCACCCTCATGTTTTCCAAACATCTCAGTGAACCTGTTTTGTGATTTCTCTCCTATTTCTCTTTCCCCAGCACAGAGGGAGCCTCCTGCTCCTTCCCTTTTGGCAGCAGCTGTCCCTGAACCTGGGAAATCCCCAAAATCCTCTGAAATCCCAACGCTCCCCTTGGAAATCCCAATTTTCCAAAGCTCTGGCTGTTCTCATTACTCTGAGCTGATTGCTCTCATTATCCAGCTCTTTTCTGGAATGGAAATCCTCCCCCCATTCCTTTGTGCTGAACTCTTTTTTCAGAGTTTTGCTGCTGCCTGGGATCTCCCTGAGGGAAATTCCCTTTTATTGCAGCAGCTCCATGTTGGGAACTGCTGTCACTTTGCAAGCTGCTCAAACTTCTGGGCTTTTTCTGTAAAAAATATGTTCTTCAGCCAGGCCTTGTGAAGCTGGCAGCTCCTGCTGAACATCCAGATTTTTTTTTTTCCCCCCCTCTGCTTGCTGAATTATAGATTACTGCTGCTCTCATTTGTCAAGGCTGTTTGGAATTTGAATCCCCCTCGCTGCTCTTTCCAGCTGCCCATCAAAATCCCCAAATTTTATAAACATGATCTCCAGTCCTTCAGCACATCCTGATGGAACAGTGGAGAGCACAAAACCGAGTCAGACTCTGTGCAAGCAGCACCGCTCAGTTTATCCTGAATTTTCACAGTGAATTTACTTTCCAAGAGTCTTTTCCTGATGAGTTCTCAGGGCTGATGGAGCAGGAGGGTCCGTGCTGGTGATTGAGGGAAAATCTGAAGTGTTTGCCTTGTGTGAGACCTGTAAAGTGACATTTTTTACAGAGGGAATTTTAAGAAATGTTAGAGCTTTGAGATTCCTCAATATGTTGATATTTTCAACATTGAAAATAGCTAAAATTGTTGGTATGGTGCTATGGACACTGGACACCAGTTTGCATCTTCAGATTTTTGAGAACTGCTCTTTGAGATTTTTATGTTGTTATAATCAATCACTCCATGCCATTATACCTGTAAGACATAAATTACAATAATATATCTTTGGGCTGATCCAGCTCCTCCTGGAAGTGGCAGAATTTCCAGTGTTTTCAAGGAAATCAAGCTCCTGTTTGATGAATCCCTTCTTCTCTGAATAAATGTTGACAGATACAGTTCAGCCAGATATGGATCTGCAAAAATAATGCAAAATATTATTACAGATGGATAATTTATTTGATGAATAGCAGCTCTGGTTGACAAATAATATCAGTCTGTCTCTAGGCCTGGCTACAAAAATGGCATTGCCACATAAAAATACCACATCAGTCACCTGGTTTGAGATTTCATGTAAATTAAAACTGATAACCCAGTCCTAGGACAAAAACCACTCCCCTGGGAATGTCTGGGGGCACTCAGGACATTTTGGGCAGAGTTCCAACCTGGTGAAAGTGAATAAATTAGGGAAGTTGGTAACACCAAGCTGGAGCTTTAAGGCAATCCAGATTGTGCCTGCTGTCTTTAAAATCTCTTAGATGACACATTCAGCATGCATGGAGAGCAAAGTTCAGTCAGATTTATGCCCCAAATTAATGAATTCTCTGTAAAGCAGCGATTAGCCCTGCTCTGATCCTTTCCCCTTGGGCTGAGCCCCTTTTCCTTGGAGCATGGAGGTTCCTGAAGATGCTGCTGTGGAGGGCAGAGGATTTGGAGCAGCCCCAGCCCTTCCCTCTGGGTGCTGCACACCCAGGGATATTAAATGTTTAATCAGGACCAGTGTAAGGAATTATTAACAGCCAAAACCTGGCTGGAACTGAACCAAAGCTGCTCCTCTCTGGTGCAGGAGCAGGATTTCTGCCTGGCTGGGCTGTGCTGTCTCAGGAAATGGCAGAGCTGGGGGTGGATGAGCTGTGATGTCTCACCCGGTCACAGCAGAGTTGGTGACACTGGCGTGGGGCTGTGCAACCACATTTCCTGCTCTGTGCATGCACCTGCAAACATTCCAGGAGTGTTTTTGCATCAGATTGCTGTGGTGTTGAAGGATTCAGATAGGGTGGTCCTGATGCCTTAAAGTTTGAGCTTTCATATTTCCCAGATTCTGCACTGCATTGTGTGACTTTGAATTCACAAAAAGTGTTACAAGTTCTCCTCCCAGATCAGGCACACAAAAATCCTTTTCCAGCCCCATGTCCTGGTTTGGAGGACAGGTGTCTGCTGAGACAGGAAGGAGCCTCTCTTTGAAATGGA
>VRYO01001272.1:5272126-5285634 GCA_009812075.1 Sialia sialis
GTCCCCTTCCCGACCCTCCTGTCCCTGCCCTGCTCCTGTGCAGGGCTCTGCACCCCGGCTTCCACCTGCAGAGTTTGAACACAGTGCTTGGAAATCATTGGAATCTCTCCTGGTGGAGAACTCGTTCTCAGGGCACAGGGAATGACTTGGATCTTGGAGTCTTGACAAAAAAAATCCCAAATTCCTGGTAAAACCCCCGGGCTCTTTCCAAACTCCATCTCTGCTGTCACTCAGGGGCTCTGTCTCAAATCGTTTATTCCTCTCCAAAGCCAAAATCTCTCTCTGCCAGCTGCAGCTCGGTGTCCCTGCTCCTCCACAGCCTTTTCTCTTTGCTGGATTCCTGTTTGCCGTCACACTGCACTCATCAGTGACACAAATTGCTCTGGAAGTTTTTTTTTTGGCAGCTCCATCTCCTGTTTTGGTGACAGAAAAAGGGGAAATACAACACCGGCTTCTCATGTTTGTAACGGAGCCCCCGTGGCAGCTGCACCTCCCTGTACCCACAGCAGTTTGCCCCCTCTTCACCCTGGAAATGTCAAATTCTCCTGATGGTTCTTTGATGTTGTGCTGTGTGCGCTCAGGATGAGGCAGGCTCCCATGCAAAATTGATGTTTGCACTTCTTGCCAGGCTTTCTAACTCAAAGAGGTTTCCCCCAGTAGTTCCGTCTCCAGATATTACCAGCACATCTCCTGAAGTTGTAATAGCTCCTCTATGTTTGATAACTCGTGGACTTTCTCTGGGTTTCAAAGGGAGATTGTATTCGCTGGGCAGGTTGTCAGTAGAATAAAAATAAAATAGGAATGAAATTGTGATTTTATGGCAGCCACCATGCCACTCTGCACCCTCCACAGCCAGATGAAAATCCAGTCTCTAAAAACATTTGATTGACTTTTTTATTTCTTTTTTTTTCTAGTTAAGCCAGGAAAAAATCCTCAAAATTATGAACATGGTGAAAAATAAAGAAGTGAGCATCGAGGGAGCTCTGCACCTGGCCCAGAAGGAGGTGTGTGCTGAAAAGGTAATGTGCTTTGTCATACATTCCTTTGATGTATTTTGTAGTACATCTGCAGAGCCCTGCTGGGATGAGGAGCATGTCTGGCTTGATTCCAAGGATCAATCCCAGTTTGGGCATCCCAAATACCCCAGTTCCCAACCAGTTCCGTTCCATGGAAATGCTGAGGTGCA
Organism: Sialia sialis; assembly: GCA_009812075.1. Lineage (NCBI taxonomy): Eukaryota > Metazoa > Chordata > Aves > Passeriformes > Turdidae > Sialia > Sialia sialis. The sequence continues at coordinate 5,273,313 of VRYO01001272.1, forward strand.
CTGATGGATTGCCTGGATTCAGGAGTTCAGATTCATACTTGGGCTGTTATCCAAGGGTAGCAGCAATTCCTGGATAATTAATGTGGGGCAGAATAATGGAATTGCAGAATCCCAGAATGGTTTGGGTTGGAAGGGACCTTAAAGCTCATCTTGTTTCACCTTCCAAGCCTGGAACATTTCCTGGGATCCTGGGACAGCTCTATGCCCTCTGTGGGCACCTCCCCACCCACCCAGGGAGGAATTCCTGCCCAATATCCCACCTAAACCTCCCCAGTTCCAGTGTGAAGCCATTCTCTGTGTCCTGGCACTCCATCCTTTATCAATCTTCTCTCTCCATCTTCATTAATGTGATCAACAAAAGTCAGGATGATGTTTCCATCTGTCTCTGTGTGGAATTCTCCTGCAGTTGTTTCTGTTCACAGAGAGAGAGCAGCTGGATTTGGTTATCCCAAATATCCCAAACTTTGTCCCAGCGTTGCTGATTTCTGTTCTATTTCCCAGGATCCACAGGATTCATTGACTGGGTCCCAATTTAACTTCATTATCTACAAGTACAAACACTACCGGTGGCAGAAACGAATTTTGCAGGTAACTTCAAAACTTCTCCTTTTTGGTGCACTGTATAAAAATGTATCAAAGTGAATTTCTGTCAACAACACCTGATGGTGATTTCCTGCTCTCGTGAAGTCAGCAACAAAGGTTTAATGTTTTTTTTTTCCTGGATTTCACTAAAACTTCTTGTGGTTTGGACGAAATTTGATAATAAACGAGTCCAAACCATGCATACTACAGGATGGCTTTTATTTACTACATCGTAACTGTACAAAATAAAATTTTTTCAGCATTATACATATTTTTTTTTCTGGAATGAAAAGGTTTTTTTGTTTAGACAAAAAGTGGAAAAATGGAGGGAAGCAAAGTAGATGTGGAAGTTATCACTCTGGGAATCTGGGTGAGTTTAATTTCAGTTCTCTAATTATCAGCAGCCTTCAAAAGTCAGAGAAAATCATGAGGAAGGTTCTGGAAGGTTCTCGTTCATAAGAAAGGTTCTGGAAGGTTCTCATTCATGAGGAAGGTTCTGGAAGGTTCTCTTTCATAAGAAAGGTTCTGGAAGGTTCTCTATCATGAGAAAGGACCTGGAAGGTGCTTGTTCATGAGAAAGGTTCTGTAAGGTTCTCTTTCATGAGGAAGGTTCTGGAAGGTTCTCGTTCATGAGGAAAGTTCTGGAAGGTTCTCTTTCACGAGAGAGATTCTGGAAGGTTCTCATTCATAAGTAAGGTTCTGGAAGATTCTCTTTCATGAGAAAGGACCTGGAAGGTTCTCTTTCCTGAGAAAGGCTCTGGAGGTTTCCTGCTATAAACAGGACAGAGGGAAAAGCCACACATGCGCATTTGGTTTTGTGGTCTGCACTTACAAGATTTTAACTTTTTACTTAGAATTCCTTTTTTAACCACCTGCATTTCAGAGACTGAAGGAGTGAGGAACTGGATGAGTGGTTCTGCCTTAACTTGTGCTGAAGGGGAAGTTCCTGCACTGGGTTTTGTGAGATAAGGAGAATTTTAAAAAGAAATATTTCAGGGTGATAAATGTATGGATATTCATCAAAAGAGATATGTGGAAACACAGCTTACAAGGAATATCTGGGCTTTTTGTGACTAAAACATACATAGGGCCGTATCTTGATGGTGGAATGTAATTTGAAATTATATTTATTCTGGTCTTTTTATCTAAAAGCCTTCATGGTATTAGGATGCTGCCTTTGCTTTTCAACCAAGCTGGCCTGAGGTGATGCAGGATTTTCTCTTGCAGCTCGATTTCAACACCAGGACCATTTTTAACATTGAGAAAGGGATCATTAAGAAGCAGTTCCCCTTCTCCCAAGTGAAAGGCTGTGAGGATGCTGAGAGGAGGCGCTTCAGCATCGTGTTCCACGGCAGGCAGGACTATGAGCTGGAGGCTGTGTCCCTGGATGACAAAAGGAAGGTGGGTTTGGAAAAGCACTGCTGGAAATTCCAGCATTGCTGGGCACTGTGCAGGCATGAAACACTAATCCTAAATAAATTAGAATTTTAGTTAAAAGTTGGGAGAAACTGGGTTTGAGGTAGTTACCTGACACTTAAATAATTGATTGCCTGTCAATTTATGTTTGCTCAGCTGTGCTTGCAATGGGAAAGGATGAAACCAGTGGGTAGGCCAATTGACAGAAGGTTCAAACAAATCCATATTCATAATACCAGCCCCTCCCATCCCTGCTTCCCATGGTAATTAGCTGGAATGGCAATTAAGCAGCGTGGTTGGCTTCTTGAATTAAGTCTGGGGTCGTTTTTGTGGGGAGGGGTCTGAAAAGGAGGAAGTAAGGTGAGTCTTCCTCGCCCTGAACTCATGACCTTTTCTATCAATGACAATACAAATGGCTTTTGGGGCAACTCCAGTTTTGCAAAGAATGAGTTTGTGGTTGCAATTGTTTGTGTTCTTTGGACAGTGACCAATCATCACACCTGAGGAGCTGGTACAAGGCACGTGAACACCTTAAAAACACCAATCAAAAATATGTAATCACATAAACAGTAGTCTTAAAATATATAATTAGAGCTAAAAGTAAGCAATAAATCAACTTCTACATGCTGATATTATTGTTCTATCCCAAAGTCCTGTTTTTCCTGCAGCAGCTGGAGGTGGGATGTGGGAGTGGGGCAGTTCTGCAGCACAGCATGGACACAACTGCTCTGGGGGTGTTCAAACAAGCAAACAAAACTGCTGATGTGCACAGCCGAATCCTAATTGGAACTCTGGCAGCACTTTTTGTTCTCTGTACAAGATGTTTCTTAAAATGCCCGATTTTAAGCGTGAATGAGGATTGTCCTCATGCTGAGAAGAGACACAGTGGTTCATCTTTGAGCATTGTCTCATTTTCAGCTGAATCAATCGAGTGCTGCTTGAGCTGAGCTGAACAGAAACTTTGTGCTGGACTGCTTTGTGTACGAATTTAAAAGTTCTGTTTTACAGTAACCCATTCAGAGTAAAATTATATTCTCCTTAGGCTGACAGGTTTAGAATTGTGGGCATAAAACCAAATTGCAGTTAAGTAGTTTTGCATCATAGAAAGACCTGAGTTATTTCATGCTGAATTATTTTGCTCATTTGACTGTGGCTTTGTACTTGTAAAATCCAACTATTGATGTCTCACTCAAGGGAATTGAAAAAATATTTTTTTCTCTGCTGCCACTGATTATCCAGATAATCTACCTGCTGAGCAGAGTTATCCAGAGCAATTCTTTCAAGAGACCAGCGGAGCCCTGCCCTGGGAGAGCTGCAGAATGTGACGTGATCCACGAAGGGCTGCTGGATCTGCAGCAGAGCACTTCAACCTCCACTGAATGGGTGAAGTATGAACTCTGGACTTCGTTAAAATTTCTGACAGATGCATTTAGATTTGAATGTGCTGATAAGAGCTTAATTACAGCAATTTCACAGCTATAAGGTGCACCAGACTATAAGGTGCACTTTGTTTTTGCACTGAGGATCCACGCACAACAAAGTAACGAATTAGTAACAGAATGATGCGATCGCGGGGTTTACTGGCAGCTGCTCAATTTGCAAACATTTTTCATGGATCAGCGCAGCCTTTAAACGCAGCCCCAGGTGCCCTCCCCGTGCCTTGGGCCCCGGCACTCCCACTCGCCCCCGGTGCTCGCGACTCGCACTCCCGGGTTGGCAAATTTCCCAACTTTCTCCATATATAAGGTGCACCGGATTATAAGGCACACTTCTGGGTTTCAATCAAAATTTTAAGCTTTAAGATGCACCTTATAGTTGTGAAATGACTGTACTTAGGGTTTTTTAAAAGTGTAAAGGCTCAATCTGCATGAGATGGAAGCACTGCAATGAGCTGTGGGTGCAGCAGTGGAACCCAAAAAAAGCAAAGTTGAGATCTGGAGGCCGCTGGGAGCATTGGCAGCACAAATCTGCAATGGTAATGGTGCTCAGAACAATTCTGATGCTGGGATTTGTTTCTCTCTTGGCTTTTCCCTCCATTCTCAATAATCCAGTGGTTTTCTCCCCATTTGCTCCCCATTCTGCAAGCAAACCACCCTTTCCTGACAGCTCCTAAAACCCTTGGGAATTTCTTAAACCATCAGAGGAGAGGAAGAGAGAGGAAAAAAATTCTGTCTAGCTAATGAAAATAAAATAACATTGTAATTATCTGCACAGGGCAATTATCTCAAAAGATTTCACAGTTCACAGAAAATTATTTTAATTGCTTTTAAAAGACTTCCACTGTTGGTCTTGTAAACACCACCCTCGAGTGTGTCCCGGATTTGTTACCTTGTTAAGAAACAAAAATTGATTTCTATTTATCTTGTGAAGCAAAGCCCTTGTTGTTTTCTTCTTGATATTAATCCTCTCTCTTCCTCCTCCTTTTTTTTTTTAATGGAAAAGTAAGTGATGGTGGAAGCATCAGGAGAGCCGATTAAACCATAAGTCCCTGCCTTGAAGAAAGGAGAGATCAATAGCCCTGCCAGCTCCATGAAACAATTCTTATCACTGTGACTGCTTGTGTGGGAACAGATGCAATTTCTATTTCATGTTTAATTTGTTCTGGAGCAGCTGAACTTATTTAAATTCTTCATAGAGCACCTGAATCAAGCAGCCACACCTTGAAGAGAGAGTGGAGGGAAGGAGAGTTTTGCCAGAATGATAAAGAAAGGCAGAAAGCCTCCAGAAAAATGAGAAGGAAAAACTTAAATAAGAATAAAATTCACAGTAAAGCCCGAGCTCTTGTTGGGACCTTTGTTCTAAAGAGCAGGGCAGGATTCCAGGGGAGAGGTTGCAGCAGAGGATTCTGCTGGAATGGAAGCTCTGCACACTCAGGCAATTTCTTCCAGGATTAATTGTTATTTACAGAGCTTTTCCCCAAATTTTGGCACAGTCACTTCTGCTGGAAGCCCTCAGGAGCAGAATACGTTTCCTGTCCAGTGGCTCCTGGGAATGAGGGGGTCCAGGATGGGTTCCTGTGGAGTACCAGGATTCCCAAGAGAAACTGGATGACTGGGAATAAATTTGGTGTTTAGAGCTTGGTGGAGTGAAACCTGGAAGACACAGAAGCTCTGAAGCCTTGTCATGTTATGCCCTGCTCAGTCACAGTGGATTCCTCTGAAAGCTCTGAGTCCCAAAGATCCACCCAAACAAACAAGAGGAGTAAATGGAGAGGGAGGGACAGAGCGTGGCTAAAAAATTAACACTTTTGGGTGATTTTTAATTGATGGTTACATTTCATTGTAGCTCTCACTGGGCATGGCAGGCTGTTCAGATTTTATGTCACACTTTATGTGGTGTCAGATAAAACCAACGAACTCTCACATAACAACATCTAAAAGGTTTTATTCTCTACTATTGATATTTTTGATGGTTCCATGGAAGATGCTGTAAAAATGTGGAGATTTATTGACACTGGAGGGTGCTTCAGCAAGAGCCAGGCTGTGCAAATAAGAAGTCACAGAGGAATGAGCTGTGTGTCCATCCCTTGTCCCCCAGGTGCCTGGCACAGCTGCGGGAAGGAGAATTGGCTTTGTACAGCCTGGGGACAGCCCCTGCCACCGCCACCATCCCCCTGGCAGCTGGGAGCGTGGGCATCAGCAGGGACAGCAGCACCTTCTCCCTGCACACCAGAGACCAGCACTACCTGTGAGTACAGCCGGTGATGCATTTGGGAAAGCAGGGATCTCAGTGGCCCAGGGTAAAATAACAACACTGCAGAAATGAGGCCACCAGGACGACACAGATCAGCCCAAGCATCGCTCTGTGGAGATTTGGTGAGGATTCTCAGGAGGAATCCAAAGGGGAGCTGAGCTGATAGTGTTAGCGTAGAAATCACAGGATGATTCTATGCAGGTGCTTTTATTGCAGAGCTCTGGAAATCAGGGGTACAAACCCAAATCTGACTCCACATGGATTCCAGAGGGACAGGTTTTTATTCCCTTTACCTTATGTAACCATATAATAATTATTAAACCCATATTGTTCTATTGGATATGTTGATATTATCCAAGCATAGATTCTTGTGATTTCCATCAGATCCCCAAATATTATTTATATTTTTGACCCAATAACCAAACTCCTGTGACCCACAGTGCAGCAGCAATTATCTAACCAGAAACTACTGCCTGAAACCATGAAGAAGGAAGAAGACAGAAAGAGACAACACCCAAAATCCCCCATCTTGTCCAACATCTATCACTATATTCTAAAACCCCAAATTCCAAACCCTTCACCATGTGAAATCACACACTTCTATTTAACTACACAACTACAGTAATGTCACGATTATAAGCCGCACGTTTTTCATGGAAGAATCCAGCCTACCCCAGTAGTGCGGCTAATCATCAGGTGCGGCTTATCTATGGACAAATCCCAGTGAAATGCCAACCCAGAAGCGAGAGCTGGCAGGGGAGGGCGCCTGGGGCTGCCTTTAAAGGCTTGGCTGGTCTATGAAAACTGTTTGCAACTTGAGCACCTGACACCAAACCCCGCGCTGGCGCCATTCTGTTACTAACTCGTTACTTGGTCGCACATGGATCCTCACTTTAAAAAAAAACCAAAAAAACGCGGCTTATATTCAGGTGTGGCTTATATATGGACAAATCCCGTGGTCTACCCGGCTACCCAGGTGTGTGGCTTATAATCAGGTGCAGCTTATAATTGTGAAATTATACTGTATATTTTAATTCCATAACCCAAATTTGGAGCCTTCTCCAAGGCCTCAAGTCCAAAGCAGTGTTCTCCTGGGGTCAGTGGGAGAAAGAACAAGTTTATAACTCCCAGGTTTTGGGGTTCCACCAGCTCTGTTAGTCCAAAGCAGTGTTCTGGGGGTCAGTGCCTGTACAGACAGCTCAGCACTCACAGGTTTGTGTGTTCCAGTACCTGTGTGTTTTTCAGGATGCTGTTGGCAATTCCTGCTGCTCCGTTTCTCATTGCAGGTTCCGTCTGCCCCAGACAGTGCAGAACAGCAGAGCAGAGGCTGCAGGCAGGCTGCACGAGTGGCTGAGTGTCCTGGACAGGGGCAGCTCTGCCCCGCTGCAGCCAGCTCCAGCCTGCAGCTCCCCTGAGGCTGAGTATGAGCTTGTTGTGCCTGTGAGTGAGCAGGGACAGCAGAGTTCCCATCCTGGAGAGAATTGTGCAAGGAGCAGCCTGAGCCAGCTTCCATCCCCGCTGGCAGAGCCTGCAGAGGGACAGGCAGAGCCTGCAGAGGGACAGGCAGCCCCAGCTGCCCCAGCTGTGCCAGCTGTGCCAGCTGCCAGGGCCAGGGCTGAGGCTCCACCAGCCCCACCTGCCCTCCCACTGCCCTGCAGCCTCTCTCCAGCAGCAAAGAGAACCAAAGCCTTCCACTGGGATGTGGTTCCGTGTGACAAGGTGAGGATGAAACTGTTAAAGGGGGAAAAAAAATTCTAAATGTTGCAGCCCGTCTGACATGGATAGTTATAAGAATTCAGCTGTCCCTGTCTGTGTTGGCATGTGTGAAAAATGCGTTTTACTGTTTTGGTGAAATCTGAAAGGTTTAATAAAAAGGCAATAGGAGACAAACATAAAGCAAAGGGTTAAAATGTTTGAGTGTTTGGCAAGTTGTTAAGAGCACAAGGGAACACTCTTTTAAATACACTTTGCAATACATTAACTTGTTGCATATTTATAGTTTTTTTATGTATAGTTAAAATTTTTTGGGAACTATTCAGCATGGTTAATTTTTGGGTTTGTTTTTTTACAGCATGCGTGTTTTTTGGCTTGTGGTTTAAATTTTTTTATTACATTTTAATTTGGGTGGTGGTTTTGGCCTTTTGTAGCTGGTGAGTGCTCACAGTTGTGTTAGCTGTAGGGTTTTTATTACACGATTATGGGTTGTTATTTTAACTAGGTGATTAGTTTAACCATATAATTTCTAAAAAACTTATGTCTAACTTTTGCTATTAGAAGAAAAGAAAAAAAAAATATATTCATGCAGAAAAGCTATTTTAACATATATATAGCATTTAGTTCAATAGTAGCAAAAAGCCAACAATGCTATGAACTTATAACAGCATGGAGCAAAGGGCCTCTGTTCTTCTGGCTTTTTGTTTATCCTGCGTCCCGCCTGTATTTTTAGATTCAAAAATCTGTCTGGGCATCGTGTGACCCGTGCAAGAGAACAATCGATGTGTGCAGGCTGTGTGAGCAGTTCCAGCTCCAGGACACAGCAGTGCTTCTGGGCAGCGAGCCTGCAGTGAATCAGCACATCCTGCTGGACAGGAAAGTCGCACATAACTTCAGTGAGTGATCGCCAGGGGCTGGGGGATTCAGTGTGTGTGAATCACCCTTTAATTCAGTGAGTGTACAGCAATCTCACAACTATAAGGACACCGGACTATAAGGCGCACTTTGTTTTTGCAGCGAGGATCCGCGCACAACAAAGTAACGAATTAGTAATGGAACAAAGTAACGAATTAGTAACGGAATGGCGCCATCGCGGGGTTTACTGGCAGCTGCTCAATTTGCAAACATTTTTCACGGATCGGTGCAGCCTTCAAACGCAGCCCCAGGCGCCCTCCCTGTGCCGCGGGCCCCGGCACTCCTGCACAACCCCAGCTCGGCTGGCACAGCTGGGGTCCGCAGCTGCCACAAGCACGGCTCGCACTTCCAGGTTGGCAAACTTCCGAACTTTGTCCACATATAAGCTGCACCAGATTATAAGGCGCACTTCTGGGTTTCGATCAAAATTTCAGTCAAAAGGGTGCGCCTTATCGTCGTGAAATTACTCTAAATCATCCTTTAATTCAGTGCTTCTCTCTTTGTCAAAAAAGACCCCGTGGCTCAGTTGCTGTAGAGATAAAACCCCCAAACTGCTTTTTTTGCTTTATTTTTTGCTTTTTTTTTGGGTGAGCTGTGATGCTGCTGTCTTGGGGCAGATGTGGAAAGTCATCCCCAACATCTGTGAAATTAATTTAAGTCTCTGACTTCAAAGGCTTTTGCAGTTTAGTGGGCTGCACAGTCACACAGGAGGCGGGTTGGTGTGAGGAGACTTTGGGGCAGCTCCAGGTCAGAAATTCCTGGATTTTCCCTGGCCAAGGGCTCGGGATCCTGTTCTTGAACAAAACCCTTTGTTTAAGGTGGGATTCCACCCAAAGCCTGACCTAGAACTCATTTCAGAGCTAGTGAAGCAGCTCAACACCCAGCCCTGGTTTTATTAACAAAATATTGTGAAGGACTTTTCATTGCCTTGATGAGCAGTGCTGGATATTGAAGGAGCAGCAGTAATTGTTCTTCAAAGAGCACTTTGATTTCTGCCACAAAGACGTCTTTCCAAAAATTTCTACAACCAAGAGATGCTTTAAGATGGTTACATGTGTAAAGAATTTGGGGCAGTCAACTCTGAAGTTTTAATGATTTCATCTTGATGAATATGATTAAGAAAAAAAGGAATTTTGGAGAGCATGTGAAGTTTTAATTGGGAAATATAAATGGAGATAATTCAGAATTATTGCATCCCTTGGCTGACAATTGGAAGGGTTAAAAGAGAAGTGATGGGAAAGTGCTGTTGCAGATAAAAGAATCTTGTAATAGCACTTTTATCCACTAAATTATTGCAGTTTCTTTGAGGAAATGTCTTTTTTTGCTTTGCAAACAGCACCACTCCTCCTTTTGATCCTGTTCCTCTCACAGCTTTTTTTCTGGGATGTCCTACATCCCTTTCTTAATCTCTTCCTCATCAGTGAGAGTTTTGGCATTTCCTTATCATAATGGGCATTACTCAGATCAAAAGTTAATTTGATCCTGAGAATTCTGATTAATCTTCCTGCAAGTGCTGCAAAGCACAGTCCTTATTAATGAATCGAATTAATGAATAAAAAGATGAAGCTCCAAAATGCCAGTGGGTTCAAAATTCTGGAAATTTTGAGTGGAGCTGTGAAGACCAGAGGAAAAGGAGAGTTCTGAGACATTTCCACACTAAATTCAAGGCCAGGGTAGGAGAAAACACAAATAAAAGTTCAGTTCTCTAATGGATTCTGGTTGAAAAAAAGAAATTTCTGCCCCACAGGGAGAAGGTAACAGTGAGAGACAAGAAAATCACCCTCAGGGTTGTGTTTCCTTGATGGCTGCTATTAAATTTAATGAAAATATGAAGATGGAGTTATTGCCTCATGATAGCAGTTGCTAAATATTTTTTATTCTGGTGGTTTTTGTTTTGTGGTTTTTTGTTTTTTTCTTTTCTTTTTACTTTTCTTTTTTTCTTTTCCTTCATTTTCTTTTTCTTGTTCTTTCTTTTTAAGTTCTGCTAAATATAGATGAGATACTTTGGTGTTTTCCTTCCAAATAACCCAAGAATTTTTTTTTTTTTTTTCTCCAGACATTTTTCTTAAAAGTTTCCGTATCAAACCCAGTGAGCTGAAGGACAAACTGCTCATCATCCACGAGGAGAGTGGAGGGCTCACAGATGAGCAGATTACAGCACTGAGAAGGTGATTTTGGGGGGAATTGTTTGGTTTTGGGAACTTTTGGAGATGCCAGAATCTTCTGCAGATGATGTGGACTTTGCAAAGTCGGTTTGGACAAGAGTTAAAGGATGGTTGTGGGATGATGGGATTTTGGGAATATTTGTGTGTCTGAGAGGCAGAGATTTGGGGGTTTAAAGCAGAGTGGAGATTTCTGCAGCTTTAGGAAAACTGGAGAGATTTCAGGAGTGTGAGCAAACAACTATTGGCATTCACAGGAGCTGGATTTTATCTCTTTGGGCAGTTTGGGATGAAGAGAGAGAGAGAGAAAGAAAGAAAGAAAGAAAGAAAGAAAGAAAGAAAGAAAGAAAGAAAGAAAGAAAGAAAGAAAGAAAGAAAGAAAGAAAGAAAGAAAGAAAGAAAGAAAGAAAGAAAGAAAGAAAGAAAGAGGAATCTAGAGTGGGATATGTTCTACATCCCAATGTGAGCCTTGGGCCATTTCAATAAACATTTTACATCCAGATGCTTGATGGTAAACTGATTCTTGCTTCAAAATGGGACCCCCCCAAAAAAGACTGTTTTGCTAAACAAATCTGGGAAAGAAAAGACACTGACAGAGAAAGTGAGGAAATAAATAATTGATGTTTTGCTTCTTGTGGAATCAGTTTAATTTTGGGGCCGTAATTCTGAAGTCTGCAGAATCCGATCTGTAGTGACATGAAACGTGGAATTAATATCATTGTGTGATGGTTTTTGAGATCTGAAGGGATGTGTGTGGGACACTGGGTATTTAATGATTTTTTTTTTTAATTCTGGAAGGCATTTCCTTGCTGTCTCAGAGCTCTCCTAGTTAAACCTCACACCAATTAGGATCTGCTGGAAGGTGCACGGCCCCACTGAGGGCACTGCTGCAAATTTGACCCTAAAGGCTCAAGGAGAGCAGAAATATTTGATTGCAGTGCTGGAATTGAGCAGGAAAGAGCTGCAGGGAAATGCCTTGGACATTGAGGTGCTCACCTCTCTCAGCTGAGGCTGCTCCTGGAAGGGTAAAATCCAAGGAGATTCCTCCAGCCCCATTTCCCAGGGCATGTCCTGCTCCCACCTCGTTCAGAGGGGAGCACTGACCTCACTCTGCTGCTCAGGATTCATCCCTGACACGTCAGCTCAGCCCAGGACCCGCTGAAATTGCTGGGACATCACTGATTTATGGGCTCCTTGCCATCACACAATAATAATGATAATGATGATGGCAGTGAAGCTTGAAATATCACATTTCCTTCCTTGAAGTCTTTCTCTGAGGGCAATAATGCTGAGGGAACATTCCCAGCAGTGGGATGTGTAAGGGGTATTGATTGTTGTATTGCTCTGTGCTGTGTAATTTTGAGGATTCAAACGATGCTATCTGGCTTCAAGGATTCTGTCCCTGATATTTTTATTTCCTGCCAAAATCGATGAGTCCAAGTGCAATTCCTGCAATGAAAAGATGCTGTGCCTTATTTTCCACCCCAAGAGTTTTGAGTGGAACTGAAAAAGTTGAGATTCATCTCAAAATGAAGCCTTGGAATCCCAAGGGAAATGGAAGGAGCAGACAGGAATTCTCAGGAGCATCATCACTGCAGAGTTCCCCTGGTGCTCTGTGCTGGGCTTGGCACCCCTCAGGGAGGGCACCCAGCACTTCTCGAGAGCTTTCACTCAATTTAGGGAAATTTCTCCTCTGGGAACTGTGTCCTCCAGTTGAGAGCCCATGGGCAGGACAGGAGTCCAGCCAGGGCTGGGAAATTCCTCTCAGTGAAACACTAATCTTAGAAAAATTAGGATTTTAGTTAGAAGAAACTGGGCTTGAGATAGTTACCTGAAACTTA
>VRYO01001272.1:5286634-5300858 GCA_009812075.1 Sialia sialis
TTTTGCAGTGAGTATTAGAGGGTCACCCCACGCTGCTGCCCAGCCCTGAATAAACATACACTCTCTAACATACACTGAATAAACACACACTTTCTAACTTTAAATTGTTAGACAGTCTTTTGTGTTGGTATTAGACCAAGGCTCATACTTTGGTAAATCATCAGTTCAAATTGTGTCTGTCAGAGTCTCTGTCTAAATCCTGCTCTTGGAGAGTGAAAAATCCCTGGAAGTCAAAGCCCAAATTCCATTTCCAAGGCTGTGAGCAGGGAGCAGGGTCCTGTTCATGGATGGAATGTTGGGTGGGATATCTTTGGCAATGAATTTGATACAGAAATCTGCATCTCTGAGTGATTCTTTATCCTCATGTCTTAACAGCAAAGCACTCAATATCTCTCTAAACCTGTTTTTTTTCCCCAGAGAAATGGGAATCTTTTTCATTGAGCAAATTCCATTAGAGCTGCATTCATGTATAAAGATATTTATGGAATGCATTCACGTGTTTTTGTGCCTCCTTTCTCATGGTTCCCTTTGTTTAAAGCTTTAAGCTTTAAACCTTCCAGATAATCTCTAGTTCCATTTTCTGTGCGTAATGCAGCTAAAGAATTTTATGGGGTATCAGACTTCTGATTAAATGAAGACGTTTGCTATTTTAAAATACGTTCTATGAATTTGCTTAAAAGCTCAAACTATATTTAATGATGAGTAAACACCTTTTCATTTGCCAACAGCTAACTTGGTTTTAAATGAAATTCGTTTTTTTTCCTTGGTGCTAAAATGTGCTGAAATGATTACATTTTAATCTGCTACAATATAGAGTTAATTCAATTTTACAATTGAAATGTCATATTAATTATTGACAACAGTTAAATAAATCTTGGTGTTTGTCCTGTGTTTAACGTGCTCAAATATTTGCTTTTTTTCCATCTTTGAGTAAATTCCCTGACTTTGGAAATGGACAGCTCTGCCATGAATGTTTAATCACTCCCGCTGCAAATTCAGAAGTTTGTTGTAAGAGGAAGAAAAGAGAGCAGAGCTGAATATTTATTTCAGCTTCTTTACACTCCTCACATGCGAGCTGTGACATTGATTCCATTTTTCTGAAGAAACGCTGTGAATTCCCTCCGTGGTGGGGATCTCCAAAGGAAGGCAGCTCTGCTGCTGTGCTTGTTTTTTCCACGGCACATTTGAAGACATCAATCTTCTGAAAAATCCATGGCCCCGGAGGATATTCTGTGACCTTGTGCAGAAGGGAGGGAGTTGTGGGAGTGTGTTTTGTGCTGTCAGTGTTGAAGAAGTTAAAAATCCTGTAAAAATTGGGATTAAGGAGAGAAACTTTGGGATAAAGGAGAGGTTGGGGTTGTTGAGGTCTGTTGAGGAAGCTCCTTGTAGGTCCCTTCCAGCTCAGGATATTCTGTGATAAAAGAGAGAAAAATGGACCCAACCTCTTTGGAAATCAAGGCCTGGACTCCTCTGTCTCATGGTTTTAGTTTTTCTAAAATATTCTGTCATTCTAAATTCTCTGTGCATCTGCAGGTGGATATTCTGGCTATTTTGATGTGCATAGAAACATTTCCAGATATCCAGAGGGATCTGCAGATCACTTTTGCTTCCTATGCCTACAAAGGATAAACAATAAATATAAAACACATAAACCACAAAAAAGTAGGGAATTCCAAGGCAAGGAACAAAATAATTATTTTATCAGAATAGAGAATGAAGAGGACAACTAATTTTAATTTTCTCTTTGCAGATATTTGCCCACACCCAAAGATGCAGAGAGGTACCTGTCCTTCAAGGGCTCCTGCTCAGAGCTGCACGTGGTTGACCAGTTTATGTTGGAGGTGAGGAATTTTTAATACTAAAATCACTACATCTTATTTTTAGGACATTCTCTGAGCTAAAACCACTGCCAGAAGCTGTTGGTTAGAACTTAAATTGACAATCTCACCCAGAATGAGTATGAAAGGATTATTATTATTATTATTATTATTATTATCATAATCATCATTATTATCCAGAGTATGAAAGGATTATTCTGATGAAGAGTTGACACAGGTAGATAACAAAAAGAGAATTGTGGATCCCTTTGTGTCTCCAAGTCTTACTCCCCTTCTTTATCCTTTATTTATCCTGACCTAAATCTAGATTCCCAAAATCTAGAAGCCATATTCTATAAAATTGCATTTATTTAATCATTCTTGCTCACAAGAAAAGATTGCAATTGATTTTAATGATGTCTGCCCAGGAGCATCCAGGGAATTTTCAGGTTTGTGCCAGAGTGAATCCACAGGATTGAGACCCAGAATAAAATTAATAAACGAGCACAGAAATTAGACAAACAATGGCACAGCTGAATTGCTCAATGAACAATGAAAGGTTTTCATGAAAACATGCATGTTTTGGTGTAAATGTGATTTTTCATTCTGGTTCTGCTGGGTTGTGTGCAGATGTGTAAAATCCCCCAGCTGGGGCAGAGGTTGGATCTCCTGCTCAGCATCCGGGAGCTGCCCGAGAGCATCAGAGACCTGGAGCCTGTGAGTGCCACGGTGTGATCAGCACCTGCCAGTGTGACGGGAGAGACAAAAATCCCCTCAGAGCACATTTCAGAGCTGTGCAGTTTGGGAGGATTATTTTATTTTTTTTCCCCACTTGTGTGTTTGATATCATCCTGATTCCCCCAAGGTTCAAGATAAAGGGTCTGGCAGTGGAACAGAGTTCAACAAAAGAGAAAAGAACAGGAAAAGACATTCAAACTTTTATTTGGATTTATTAAACTTTGCTCCTTCTTTGGCCAGGGATAAGCCAGAAGTGAATTTCACCATTAAAATTCAGTTCCCTTGGTGGGGAGGTTCTGGAAGAATCACTCAAGGACACAGGGAAAGTTTATCTGACAAATCCCAAAGAGATTGGTTATTTCCTGCAGACTCAGGGAGCTGTTCCCCCTCTGGGTTACAGCTCTGGGGTGAAATTTTTCAGAAGCAGAGCTCAAACCCCTCTCTGCCTTTTCCCAGGGTAGGGGATGCAAACAAACCCGTGCCAGCCTCCTGACTGGATCTGCTGCTCCGAGCCAGGCCTTTCCTGCCAGGTTCTGTCCATGCTTTCCACACCATGAAAATCTTTCAGAGGTTTTTGCCCTCGTTCTGCATGGGAATGAAAATAAAATGTGGCAGTTCCTGCCAGACCAAGCTGTCATCTTTTGTCTGGCTGTGATGAAAAGCACAGGAGCAGTGAGGGGAGCTCAGAAGAGGAACAGATGGAAAGCACAGGGGAGATGCAGAGATTCTGACCCTGCCTGGTGCAGCTGCACCTTTGCTGTCCTCCACTGGAGCCAAATATTGAACATTTGGAAGTTATTCTATGCACTGTTTGCTTTGATGGATATTTAATGTTCACTGAAGAGCTCATTAGTGTCTAAGAATGTTCTTATGCACGTTAACACCTGTTTTTAAACCACAGAATCTACACCTAAAATCCTAAGAGACAATGTGAATATTGGATTTCAGCACCCTCTGGCCCTGAGCTGTGCTATAAATCCTTTAACACTGACTTTCAGAACACCCATGTGCTTCATCCTCTCAGTTTTTTAATTTGTGTGTTGGTGACTGATGAAAAGAGGTGTGGCCCTAAAAAAATACAGATTTTTTAACTGGGAACAAAATCACCTCCTGTGCCTGTAGCCCTAGAAGGGAGGTGGCTTCCCTGGGAAAACTTAATTATACTGAGTTTGAGTACAGGAAATTATTTTTCTTCCTCGTGGGGAAACTGTGCTAAGGATTTTGATAACAGCATTGAGCTGGCGTGAATGGGAGGCAGGGAGGTGAAGGATGGAGCTCCAGACTCTGCTTCCCCTGACCCCTGGAATTCGGGCAACCAAACAGCAAAACCCTTTCTGTGCACGGCAGGCTGGGGTTGTTTTGGCAGCCAGAAAGGATGTGACTCCTTTTGGGGTGGCCGTGCCAACACAGCTCTGTCTTGGGGAGCTGGAACTGGCTGTAAAATGTCACGGTCTGCACAACCTCAGTGGGGTCATGATGGTTTGTGTGACCCCAGGGTGCGAAACACAAATAAGAAGGGACTGAAATTTTGTTCAGCAGCAAGTAGCACTGCAGTTTATTAAGTGCCAACAACTTGAGATAGAGGGGAGAGGGACAGAGATAAAGGAAATGAAGTAAAAGGGAAGAGAGAGAGGAAAAGGATGGGGAAATAGCTACAACAGATGGGACATCATCCATCCATGGGGAGAAAGAGATCCCAAAGTCTCTTCAGAAAGAAATCATTTTATAGTTCTTATCCAAGGCCAGTGGCCTCTGCCAAAAGGTGGGGAGATTTGTGGAATGTTGTGTTTAGAAGCCCGGGGCTCCAAGAATCAGGTGCAGGACAAAACACTAAAACCAGCTGTCCATTTGAGAGCTGTGTACCAGGGAAGCAGCACTGGCAAGCATACCTGTACACAGTCCCTTGGCAAAGCACACCTGTACACACCTCTACACGGCTGTACACAGCTGTTCACACCTGTAAATACCTGTACACATCTGTACGCACCTGCAAACATTTGTACACACCTGTTCACACCTGTAAAGTCCCTTGGCAATCACACCTGTACACACATCTAAACACCTGTATACACCTGTACTCAGTCCCTTGGCAAAGCACACATGTACACAGCTGTACACAGCTGTACGCACCTGTTCACACCTGTAAAGTCGCTTGGCAAACACACCTGCACACACCTGTACACACCTGTTCACACCTGTAAATACCTGTACACACCTGCAAACACCTGTACACACCTGTTCACACCTGTACACACCTGTTCACACCTGTACAGTCCCTTGGCAAGCACACCTGTACACACATGTAAACACCTGTACTCAATTCCTTGGCAAGCATCCACCCTGGCCAGGCCAGAACCTCCAAAAAGTGAGAGGTGGGGTGCTGGGTCTCAGGGTCTCTGATGACATTTTTGAGCAGCTCAGGGAATCTTTGCACCGACCCTTACAGAAACCCCGAGGGGTTTGGGCAGGGAGGGGACAGCGAGGGTGGCCCGGACACCAGATTTGTATTTATTGTGTCTTCCAGCTGATAATCCAGAACATCCAAGCAAGCAAGCAGCTGCAATCCAGCCCCAGGTTTGTGGCAGTCTTGGAGTACATTTTGGCCATGGGGAACCATCTGAATGAGCGAGCTGGGAAGGAGGTGGCCAAAGGATTCCGACTGTCGTCTCTGGCCAAGGTGAGGAAATATTTCATTCTCATTAAAGCATTCTGTTCTAAGGTTTGTGAGCCATTAGTGTGAACCCTCCCTGGGTGTGGAGAGAGGCAGTACAGTAATTTCACGATTATAAGCTGCACCTTTTTCATTGAAGAATCCAGCCTACCCCAGTAGTGCGGCTAATCATCAGGTGCGGCTTATCTATGGACAAATCCCAGCGAAATGCCAACCCGGAAGTGAGAGCCGGCCAGGGAGGGCGCCTGGGGCTGCCTTTAAAGGCTTCACTGGTCTATGAAAATTGTTTGCAACTTAAGCACCTGACACCAAACCCCACGCTGGTGCGATTCTGTTACTAACTCGTTACTTTGTTGCACATGGATCCTTGCTTAAAAAAAAAAAAAAAAGTGCAGCTTATATTCAGGTGTGGCTTATATTCAGGTGCAGCTTATATTCAGGTGCGGCTTATAATCGAGAAATTACTGTAATTCCTAATGAGGAGCTCACATTTTATCACCTGCACGAGAACAAAATCCTGTTAACGGTGAATTCCCTCGTGTCTGTGGCCACAAGCTGTGTTCCCCTTTTCAGGCAGCAGCACTGGCTTTGGGTGCTGAACATTCTGAATACTCTGTGTCTCTAATGAGGCAAGAACATCAAAATGTTGTCTGCCCTGATATCCAAATCATGAAGAATTGTCTGAGCCGAGTTGGACACCAGATATGAACCAGGGATGTGTGAAACAGCAACACAAAAAGGAGAAGTTTAATTCTGTTGTTTCCTATTCTTGCCAAATACAGCTGGGATCGATCAGCATCTCTGCTGCTCCTTTTCAATGCTTTATTTTCTTTTTGAGAGATGGTAACAGCATGTTATTCTCTCGCAGCTGCCTCTGCTGAGGGGCAGGGACAGGACCTTCACCCTCCTGCACGCCCTGGTGGAGCAGATCCTCTCGCACCAGCCTGAGCTGGCCACCTTCCCTCAGGAGCTGACTGAGTTTGAAGCTGTTCCTGATGGTGAGAGGAGCAAAAAGGGGGGAAAATAATCAACAAATAAAAAATGAAGTCCTTCAACTTCTGTGCAGACTCCCATTCTCACTGTATAAATGATATTTATTATGTTTTTTCCCCTCTCTTTTCCTTCCCAGCGTCCATGAAGGGCCTCAGTGCTGAAGTTGATGGTATGTAAATGTGGTTTCCACATTCAGAGGCAGATTTTCATGCACTGTGCAGTCATTTGGAACAGGTTTTCACTGCACCTTTGTAGTTTTTTAAAGAGAGTTAAAGGTTCAAAACGTTGAGGTGAAGTGTTGCCATGGAGATGTTTAACCTGCCACATTACTGTGCAGAATTAAAAAATATATAAATATTGAAGTGTGTCCAGGTGGTTCAGAAATGTAAAAAAAAATGTACTCGCCACGGTAAAGAGATTTTATCATAAAATAAAAAAGTTAAGTGGCACAAGTGCTTCATCCATGGGACATGGGAGTGGGAATGCAGCAGGAGAAAACTTCCTGGAGGTCAAGAACTTTCTGGAAACAAACTGGTTTGCTGCTCTGGAAAGGACTCCCGGAGCAGGGAAGTCAACAGGAGGGACAGGAGAAGATTCTTCAAATGGAAGATGGGTTTTAGAAGCTGGATTTTGGAAGGTGCATTTTGGAAGATGGGTTTTAGCAGATGGGTTTTGGAAGGTGAATTTTGTAAAATGGATTTCCAGCTCTCCATGGAACAGTGCCATAACCTGTGAGCTCAGTGGGTTTTGCACTGAGCCCTTTGAGAGCTGACAGCAGAACTGTCAGTGGGTGGAAATTATGTTTATTTTGTTAAAATTTATAAAAATCTGTCCTTTGAAGGTGGGACATGGCTGCTGGCCAGAACTTTGTCCAGACCAATATTCCCAATTTCATCTTTTGATAACAGATCTGAATGGTGCTCACTCTCACTTTTGGTTTAACAAACCCATCTGGGCTCTGGGGTCACCTCTGGAGTTTCCTTCAGTGACTTTTTTTCACCTTTTAGGAGACATAAATCACCGAACGTTGCAATATTTACCTTCAGTCACTCCTGGGGAGCAGGGACAGTTTAAAACCAGTGAATATTCTAAAGACAGGTTTGGGAAATGCTGGGCAGAGCTGTGAAATGGCACCAGAACTGTTGGAGATGCCCAAAGAGAAACATCAGGCGAATCAGATGGGATTGATCTCCCTCTGTGGATTCCTGCTGTGAGGCACAGAGGAGGGAGAAATTCCAAAATCTGGGGCTGCAGAGTGTGTCCTGGAGCTGAGAGCTGCAGAATTCCCAGAGAGATGCCAGGGGAGCCAAGGCTGTGCCCTCTGTGCCTTTCCCAGGGAAGCAGCCCAGTTAACAAAATCACTTACTGCTCCACAGAGGATTTTCACTCTATTCTCTCACAGCCCACAAGTTCCTACATGAAATGTGGGTTTTAGGATGCTGTTTCCATGGCTAGGGAAGCTCAGATTTATGACTGCTGCTTTACCACTCTCTCCACCTCTTCATTATCCTGCTCTTGCTGGATGCGATCCCATTTATTCCCTCAGAAAATGCCTCTCCCTCTCACCAGGGCGTTAATACTCCCAGATAAATGTTTTGTAAACCCACATTCTTTGTATTTTCCTTCTGCCCTAAATCAGACAATTACAGCCCTTTGGACACCACTTGGTGCTGCTGAAATTCCTCATTTTCTTTTCCTTTTGTCAGTTTTAAAAAAAGAACTGGAGAACCTTATCCAGTGCAGGAGGCTCCTCAAACCCAGAGCAAGCAAGGCAACGGCCCAGGAGCTGCAGTTCTGCAAGGAGCTGAAGGTAAACCAAGCTGGAGTAAGGGAGGAGTACGGCAATTTCACAACTATAAGGTGCACCGGACTATAAGGCGCACTTTGTTTTTGCAGCGAGGATCCGTGCACAACAAAGTAACGAATTAGTAACGGAATCGATCGCGGGGTTTACTGGCAGGTGCTCAATTTGCAAACATTTTTCATGGATCGGCGCAGCCTTCAAATGCAGGCTCGCACTTCTGGGTTGGCAAATCTCTGAACTTTGTCCATATAGAAGGCGCACCAGATTATAAGGCGCACTTCCGGGTTTGGATCAAAATTTTAGTCAAAAAGGTGCACCTTATAGTCATGAAATTACTGTAACCTGGGAGTTTCTGCTGGGAACCAGGAGAATTTGGGGGAAAGTGGCTTTTGATTCCCTTCTGAGGGTGTCTCAAGTTGTAATTGGCGTTGTGGGAAGGGTTTTGGGGTTTCTGCATCTTTTGCATCCCAGGCAAGTGGATGAGGAGCAGGCAGCCCTTGAGAAGCTCTTTGGGATAACTGGAATTTTGGAGTGAATTTGTAATCATTTCTTCTGCCCTCAGGTAGAAAGGGGATTTAGAGAGGATCAAAGAATCATGGAATGGTTTGGAAGGGATCTTAAAGATCATCCAATTCCAGCCTTTGTCATGGAACACAGAAATCCTAAAATCCTGATTGTCCACAAACCATTTCCAATCCTTTAGTGTTGGAAAAGCCCTTCGGGAGCATTGACTGCACACTCAGCACAACCTGGGTGTCCCCAGATGTCCCCAAATGTCCCAAATGCCCCAAATCCCCTTTCCCTGAGCCCCTCCTGGGATGAGGGCTCCAGAATTGCCCTGGGCTGCACAAACTTTAATGAGGAAAATCTCCCTGAAATTCTCCCTGAAATCCATCCCAAACCCCCCTGGGCAGCTCAGGTGTCCCCACTCTGTGACATCTCTGCTGTCCTACACCTCTGGGTGCACCTTTCACAGGATGTTGAAAATGTGGCTGTTTCAAACATGCAAAAATGAAGAATTTTTATTTCCAGGCTCATTTCTAAAGCCCTGTTTGTTTAAAGAATCTGAGCCTGGCAGTGTTTCCTGCTGGAAATCAGGACCTTGTGATGCTTCTCTGGCTCTGCCACATTTTCGTTAATTTTCTTTAGGTTTTGTCATTTTATAATACAGTTAAAACTCCCTAATGTTAATATTCCTTTTTTTAAAAAAATATCTTTGATGTCTTAATACTTCCAAAGGAATGTGTATGCGCTCCTCTTTAGTGAAATGGGAAATTTTTATGACATGAAAATTTCGCCTTGAAATATTTTGTTTTCACTGCTGTTTTAATTCCTGCTTTAATCGTGTGCCCCTGCAGAAAATTAAGAAGTTTTATTTTATTACAGGATTTAATTCAGAAATACGAAGGGGATCTCTCCCAGCTGTCAAAAAGATGTGAGGAAATGAAAAAGCTTTACAGCAACGTACTGGTACATATCATTTTTAAATGCAATGAAAATAAACCTGGATTTCTTTTTTAAAGGGAAGAAAAGAGGGGAAAGGATTGCAAGAAATTTCCACTTACTTTATATTTATACTGGCTATAGGAAAAGAAAGAAAATCTCATATTTAAGACTCAGAGATCTAAAGGAAAGGGACAGAAAAACCTCTGAAACTGGAAAATATCCTGGTCCTGGGGTTAGGACAGTTCTGTGTAATTTTTCTATGCAAAATGTAATTTTACATTTCTGTACACATTTTCTTTAATGAATGGATTCATCTACCAAGCTGCAGAGCAGAAGACTTCAGGATTTGCTGATTTTTCTCCTCTTCAGCTGCACATTTGTAGTCCAGTCAGATGAACCTGAAATAATTCAATGACAACTCCTTAGATCACTTTTATTTGGGATATTTTGGATTTCAGTTCTTTGGAGATTTCAGAGAGCTCCAAATTTGCTTCTTCCTCCTCTTCCCCTTCTCCTCTTACCTCTTATTCCTTTTCTTCTTTATACTAATACTAACAATAATGGGGATATTTAACCTTTCTCTGCTCTTTAAACTTCTTTAAGCTCCTGGACGTGGTTTAGCTCACTCAGATACATTAAATATTCTTTTATTTCCAATTTCCAGGTGAGGTTTGGGGAGCCCCCAGACCTGGACTCCCAGGAACTCTTTGGGTGGATATCTGCGTTCATCAGTGAGTTTAGGAAGGCGTGTGCTGAAGTCACACTGTAAAAACACAAATTTTTAATTATTTTTGTCTTTACTGATAAGCAGCACATTGCCAATCTCACCTGTGCAGCAGAGCACCTTGTTTTTTACAGAAATTCCATTTATAATGTGTAATTTTAAATGGTATTTAACCTGTAATATCCGAGATCACTTATGAGCCTCTCAGTTTTGTGTTTTCATACCTTGAGGTTCCCACACAATGAGAAAAAAACACTTCTGACATTTTATAATTTCTCTTTTCAGTCTTTTCCTTTGAATGCCCAAGCTCCTGAACCAGTTTTAATTATTATTTTCAATTAGTAACTTTCTGTGTGGTGATCTAATTTCTAAAGAATACTTCACACATTTTATAATGAAATTGGGAGCTGTTACCCACAGAATTTATTTAAATAAATTCTTGTTTATTTTGCTATTAAAATATTTCAAACTTTGTATGTAACAAAGAAAGTTTCTGGCTGAGTGTTTTATTTTGCCCCCGTAGTTGGACAATGAAATATCACTTTTTATGGCTAATTTCATGTGTTTGCCATAAATGCTTCAGAAATTAATCAATATATAAGATTTGCATTGACAGGAAGAGAAAAATATCAGGGCAGTAAAATAAAAAGGTGTCTTAGTTTGGAGGACAGTAGTCTGTTAAGAAAGGCAGGAGCCTCTCTTTGAAATGGAGAATGGAAATCCCTCCCTCCAAATTATTATAATTTTGATGGGACTCTCAGGCAAAGATATGGGAATTAGGAATAACAGTTATTTACTAGGGAAATTAAAATAGAAATCCAGGACTACAAAGAACAAAGCCCAAAGCCTGGCAGAGTCAGAATCCAAGCTGACAGCCGTCAGTCAGTCAGGGTGGTGGCAGCAGTGCCATTCAATGGTGGCTGCATCCTCCTGCAGTGACAGATGTGCTTCAGTTGGAGCAGTGCTCCTGGACAAGGGGCAGTTTCCCTCCAGAGATCCAGTGGTGATGTGGAGAAATCCAGTTTTCCTCTGGAGTCCAGGGGAACAAGGGCTGCTTTGGTGTCTCAAAATCTCAGTTTTTATCCAGGAAGCAAAAGTTGGGCTCTTCCCCCTGGCTGGAGCATCTCCCCATGGGATGCAGTAATTTTATCAGTGCCACAGTGGGACTCAATGGCCATGAGCAGAAGAGAACTGCCTGCAGGAAGGATGGGTTGTGAAAAGATAAAGAACACTGCCCCAGCTGGTTTATAAAATCTGGCCATGAACAGGAGATGTCCCCTTTGGAAATAAAGAACACTGCCCCAGCTGGTTTCAATGGATGTTCCATTAGCAGGAGATATCCCACAGAGATCAGGATCACTGCCCCACCTGGTCTCAACAGATGGTGACAGAACAGACACTTCTGATCACATCCTGTACTGGAACCCAAGACAGTAACTTACCCTTATCCCAACCTGTCAGTGATTTGTGTTTCTAAACACATTGCAGCTCTTCTAAACTGCACCCAGGGACTGCAAATCTGCATCTGAAACCATTTGTTTCAAAAGTCTCATTTGTCAAATGAGCTTAAAGCAATATTTAGCTTCTTTGTGGCTTTCTCTTGTTTAATTACTGCTGACTGCTGTGGTATAAAACATTCCCAGTGGGCAAAATTCATCCCTGGGTAAAGAGGAGTGAGTGGGGAGGCTTAAAGCTCGTTTAGCAAAGCCTGCAATCATTTCAGTGAACACCAAAAATCCTCTGTGCTGCTCAGACACATCACATCATGCTGGGAGAGGAAGGATTCAAGTCAGTGCTAAAGAAAATCTTATTTTCACCAAATGTTCCTCCCTGAACATTGGAGCTTCCAAAGGCTCTCCTTGTTACTCTGGGAATAAAGCAGCTGGTTCAGCTTTAGGTGCATTGCAAACAGTGAAAAAAAAAATGAATATTTGCATTGAATTTGGGGAGAAAATTTACCAGCTGAGCATTTTGGCAGCCTGATGGAGGCATTCATGCAGGAATATTGTACCTGGGAATGTGCACATCCCAAATTCTGGAGTGAGCAGGGCAGGACCTTCCCAGGAGCTCTTGGGGCCACCCCAGCTCCTCACTAGAGCAGCCCCTGCCTTTGGAGTTTTCCACATGTTCTTCTTTAGGATGAGCAGTTTAAAACTTTTGTGCTTTTTCTGAGCCTTTTTCTTGAGCACAGGTGGATTTTCTAAGAACTCTTTCAGGCTTTGAACAGTGAGCACCCAACAAGTCCCCTTTCAAAAACCCCACTGCTATTCTCTTTATCTAACATCTTCCCCTTCTCCTAATACTGGTTTGG
This sequence comes from Sialia sialis, assembly GCA_009812075.1. Taxonomy (NCBI): domain Eukaryota; kingdom Metazoa; phylum Chordata; class Aves; order Passeriformes; family Turdidae; genus Sialia; species Sialia sialis. The sequence goes on from VRYO01001272.1 coordinate 5,299,139, forward strand.
ATTGGAAAGGCATCAATTCAAAATTCAGAATTAATTCAGAATTAATTAGTTCAGAGACCAGCATTCCTGAATGATATCACAGCTTTTCTGCACAGAAAGTGGCCACACTTTTAATTTTACTGCTCATTTTTACAAATTAGCAGGAGCACTCTGCCTGGTGCCTGCAGTTCAAATAGGAATAGGGAAAAAATAAAATAAAAAAACTGGAAAGCAAAGTTCAACCTCTGCCCTGGGGTATAATTGTCCATTACTGGAAGTTCCATTTTTTTTTCACTGATAATCTCTGCTCCTTACTCTGCTGGTTTGAAGAGACCAGGGGAGAATTGGAGAGCTCTGCCCCTGGGAAAGGAGATTTGTATTTTTGTGTTTCAACCTGTGAATTCTTGAAAAGCCCTTGTGAGTGGTGCCCCTGTGGGAGCTGAAATCCCCCCAGTGACCTGACCCCAAACGAGCTCCTTTTCTTCCAGCACTGCCTGGGGCAGCTTGGAACACTCTGAGGTGTTGGATAAAATCAGGGATTTCTTCTGGGAGCTCCAGACCTGTTATGAGCTGTGCTTCTGCTGAAATACATAAAAATAATAGAAATACAGAAATTATCTTCCCTACCCCTGCTGCTCCTGCTCAGAAATGCGCATTTTAAGGAAACAAACCATGGGAAAAAAATCTCCTTTAGCTCCTGAAGCCAGTGGTTCTGACCCTGCTGAGGAAATTCAGTGCAGATCTGACCCACAGCTGAACATTGACACAGATTTCACTGATCAGAACTCCCTATAACACCCTCACTAATAATTCATATTCCTGAATATGCCAAAAATCAGCTCTGTGGGGAAAAAAATAACCCAGATGTAAGAATGGTGCAGTTCCTGCAGGTCAGCTTGCTCCTAGAAGGAATATTTCCCACAAAGAGAAGCATCACCCAAGGACTTTTGCAGGACAAAATCATCACCTGCCAGGACATCATCCACAGGGAGACTTGGAGCTCATCTATATAATCCCAAATAAAAGTTGAGGTGTAAAAACCATGGTTCTTTACACCCCTAAAACAAAATAATACAATTTAAGAGACTGAAAAACCCCAGCTTTATGGTAAATAAATTAAAGAATGAGGCAAGGAACAAGGTAATTTTTAAATATAATCAGGATGTCTCAAGGAACAGCCCCCACTCCATAGGAAAGCTTTGTGCTCTCTGAAGGAGAAAGAACTCCATGCCAAGAAGGTACTTCTTTAAAATTTTAATTAATTTTTTGTTTAATTAATGCTCCAGGATGTTCCCACAAAGGCACAGATATCAATCACTGGGCAGGATATATTTTTAATTGGGAGAGGCCTTGCCAGCTGAGCTATAAAACAAGTGCAAGCTGTTAAATAGAATAATGGAGAAGAAAGACTTGGGGAGAAAAAGTAATGAGGAAAATTAAGAAAAAAACAAAGAAAAATATCTTTAGTTAAAAGAGAATTAGCAGGTTTTTTGGGGCAAAAAAATATCAAGAAATTTATCATGAGCATCACTGCTGTCCTGGGTGTCTTGGATTGCAGTACAGGATGTGATCAAAGGTGTCTGTTCTGCCACCATCTGTTGAGACCAGGTGGGGCAGTGATCCTGATCTCCATGGGATATCTCCTGCTAATGGACCATCCATTGAAACCAGCTGGGCCAGTGTTCTTTATTTCCAAAGGGGACATCTCCTGTTCATGGCCAGATTTTATAAACCAGCTGGG
>VRYO01001272.1:5316860-5344597 GCA_009812075.1 Sialia sialis
TTCCCTTCCCTTCCCTTCCCTTCCCTTCCCTTCCCTTCCCTTCCCTTCCCACATCAATATTGAAATATTGATAAACATTCAGCAGTTATTGGTACAAATGAACCAGCCCAGCTCAGTTACCCAACACTATGAAATCTGGGCACATTTTTACTTTTATTTTTAAATTTACTTTTATTAACAAATCTACCTAGGCACTGAAGGAAGACACTGAAGAAACCTTCAACACCAGGAAAATAAAAAAAAAAAATTCCGTCTGCAGGAATTGGAATTAGGTGGGAATGCTGAGTGCAACCCCAATTTCCAGCCAGAGCAGGAGACAACACGAGCTACAAATCTCTGTAAGGACCCCTCACCCCTCATTTCTTTGGGACAAATAAACTCTGGCTCATTTCTAGAAAGGCAAACACTGGGAACATTTGAAGAACAAATAGCTAAAGCTGTGTAAGAATTGGATTCTCCAGCAGCACGGAGCGTTTTACTTTTGGTGGAGTGCTTAAACGGATTTAACACAAATAATAAAGGCTTCTGGGGGAGATAAGTGCAAGCCCATCTATCTTTGTTGCCTCGAATTCAGCGCTGGTGAAGTGAGCTGGGCTGGGTTTATTCTGCTGCAAACACTGATTCAGTGGGCAGGATTCAGCTGTCAGCTCCGTTCTGTACAGGAATTATTTCCCTGAAGGAGAAGCTCCTGTTCCTCAGCTCCCAGCTCTGATCAGTGTCAGGAAATTGCTGAGGTTCAAAGCCTGGCTTGCAGCCTGCTGCCCAAATCCCGGCGTTTTTCAGCTTGGATTGAATATTCTGCACACACACCTGGTGGAAAAAGCTTTTTGTGTCAGTCCTGGCGGAGATGAGGACTCCAGTGATGACAGCCGCCAAGATAAGAGCTGTGAGCACCTCTAAAGCCTGGTGATTTGTCAGGAGCTCACCCTGAGATGAGAAATTCCTCTGATCTGAGGGTGACAGTGAGAGGCTGCTCAGCAGAGCAGCACAAAACGCACCAAACACATTTTGTGAAGAAAAAAAGGTGATGGCTCACAGCGTTTAATTTTTTTGAGATACAGGCAAAACGAGCAAAGCCTGATGTGCAGCAGCACCTGCAAACACTTGGAAAAATACCATTGGAAAAGCCCCAACAGGAATTATTTAATTATTTAAGCCCCAACACATTATTTAAACAGTAAATAAATCAATAACTCTTTATGCACTGCAATTTGTGCAACTCCAGGGGCAAGCCAAGGGTGCCCAAAGCTGATTTTTTATCCTCTGTAGTAAATCTGAGTTCAAGGTGCTCAAAAGGGCATTGTTGGGTTTTTTTTTTGGAAAGCTCAGCTAAGGAATTTGCTTTTCATGGTGCCCCGAAGGGTCCCCACAAAGTAATAAGTCAGCATCATTTTCTAGCTGCAGCTGATAACATTTATTGCTAATTCTTTAAACCCTCCTTTAAAAGAAAACAAGTCTGCAACCTGCATTGCACCCACAGGAATAATCTTTCCTTTCCTCAGTTTGGTAATTCAATTGTGACTTGTAAACTTGTGCAGCTGTAGCAAAAAAAAATAAAAATAAAAAATTCTACAGTCAAGTCTAATCTATCTTGAGGAGAGTAAAAAGTGCTTACCAGCACTGGTGTAGTAAATCCTGGCTGCTTTATTAAATAAATGTAGAATTTCACTCAGAAGCCTTAAGGAAGAAGAATTTTAAAATATCTGAACAATTTAGCACGTCCTGAAGCTGAATAGAGATTGATTGGATTTTGCAGTGAGATATAAACTGATGACAAACCAAATCCCACCTAAATGGACTTGAAAAATGTGGCCATTACTGAGGTGTCCTGGCTGGTGAGAGACAAAGCAGGAGAAATGCCTGAGGATCACAAAAATCTCTGAGCAGATCCCAGGAACTGTTTATGGGTGCAAGGCAGGTCTGGAGGGATCTTTAAATAATGAAAATGGGACAGGATGCAGTTTTAATCCAGAACCAAAACCTGCAGTTTTAGTCCAGAGCTAAAATCTGCACTTCTAGTCCAGAGCCAAAACATGTCCAGGTTTAATTCAGAGCTAAAATCTGTCCAGTTTTAGTTTAGAGCTAAAATCTGCAGTTCTAATCCAGAGCCAAAATATGTCCAGTTTTAGTCCAGAACCAAAACCTGCAATTTTAATCCAGAGCTAAAATCTGCAGTTTTAGTCAGGAGCCAAGATCTGTCCAGGTTTAATCCAGAGCCAAAATCTGTCTAATTTCAGTTCAGAGCTAAAATCTGCAGTTTTAGTCCAGAATAAAAATTTGTCCAGTTCTAGTCCAGAGCTAAAACCTGCAGTGATTTCATGGATTTGGGGTCACTTCCTTCCATGTCTGAGCTATTCATGTGCTTAATTCCTCATTGCAGCAGCAGTAGGGATTTTGAGTTCAGCCTTAAATAGCAAGTTAACGTGAGAAACGTTTACTGCTACTTGGTAAAAAAATAAAATATAAATGGGCTTTTTAACTATTTACTATTTTCCTCCTCCAGATCCCCTCCCTGCGGATAAAGAGCAGCAGAAGGAAGAGGGTTTGAGTAAGAACTGGAGTAAGAACTGAGTAAAGCAGCTCAGGAATGGCTCCACTGATGGGTGGGAAGAAATTTCCTCTTTTTTGAGAGAGATTGGAAGGGCTGTGGACAGAGGGACACCACGTGTGACAGAAAAAATCAGTGCTGGAATGTCAGGAGAAATATTAGGAGGGATATTAGGAGGGATATCCCCCTGCCAGCAGAAATCCCAGTGCTGGATCATCCTCTGCCTGCAGCCTGGATCAAAATTTTTCCGCTAAAAGTAGAAAAAGAACATTTCAGGGTAAGCCACTAAAAGCCTTGGTCAGGAAGAGCTCAGGGTTGTTTCTCCAAGAGCCTCTGGTGGAATCCAGACTGCTCAGGGTCTTCAGCCCCTGAAAAATAAAAAATATTCAGTATTGAAAAAAAGCCAGACAGAGACTCTGGAAATTTGGAAGTAATTTGTTCGGGTAAATCCGAATTCCCTCCTGTGCTCTCCCTGTCTGACCCTCAGCACAGATCAGGCATTCTGTTCCCTGTTTGGGTTTGGGTTGAAAGAACACAAATTATTGTGTGGGATGAAGCAGCACCTGGCAGAGCCCTGCAGGGTTGTGCTGCAGCTGCCTCCATTCCCCAGAGGAATTTGGGGTGAAATTCCCTGAAACTGAGATCCTGCTGGGCTGGGACCGTCCAATTCCTACAACATTTCATCGCTTTATTTCTTTATTTCAGCAGCAAACTGAGCTGATTTAACTGTGCTGTAAAAGAAGCCTGTGCTGTAATTTCCTTGCAAACCCTGCTTTGCTTTTGGAGCATTAAAAATGTCTTTTTTTTAATGCCAATTAACAAGTGACAAAAGTGAAAGAAATGTATTTATGCCACCATGATCTCAATCCTCACATCCCTCAGTCTTGGGATGTGTCATCACTTTTTACTCAAGTGTAGCTTTTGTTGGAGGCTTCCCTTATTTTAGTTTTAATGTGAATTTAAGAATGGAATGAAAATATAATCCTGCTGCTTAACGCTGGCATGAGCCTAATCAAGTTTATGCATAACAAAAATGTCAAGCCTTGTATATCCTGCTTCTGTATATTCTTACTTTTAAGCAATGCAATTAATTACACTGGAACATCCTAGGGGTTTATTGCTTCAGATAAAAGCATCCTGAGCACCTTCTTTACTATTATTTCCAGAAGAAAACCAGTGTAAAATAAAGATAATTGAAGTATCTCTGACAGACAGGTTGTTTTTTCTCCCCAGGAACTGCGTGGCTTTAACAAAGAACCTCCTTAAAGAAATTTAGGAGCAGCTGCTTTGCATAGAAAATCTTGCTTTGTGGCAGCCTAAGTCATAATTTACTTTATTCTGTGCCTTTAACTATAGCTCTGTACATTTCCATGGGTGCTCTGGATGCCGGTTTAATTACCCAATGTCACCTTATGTAAGACTGATCAAACTATTAAACCAGAAATTCATTGCTAGGGTGGAATGGTGCTGCTAAAAGTGAAAAATATCCCCTCAATTCTGGCAGCAATCCTGGATTTCCTTCCCTGGGAAAGGTGTGGGGTGGGAGGGATGCTGGATGGAGCTCCCAGGGTTAATCTTTGCCTTCCAGAATTGACCTAAACTGCAGTTTAGGCTGGGATTAGGATTTGGACACTGATTTGTTTGAGCATCTCATGGAAGAGGAAAAAAAACCAAAATCCATGAAAATGTTGCACTTAAATAAAAGCCCCCGGCAAATTGCTTTGCTGCAGGGAGAGTTTGCATCAAAAAAACCAAGGATATAAGAAGTTTGGATATTTTCCAGACTTCTGGCACATTTATTCTGCTCAAATGTGTAATTCCTGCTGCTCATTGTGCATTTCCATCCTGTCTGCCTGCGAGAAACTCACCCTGATTTTGATCACTCTGATTTAAAAAACTCTCTGTTGTTTTGGTTTTTTTTCCCCCACAGCTAGATTTTGTAATAGTTTCATATGGAGCAGATTTATTTTGTGGAATCAATGGTATTGATTTCCCTTTAAATATAAAGGTTGCCCAGTTCCTGGATGCTGGATGCTACAGAAGCATTTCGGAGATGAAGTGTCTTCCTGGTTTGTTAAGGTCTCTTCTCAATAAATCACAATTTGTTTCACAATTTTGGCTAAAATGAATCCTCAAGAGTGAGTAGGGTTTGATCCTTAATAGTGAAAGCTTTATTAGAGTAATACCAGAGGTTTTATTGCTGTCCAGACACACTCTAAAAATTCTGGATTATTTTTGCTGGTTGATGTTTATTTAAGTAAAATACCATTAAACAGCTCAGGGCTCCTGCTGGCCTCACTTTTCTGAGTCTTTCCCTTGAAAATGTTGGAGGAAAAGGTCTAAAACATTAAGTTTCAAAACCTTCCAAACCTGCCTTTCTACAATCTGCTGAGAGTTTTAATTGAGAGTATTGAAAAATACTAAAAAGCAAGAATACCTTCAGACCCAGTCCAAGTTCTTCATCCTTTTTCTTTTTTTTTTTTTTCTTTACAAAAAGGTTTCTCTGCAATAAAAGAAGCCAAAAATGAGAAAAAAAACTATCTTTACACTCTCCCTTTTTCACAAGTTTCTTTAAAAGAATTTCAGAAATACTGGACAATGAGGGGAATCTATTCCCCAAATAACTCCCATTTCAGTCTGTGAGAAATTGAAAGGCCCAAAGTTTTTATTCCAAATTATTCACTTGGAATCCAGCTGGAGGAAGAATGGCTGCCGCATTTGGGGGTGAAACTTTTGAGAAAGGTTTAATGGGAAGTTCCTGAATGGATTCTGAGCTCCAGAGGGAAGGAGAAGAAAAGGGGAGGTGAAGCATTTGACCATGTGCAGCAGGAAATGTTGGAGCCTGACCTTTCCATCCCCTCCAAAGCCAGGCTGAGCTTAGGAATTCTCAATTTCTGCTCCTCAGTGTCGTTCCAGCACAGCACAGAAAGATGCAAAGCTGCTGAGGCTCCTTCTCCAGAACATTAATATTTATTCCAGTAATTTCACGATTATAAGCCGTACCTTTTTCACTGAAGAATCCAGCCTACCCCAGTAGTGCGGCTAATCATCAGGTGCGGCTTATCTATGGACAAATCCCAGTGAAATGCCAACCTGGAAGTGAGAGCCGGCCGGGGAGGGCGCCTGGGGCTGCCTTTAAAGGCTTGGCTTGTCTATGAAAACTGTTTGCAACTTGAGCACCTGACACCAAACCCTGCGCTGGCGCCATTCTGTTACTAACTCGTTACTTTGTCACACATGGATCCTTGCTATAAAAAAAAAAAAAAAAAAAAAGCGACTTATATTCAAGTGCGGCTTATCTATGGACAAATCCCGTGAGCTACCTGGCTACCGGGAGGTGTGGCTTATAATCATGTGCGGCTTATATTTATGACATTACTGTAAACGCAATTAATGCTTTCACACAGTGCTCGCTGCTGACAGTGAGTGTGCCACAAGGCAGGAGATGCAGCTTTGCAGCACCCAAAATCATCCCAAATTCTCTTTCAGCTGCTCAGCATTGCACACCAGAAAAAAGAAACCCCAAAGTCTCTTTCTGAACCTGAAGTTCTCTCCTGTTCACAGTCTGAGACAGAAATCCTTGCAAAGTAAAATTCATCGCAGGAAAATTAAGGGAAGTATCTTGAACTAATAGAGAATTATGCTGCTCCAAGTCACGGACCATTTAAACTCCACATGACACTTTTAACATAAGAAAAAAAACAAATTACCAGAAGATCTGTTTCTGACACATTAAATTATTGTGGGGTTTTGGTGGAGTGAGACAGGCCAGGTGCAGAGCACAGGTTTCACCTTTTCCTTGGGGATTTTGGCCTTTGCTCTGTCCCATTCCCTTTGCTGTGTGCTGTCCTGCAGACAGCTGAGCTGTGATTCTCAACTAGAATCATTAAAAAGAGCAGGACACAAACTGGGAGCTGGGGATGTTCTTTCTGCACACTCCAGGAGCTGGAATCACTTCCAGGCTGAGCCTGGGACCATCCCCAGGGATAACAACACAGCTCCATTTCCCACAATTAACACTTCTGCTCTCATTTGGATTGTTCTTCCCATTTTTAGGAGTTCACACAAAATTTTTACCACCTGGAGACCTGGGAACAGATGATTTTGGACCAGGGAAAGCCCCAGGAAAGAGGAAAACCTTATTGCTCAGGAGTTTCTCTGACTTTTGGCCTCCTTTGTCCTGAGCCCCTCAAAATCCTCTTCCCATCACACCAAACCCTGTTAGCATTTATTGCCTCCACAGCACAATGTTTGATACCCTGTAATGCAATAAAAGTCAGCTGCTCTACATTTGACATCTGAATTGTGTTAAGAAAGGAAAATCATTATAAAATGAATCTGGAGAGACTCCACTCCTCTGGATCAGACCCTGAAGCCAAGGAGAAGGAAAGGACACCCCAAATCCCATAAAGCGCTTTTTTCATGGTCACGCTGCTGAAATGTAAGCAAACTCTTGTTTACTTTGTTCAGTGCCACAATTAGTGAAAGTCAGAGTGCCTGCAAGGCTGTTTTATACTGTAAATTATTGGGTAATTAACCTTAATGCACCCTGCTTAAAATCTCCAAAGTAGCTGAGAATATCCTTCAAAAGCAGCAACACATGACTGCATCTCTGCTTAATTACAAATAAAATTAATAAAATGAGCCTGGAATGGAATGTGAGAGATTGGGGTGGAGAATGAGCAGGAGGAAGAGAGAGAAAGAGAGAGAGAATAAAATCATCTTTCTTCAGAGCTGAAGGACAGAGATTCATGTCACAAAGATGCAAATAAAGCAGCATCCAAGCAAAGGATGCTGTCCTGGCAAACCAATCCATTTTGGAATGTTTATTTGTCTTGGGTTCCAGTACAGGATGTGATCAAAGGTGTCTGTTCTGTCACCATCTGTTGAGACCAGGTGGGGCAGTGATCCTGATCTCCATGGGATATCTCCTGCTAATGGGTAATCCATTGAAACCAGCTGGGCCAGTGTTCTTTATTTCCAAAGGGGACATCTCCTGTTCATGGCCAGATTTTATAAACCAGCTGGGCCAGTGTTCTTTGTCTTTTCACAACCCATCCTTCCTGCAGGGAGTTCTCTTCTGCTCATGGCCATTGAGTCCCACTGTGGCACTGATAAAATTACTGCATCCCATGGGGAGATGCTCCAGCCAGGGGGAAGCGCCCAACATTTCTCACCAGGATAAAACCAGAGGTTTTGGGACACCGAGGCAGCCCTTGTTCCCCTGGACTCCAGAGGAAAACCGGACTTTTCCACATCATCACTGGATCTCTGGAGGGAAACTGCCCCTTGTCCAGGAGCACTGCTCCAACTGAAGCACATCTGTCACTGCAGCCTAATTTAGGATCCTGATTCAATTTATTTATTTTTTTATTTTTTAAATTTGGTTTCTGCATCACCCATCACACACAGGAGTGAGGTTCCCCCCTTTCCACCACCAGACTCTGAACCAATACCCAATCAAAGCTGCAGAAGATTTTCCTACATTTCTAATTTTACCAATTTCAGAGTTCCTGGCTGGATAAAAACAAACAGAATCCTTTTTAAAGGGGTTTAAATTATTAATTCTCCAGGGCAGAGGATTCCTGAGCCACATCAGTGCTAATATCATCCCTTAAATCTCAGAATCCCAGAAATCCCCTGGAACTGGAGCTGCCCTGACTGCAGTGCAGAAATGTCTCTCAGTTTTTAATGATTTCTGGAATTCTGCTTTGTTTGAGTTGATGGAAGTCCTGGCAGGTAGAAGCGGCAGAAATTGAAATGATTTCCATGGAGCTGGGCCAGCCCAGCCCTGCAGGCAATCTGTCTCCATTTGGGAGTGAGAGGGAAGATTAAATATAGTTAATATCAGAGCAGAACTTTTATTTCCAGCATTTGTTAAAAATACTCCCGTTTGCTCACCGTTTTAATGAGAAAGTAACCTTTTGTGGTAAAATTATTTGGTGGGTTTTTTTTCAAAAAGTTGTTCATGATCACAGAGATTTAAAACTGCTTTAAGGAAGTTTTTATCTTTGGAAGTGGCTGCCATTTGGATCCATCTCTGGATGCCTTCAAACCAAAGGAATTAAACTGTTTTCCTGTTTTAATTCTGCTCCTCTGGCTGAAAAGGTGGTGCAGAAATGAATTTATTCATTCCAGACATGAATAAAGCCAGAATTACACAGAGCTTTCAGCTGCAATTCTGCTCAGAGTTCTGCAAACTTGAAATGATTAACGTGGGCAATATGAACCAGTTCAGACCCTGCCAGAAAAAAAAATAAGAATTTTGATGTCATGAACCATTGGAGCCATCTGGAACATCAATTACTAAATTCATTCCCAGACAAAACATTGGATCCAGCTCTGCCCCAGCCTGCCAAGCTCAGGGAGCTCCTTCCAGGACGATTCCTGTGTTCTCTGACAACTTTCCAGGATGATTCCTGTGTTCTTGGACAGCTTTCCAGGATGATTTCTGTGTTCTCCCACAACTTTCCAGGGTGATTTCTGTGTTCTCTGACAACTTCCCAGAATTATTTCTGTGTTCTCTGACAAGTCACCAGCCCTGCACTTGTCACTGTCCCCGCAAGGGAAATTCTGCTCAGAGCTGGGCACCTGCGAGCGTTTCAGTAACCATCAGTGGGTTTGGAGGAAAAGAGGAAAAAATCACAGCATTAATAAGCCCTAAGGGTTTTGGGGGGTTTTTTTGTGGTTTTCTGGTTTGTTTTGTTGGTTGGGTTTTTTTGTTTGTTTGTTTGTTTGTTTTGTTTGGGGTTTTTGCTGTTGTTAGGGGTTTTTTTGTTGTTGTTGTTTTTTGTTTTGGTTAGTTGGTTGGGTTATTTTGTTTTTTAATTTTTTGGGTTTTTTGGGGGTTTCTTTTGTTTGGTTTTTTTGGGTTTGGTTTTGGGTTTCGGTTAGGTTTGGTTTTGGTTTGGAGTTTGGGTTTGATTTAGGTTCCGGTTTTGGTTCTGGTTTTGGTTCTGGTTTTGGTTTTGGTTTTGGTTCTGGTTCTGGTTCTGGTTTTGGTTCTGGTTTTAGTTTTGACTCAAAAGATAAGTTTAGACCCAGAATTTTTAATGCAGAGACAGGAGATGATTTCACAGCCCAGCAGAGCCCTGCTGCTGCGACTCCTGTCCCCAGAACAGGGGGTTCACTCCTGGGATTTGGGGTTCATTACTGGGATCTGGGATGCAGCTCCTGGGATCTGGGATGTGTTTATTGCTGCTCTGCACTGGGGATTTTCCTGCCACCCCTCACACCCCTGGCAGCCCCAGACTGAGCAGAACCCAAATCTGGCTCAGTTCCACCGGGCTGGAGAGACCCAAACCCAGCTGTGGAGCAGAGCAGCAGCTCCTGCCTGATCCCACCATTTCCTTCTGCAGATTTGCAGGAGGTGTTTCAGAAGGATAAACATTTTTAAAGCCACAGCCAGGAGTTTATTGCTGCCTCATAACTGATTTAGTGCCTCAAATCGAAGGGCTCACCTTCCTCCCGTTCCAAAATGAGCAGAGCACAGAGACAGCTCATCTGTCATCTCTGTAAAAGTGTCACCCACCATTAGCTCCTGCTGTGTAAGTGCATCTTTATCACCTGCTGTAATTGTGGGGAATTCGGGCTGGTTCACATTTGCCAGGGGAAGGGAATGAGCAGCATCTCCTTTTTCCACTGGGCCTTTCTGGGCCTGCAGCAGCCGAGCCCGAGCACCGGGGTCAGACACACAGCAGCATTTTTATGGGATTTTATGGGATTCTTCCAGCTGTGCTCTTCATGGCTTGAGCAGCACATTCCAGAGGATGTGAGGCAGAGAGAGTTCTGTGGTTCAGCTGAGACTGGGGATCCAGCAGCAAAACCAAAAAATTTCTGTTGGAATTAGGGACAAGATGACATGGGACACTGGGGCACAGGAGTGGAGATGCCGAGACCTCTGTGAGTGAGGTTTGCATCACTCCTGTGATTTCACAACGAGTAAAACCTCTCTGGATTGAGCCCTGAATTTTTAGGAAGAAATTCTGACCTCACAGAAGGCAGGAGCTGATCTAAATTGTGCCCACCAGCTTCTCCCAAATAAATAAATAAATAATATTTATTTTTTTAAACTCTGCTTTGTTTCAAAGTCCTTCCATGTGTGTTTCCTCAACTCCAAGCCTGAGCCTGGCAGAGATTTATTGAAATGATCCAGAGCCCAGCCTGCCCAACCAGAGCAGTGCCCAGAGAGGAATCTGGTCCAGCTCTGTGCACCTTAAACCCTAAAATTTTGATTGAAACCCAGCAGTGCACCTTATAATCCGGTGCCTTGTAGTTGTGAAATTACTGTTCCTAAAGGGTTGCTCGGTGATTAACTCAGTCCCTCTGAAATCATGGTTCTATATTCTGATATTTTTCCCCCCTGGAGTCCAGCTGAGCTGTAACAGATCATTCCACTCTGCATTTCCAGCTCATATTTAACAGAGAGGCAGAATTTCTGTTCAGGTGAATCAGCTCTAACCCCAATTTCCTTTCTCACTTTTCCAGCTCTAAAGAGAAAAAAAAAAGCTGCTAATGAAGAGGAAATGCAGTTTGAGCTGTGTGAAAAGTGCCTTTTGCAGCTGCAGGCAGTTCCAGCAAGCCTATTGAACACCTGCACTCTGTGGCAGCTTGGAACTCTGATATTTTTCTAATTACACCCTGGATCCAAAGCCCCAAAACCGGCTCTGAGTCCCTTATCCCTGCTGAGTGGCTGTTTTCTCCAGGAGCATTTCTATTCATTTCAGAGCCTCCAGCTCTGAGGAGCTCCAAAATCCACCCTGCAGCTCTTTGTGGCCCCGCTTTCAGGGATTTCTGAGCTCTGGGCAGGTGCCCAGGCTCACGGCAGCACCCAGGACAGCTCCCAGCTCCCTCAGCTTTTGCTGGGTTAATTCACAAAGTCATTCTCTCAGCAGAAGCTGCACTGCTTCACTTTTGCAAAGTAAGGAGCAAAGTTTGCAGGCTTTGGTGTAACAGTGGTGTGAATAAAGACAGGTAAACGCTGCTAAATTTCAGCAGCCAAAAACCCTACTCCATTTTAATTTGTTTTTTTAAATTTTAATTTTAATTTTAATTTTAATTTTTATTTTTTATTTTTTATTTTTATGTTTATTTTTATTTTTATTTTTATTTCTATTTCTATTCTTATTTTTAATAGATTTTTAATTTTTATTTCTATTTTTATTTTTAGTAGATTTTTAATTTTTATTTTATCTTTATTTCTATTTTACAGTTTTATTTTTATGTTTATTATTATTTTTTGTTTTTGTTTTTATTTACACTGCAAAAAAAAAGTGCACCTTATAATCCGGTGCGCCTTATAGTCGTGAAATTACTGTGTTTGCACAAACCTCCCACCCTCTCTCAAAACACTAATCTTTCCTCAGGGAATGAAGATAAAATCGACAGAAAATCTCCCCAGGCAGCTTCCAGTGTTGCTGTGCCTGTGCTGGAGCTGGTGCTGCCTGGAACACAAAATGGGAGAATTCCTTGGGGATTCACAGGAATAACAAACAGTGAAGGGATTTCTAGGAGTTACCTGACTCAGTAACACATCCAAGCATTTTCAGCAGGATGAGCTTTTCCATTTTTTGCTGGAAAAGCCATTGGACAATCCTTTGGCAAATGTCAGCAGCAAAACCCACAATTCCAGTTTTATGGAACTGCCCTGAGCCCCCATTTCCACTCCCACCCCCAATTTCCACTCTGCTGGAGCCCCGCAAGAACTGCAAGTTCATCATTATACAGAGAGATGCAAATCCCTCCCTTGTTTTCCCAGGAACCATTTAATTGTCCATTTCTCATGCTCAGATTTCCCCCTGCAGTTCCATTAGCTGACATGACAAAACGCCAGCTCGTTTCATATTTAAATACAGGAGCAATTTGCAATAATACATCTTGACTTTGGGAGCACAGTCATCTGCTATCACTCCATGAATTATGTCCAAAAGAAAGAACCTAAGCCCTTTTCTCTGATCTGCAAAGTTGGCAGAAAATTTGTATTTTCTGTATGAAATAAGGTGCTTTTGATTGGTTTATTTTTAAATTTATTTTCTGCTTTAATTTTTTTTTTGTTTCCCAGCTCCCACTAAAATAAAGGGTGTAGGTCCTTGTCTTTTCCCTGCTGAATCCCCTTTTTTCCAGATTTTCCTGCTCTTTGCTGTAAGTCTCTCCCCTTCAAGCATGCAGAAAATAGGAGAAAAGAAATGTAATTACTCATATCTGCACTGATATTTCCATTGAAGCAATGGATTTTTTTATTGTTTTTTGCCAACAATAAATGAACTCAGGGACAATGGATCCCATCTGAATTTGCACTTCTGTTCAACTGATAATAGCAAATCCCAATTCCTTTATTTTTATCCCATGCTGGTTTAACCCCACCAGAAAATTAAAATCTAGGGGTTTATAGGGAATAGATTTGTGAAACTCATCCTGAACAAAAAGGTCCAGGATTTGGTTTAATTCTGCTTGGAGTGCTCAGAACACACAGAGAGGGAGGATCTGTGTGGATTCCGGACAGAAATCAGAATTCCAGGCCAGGACTGGATTTTGTGAGTCTGGGAAAATCCCAGAAGTGACTTCCACAGGGAAAATTCATCCTCTGACATTCCTGCCCAAGACAAGCAGCTCTTGCCCAGGGAAACACAGCTCAGATAGATTTACAGCAAATACAGTACACATGGAAAGATGTTGTATAATAGACATGGAAAAATGTTCTATAATATGCATGGAAAGGTGTTTTGTTCTGAAAAATCCCACTCTGAAAAACCCCACTCTGAAAAATCCCATTCTGAAAAATCCCATGCTGAGAAATCCAACTCTGAAAAATCCCACTCTGAAAAATCCCACTCTGAAAAATCCCACGCTGAAAAATCCAACTCTGGGCCCTGCCAGGCTCCTTCATCCAGCAGCTAAAAGGAAAATTTCATGTGGAAAGCAAAATATTCCCCTTTTTCTCCCCACTAGGACACGCTGATTCACTGAAAGTGGAATTTTTTCCAAGTTCAGAGTAAAATTTCCAATCAAATCCATGGCAGAGAGGGAACTTCCATTGCTTTGTTTAATTGCCAAACCCAGAGGGAAAGACAAAATTCCATGCTGGAACTTCCATCCTCTCTTTAGAGGAGATTTCCAGAGCATTTGGTGGCAAGGCCAGACAGGGTTTATTTTGGTGCTGTTATTCACTGGCCCAAGTCCAATATTTTGGGTTTTTTTGTACCTTCAGTAAATTGCTGAAAGCCAGACCTTCTCCCTGAATTCAGGGTTTGCTTTTTTATCTCATCAGAAATGGTGCTTGATTTTAATACAGCCTCAAGCATTTTAATTGTTGTTTGTTTTTAGCTCTGCCTTTGATACCAAAGCTGCATTTCCCCTTTCAGGAGCCCTTGGACACACACGACTCAGAAAAATAAAAACTGCAAAGCTGCTTTGTCAGTAAAATAAAATCAAGCTGTTTCCATAAACACCTGCACCATGGAGCTCTGACAGGGGTGACAAGGACAGGGAAACATCATTTTATCTGAATCATGAGGAGATTATCCCAAATGATTTGTTATTTGACAAAATATCTTTATTTTGGGGTGGCTGCACTGGTATCCCCAGCTCACCCTCAATTAATCCCAGCCTGGCGTGAGTTGATCTCAGCTGGGGTGACTAGGCCATGCCAGGCCCAACATTGATTTATTATTTAGGGCAGGAGAATTCACTCAAGTTTTGATTCTAGCCAAGTTCCAGAAGCTCTTGTGTGGGAATTTCCACACTAATTTCCACTTTGATCCCTTTTCTCACGAATGCTTGGATTTATTGTCTAAAATCTCCACTTTATAAAGCTGTCAAGTTTTCCTTGGTGGCTGGAGAGTGGAAGGCTGGATTTGATTTAAAGGTCAGAGGAGAAGAGTGGCACCTGCAATCTGCCTTGGAATTGTTTTTGTAACATTAAACAGAGTTTACAAGGAGGGAAAATTGGAAAATTGGAATTGGTAAAGGATAAAGGAAATGGGCACATCAACGTGGAGCTCTGGGATTTATGTAATTGCAGCAGCTAAACAAGGAGAACATCAGGAAAATGCTTCTGTTTCAATGTTAGTGCAGCAGCCACAATTCTAACAAACTCTAATGTGGGGAGACATTTTAATCTGAATTTCCTGGAGGTCTCAATAAACTCTCCCCAATCGTCTCTGAGCATTCTCCCAGCAGACCTTGTTATTCTTCCTGCATTTCCTCATCTTTTAATTCACCACCCAAACAAGGCCCCAGAAGAGATCACTTTCCTTTAAAATAACTTTACAACTGCAGCCAAATATATTATAATTTTAATTAAATATATGAAGTATAGCAAGGGCCAAGATATGAATTTCCAAGGGAATGAAGCCTAATTTAATTTCCATGTTTAATATAGAAAACTTGGGACATAGAAAACTCCTAATATCCCAATTGCCTCTCTATCTTGGGCATTTCATTAGTCACAGAGATAAAAGAAAACAATTACAAACTGACTGGGGATTCTACAGCAGACATTCCTTGGGAAAGAAATTAGGTGTTGCACTAAGTGGAAATTTCTGTCTCAGGAAAAAAAAAATTAAAAATAAAAATGTTGTCAGGCAATTTCCCTGTGCCTCATTAAAGGAGATAGAAGTTCAGTCATAATCACCATGTAATTTTCTGCGAGTGCCAGCCTGCTCTGGTTTCCCTGCTTGGAAACTGGGAGAGGAGTTTCAAAAACTGGGAAAAAACTGAGCCCTCAAGGGACACTCTGGAACCTGGCTCCTTTGGGTGTGCAAAGAGAAATAACCTGGACAGGAATGAAATTAATGAAAATAAATAAAATAAATATTGATTTTTCAGCTGAGAAAGGAGCTAGGAATGGAACTTCCCCCAAATTGCTGATTCCACCTCGGGACAGAGAGCCAGGGAGTGAATCAGGGCTGAACAAATCCCTTGGGCAGGAATTGTCCCACCCCACCTGGAAAAACTCCAAATCCCCCTCCCCAGCTGCCTCTCAAAGCTTTCCATAAAAACACCCAACCCTCGATTTTTTGGGTCTTTTATATTTAAAGTGGCAGTGGACTAAAAATAGAGTTTGAAGGGAGGAAGTGTCCATGGTTTCCAGACCAGAGCTTTGACTTTTTCTCTGTGGTTTCACATTAAAAAAATAAAAAGAAAACCTGAGCCTTTGATCCAAAAAAGATCTGAGCATTATTCCAGTTCAGGTCTGTCCAAGAAATGTGACATTTCAGAGGTAAAGTCAGGCAAAAATGATGAATTCCTTAAACCAAACAGATTTTGGAGGTTTTTTGGTTGTTGTTTTTTTTTTTTCCCACCACTTTTTTGAAGGCAGTCTGGCAGATAAGGACAAGAAGAAAAATGTCTGAACGATTTCAGAAATTCTACATTGTCTGGAAATGAAGTTTTCCATGGATATCCCCAGGTTTGTGCCAGGGCCAGGCCACGGAGCAGGACATGGGAAGAGCCTTGAGAAGTGTGGAAAACTGAAATTATCTCAACTTTAAAGAGTCTGGAAAGAATCACAGCTCTCTGAGGAAGATAAAAATACAAATAAATCCTTGAGTTGGGCACCTGGGGTTCTCTGAGGCAACAAATTCTGTGCAGTTTCCATAGAGGGACCACAAGAATTAACAGGCACTCCTACTGAGCAGAGTTCTGCACCTTTGAGGAATATAAATGATGAATTACCTGATTCAATAGCTTTAAACAAAGGAGTCTGGATGAAAAATGTTTAGAAGGACACATTCAATAAGATAGCACAGAAAAGCTGGCAAGGTTTTCTCCCTGCAAATACTTTCAGCTGTAATTATAGGAGCACATCCCCGGATTTACAACTGCCATTGTTTTGATAAATTGCTGCACTTCTGCCTAAAACTAAAAATGAAATGTGTTAAGTTTGGCCTGAGATGAAATGCTGAATTTCCAGCACTAAAATGTTTCAATTATTCCCAGTGAGAAATCAGGGAAGCAGCAAGGAGACAAACATTGCTGTTGACACTGGCAGAGAGTGCCAGGAGTCACAAAGTCCTGCTCCCATTTCGGAATAATCCTAATTAACATCAGCACAGCCATTAACTCATTCTGCTGCACGGAGTTACCAGGCTCTGCTTTCCACTTGACTTTCACACAATCAAATGTTGGCCACGTTTCCCATCATTCAAGCCGTATTTTCTCTTAAAAAAAAGAGGAAAAGGAAAGAAGAGTCAGCGATAATCGCAGGAACTCAGTGACACTCTGGTTGTCTGTGATTGATCCCCTTGGAGAGCAGGAAAACACGCGCTGTGCACACTGCAGAGCTGATGGGGAGCAGTTTTACTGGGCACAAGTCAGGTCTGATAAAATGGAGAGGGTTTATTTTATCCAGATTTATCAGAGTAACACCAGGATGGCACAGACCTCCTGAAGGCAATTTTGAAAGTGTGGATCTGGGAGTTGAGGCTGTTCTTAAAGAGAAGGAAAATCACACGTGTGACTGAATATTTCTGTGCTGGCACAGCCTCTGCAGGGCTTTTCCCTGGAATTTTGGGCAGTTTTGGGTTGTGGGCAGCTCTGCAGAGGAGTCAGAGCACAGCAAGCAACACTGATGGATAATCCTGGGAATCCTGGAGCACAAAACTCCCCAGGGAATGCCTGAAGAGCTGAGAGTGAGCACAAGGGAGGAGATTAAACACAAAGGTTGAGATTAAACACAAAGGTTGAGATTATACACAAGGGTTGAGATTAAACTCAAGGGTTAAAATTTAACTCCAGGACTGAGATTTGCCTCAAGGGTTAAGATTTAATTCAAGAGTTAAGGTTAAATACAAGGGTTGAGATTTAACACAGGGTTGAGATTTAACACAAGAGTTAAAATTTAACACAAGGGTTAAAATTTAATTCAAGAGTTAAGATTTAACACAAGGGTTGAGATGGAGCACAAGGGTTAGGATTTAACTCAAGGGTTAAGATTTAACTCAAAGGTTAAGATTTAATTCAAGAGTTAAGGTTAAATACAAGGGTTGAGATTTAACACAGGGTTGAGATTGAATACAAGAGTTAAAATTTAACACAAGGGTTAAAATTTAATTCAAGAGTTAAGATTTAACACAAGGGTTGAAATGAAGCACAAGGGTTAGGATTTAACTCAAGGGTTAAGATTTAAGACAAGGGTTGAGATTTAACACAAGAGTTAAGATTTAATTCAAGAGTTAAGATTAAAAACAAGGGTTGAGATTAAACTCAAGGGTTAAGATTTAACTCAAGAGTTAATATTTCCCACATTGTGCCCTTTTTGAGGTGGTTTTGGGGTCTCTCTGGATCTCCAGGCTCTCGTTGCTCTCAGTGAGGGTGATCCTGCACTGGGGCAGAGCCACAGAGATCTCAGGAGCCAGTTCTGGTCACTGCTGATAAATTCACACCAAGGAAAAGCAAAGTCTGGCTGGGTGGGAAACACTGACAATCTTCTCCAAACTTTTGGAGGCCGATATTCCCACAGCAGCAATGTGTAAAATGAGATTGTGAGGCAGTTAATGACTGCAAGCAAACTCTCGTGATCAGCAATGCAAACCTGTTGAAAAACCACTTACCTGTCTATCTCTATTTATTTATTATTGATTATCATTAACTGTAAAGACTCTGACTTGTTCAATACCTGACTGATGCTCTTCCATTTTTCATGGGAATCATTATTTTATTCATCCAGATATTGCAAACATTTTCAGGTATCATAACTCAGCTGCCGTGTGGGTTATTTAATTATCCAGCATTCACCTGGAAAGAAAAATACCTCAGACAGGAGAACTGTGCCAATAAAGTGATTCACACTTTGGTGGGAATTTTATTTATAATTTGCAGAGATGGAGCTGAAACCCCAACTCGGGAATTGGGAATTCAGAAGCAAAGCCTGCACCTGCAGTGCAAGCAGCAATCCCAAAAGTCCCACCCGTGTTTTGGGGTATAAAATGAGCAGATTCTGATTTTCCTGGGAGCCTGAGCTTCTGCCAGGCCGAGTCTGCACATGGCAGAATCTCAAGAAATAAAAGAAACAGCAGAGAAATGAGAGGTTGTGTTGCTCAGTTCCCTGATGGGACCTCTTAGAACCAGGCAGCAGCTTCAGGATCTGAATTTAAATCCTGCACCCAAAGTCTGCTCCAAACTCTGGGTGACACCTGAGCCAGGAATGCTCTGTGCAGCCAGGGGAGCTCAGTCCCTGTCCCCTCAGCATTTTGGTTCAATTACAAACATCCATTTTCTCCCACCCTGTCCTTGCAGCTCACTAAGTGACTGCTCTGCAGCCCAGCCAGCCTCAGGAAGCAGCAAGATCCCTATCAGAGCACTGAGGAAATGAAATAATCCCCAGTGACCTGTACACATCCTGGCTCACCCACAGGGATATTTGTTAACAACAAAATTATCTTTTATTAACTCCTTTCTGTGACAGTGCTTGCCAGCATTCATTTTGGGAGCCACTCAGTGCAAGCAGAGCAGATAAATTGGATTAAATTCGGTTTGCCGGCCAAGGTGTGAGGACACAAACATAACTGAGGCTTGCATTACGCCATGATTTGAAGAATTCCATAGAATGATGTGCAGTAAAGTCTGGTGAGTGAAAGGAAGGGAGAGAATTTACAGTAACTTCATGATTATAAGGCGCACTGGGCTATAAGGCGCGCTTTTTTTTTCGCAGCGAGGATCCGCGCACAACAAAGTAACGAATTAGTAACCGAATGGCGCCATCGCGGGGTTTACTGGCAGCTGCTCAATTTGCAAACATTTTTCATGGATCGGCGCAGCCTTCAAATGCAGCCTCAGGCACCCTCCCCATGCTGTGGGCCCCGGCACTCCCGCCCGCCCCCAGCGCCGGCTGCTGCAGCTCTCGCGGCTCGCGCAGCTCGCGGTCATTTGATTGTGAGCTTCATGTTTGTTGCCACGGAATGTGAAACAGAAATTGTTTTGAGATCCCTTCAACACTCCATGTTTTTTCTCATATATAAGGCGCACCGGTTTATAAGGCGCACTTCAGGATTTCGATCAACATTTTAGGCTTTAAGGTGCGCCTTATAGCCGTGAAATGACTGTGCTCGGTGGTGCTGAGCTGTGATCTCTGGTGTTAACACTGCAGTGACACACCTTCGCCCCTCTCTCTGACCCTCTGGGCTAGCTTTCAGTCAGAGATGGGGTGAGTGGTCATGGACAAGCAAGACAAAGGAGGCTCAAACTCCCTGGCTGGGTTCCAAAGTTTATTCTCGAAGGGGTCTAGGGAGAAAGAGACCGGTCACATGGTAGCTGGGCTATTTTTAGGGTCCAGGAAAAGGGGGTGGAATAGAAATTGGATCTGTCCCAATCTCTTCCAACTCAGTATGGTCAGAGGGATGGGCTCAAGCCGCAGGAAATACATGTTGGGTAGTGGAATGCAACATCGCATCCCCTGGATGTTCCATGCACCCCCAGCTCCCACTGCTCTGGGGCAGAAAACACAACCCCAAATGGAATTGAACCTCTCATCAGGGATGGCAATGGGGCTGGGCAAATGCTGGGCACCAGACCCTGAGCTGGACACACAGGATGGGGCTCTGAGCTGCCAGAAATGGAACTGGGCTCTCCTGGATTTGATGGACACAAAATGTGCCTGAGGTGCCCAAAAGGGAGCACAGGAGGGAACATGGAGGTGAAGAAGAGGTGAGGATGTGGGAATGACAGCCCCAGTCCGTCATTAATTATGGATCCCAGCCCTGTGAAGTTTTTTTCTCATGGCACAGTGGTGCAGGTGGCAATACTCATAAATAATTCTTTTTGCAAGCTTTTCTTCTGCTGGCCCTGAGCCCTGGGAGTGCCTGAGGGCTGTCCCAGCCCTGCCTCTGCTCATTGACTGAAAATCACTTTGTGGGGGTTGTTGATGATCACAGGCAGGACAATCCTGAATTTTACTTCTTTTCAGCTTTCCTGGTGTCTTTTCCTGTGTCAGAGCCAAGGACAGATTTAATCCAGCTCTGGTGCACACTGACCTTGTATCATTGTGAAAATCTGCCAAGGTATAGCAGGGAGAAATTATTCATTTTTATCCCATCAACATTGTCTATAGCCAGCAGGAAATTTATTTTCTAACACACTGCCTTGATTCTGGAGTTTTCCTTGACATGTTTGTGCTGTTTATGAAGAGGGGAGGTGAGGATCCTTGGCAGAAATGTAAATCACATTAATATTTCCTTAACAATTCTTCAGCTGGAATTTAAGTGAGAAACCAAAGGTGAGGATTTATGAAGGGCACTCCTGAAGAGGAAAAAACAATAAACAGCATTAAAATAAAGAAATAAAAAATAAAAACTTGAAAACATCTCAGAATTCTTCTGACCCATCTCTAAGCAAACTCCCAGAAACTCAGCATCACTCAAGTGATGAGGAGTAAGACAACTCCAAGTGCAAAAGGAACTAAAGAAATTAAATTTATCTCACTCCAACTTGACTCCCTCCAGTTCTGCAGCTGCTCCAGTGAAGTCCTTGAGGTTTATCTGGTGAAAATTGCTGAGGTGCCCATGGGGCAGAGTCACCCAAAGATCAGAGTGAGGATGGAAATGTGGGAGGCTTGGTTTGCTCCAAGGAAAGGGGAAATCCCAAAGTCTGACCTGGAGAAGAAGATTTTTCCTAAAACAGTGTGCAAATTATCCTTCTATATATCCTTATAAATATCCTTATATATATCCTTATAAATATCGTTCTATATATCCTTAAAAATATCCTTCTATAAAATATCCTATAAAATATTTATATAATACAAAAATATTATTAAGTCCTTCATTTTGTTGCTGGGTGACTTTTGCAGCCTGTGAGAGGAGGAGGTGACTCTGTAAAGACTCGGTGGCCAATTAGACCAGGATTTGATGAACTCAGAGCTGTGATCAGTTTTCTATTTCCTTGTGCTAACCTGTTCCCAAATGTGGAGTTTCAGAGCCAGGGAATTGTTTGGGAGAGGGAAATGTGAGCTCTGAGCTGAGCCTGCAAAGCAGCAGCTGCACTTTAATTAAAACCTATGTCCTGCATATCTCTGTGTGTTTGAGTGTTGCTTTGTTTTTAATAAATTTTTTTAGATAAAGGGAGCTTTTCTAATTATACTTCTGCCTCCTGGTGCTCTCCTTCCTTATTCATTTTTGCTATCTTGCCTTTTTTCAATTTCTGTGAGCAGATTAGGCCGTATCAGAGTTTTGGGGTATATTAAAGGTGATGGCAGCAGAACACAGCTCTGTTTCTTGATCCAGCCAATAAAAGTCTCTTTGCTCATCCCTCCTCATCCCTCTCCACTCCACACAAGCTTTAATTAGGGTGACACATATGGATCTTAACCATATTTGACAAGGAGTAGTGAATGAAGTCTCCACAATCCCCAGGAAAACACCTCAGAGTTTGCATAAATTAACATTGATATCATCCTGTGGATCTGCAGGGTAAAATCTGGGATTTTTCACTCAGGGAATGGGGCTGTGCTGGAAAGGATGAGGATTTGACAGGAAGGTCTCACAGATATTTATGTAAAACAGAAAGATCTTGGAATGTAGAGCGTGAAGAAGGAATAGAAATGAAAGCAAGTTTTGATGTAGAGGAGAAGAATTGCTGAGGCAATCTGACACGGAAACTAAGAAGGTAAAGTGAGTTGAAAGGGGCTTTTATGACTCTGAGCAAAGGATAAATCCACCTCAAACAAAAGATGTTTTAACCAAGCAAAAAGATCTTCACGGACAAACAAAAATGCCATGCTGCAAGTAGAGAAAAGATCTCAGAATTTTTCACTTCAAGAAAACTGAAAAACAGCTTCTGGCTTAAACTGTGACACACTGACCTTCAGTGATTGGAAATAGTGACATGAATATGGGAGTGTCAGTAGTTGTGCTGGGCTCTAGGTAATAGTAAAATATTGGTTGGTTGTCAGGTGCTAAAATGATCTACAATGAAAAGTAAATCATGCATTGGAACAAAATCTAGAGAAGCTTCCAGGCAAACCCACAGCTGAGACTGAAAAGGCTGGGCTTTGAGACACCTCAATTTTGTTTCCTGAGCGCCTTTTCTGTCAAGACTTCAAATCTCACCAACTGCTTGCTTCAGTCTTGATCTTTGAGCAGAGCAGCTGCTGAGCACAGAAGTGTGTTGGCATCAATCACCCCGCAAGGTAAACAAAGCAGAAGTGGAATTGTGAATGAAGGGTTGGTCAGGAAGATTTGTGATCATCAGAAGAGGAATAAAGTGCTTATTGGGGAATGTGCCAGGTACTTGTAATTAATTTTGCTGTCTGCAGGATTCCAGGGCAGAAATTTTCTGCCCAGGTTGGTGTGCAGCTACAAACCCCTCTGTTGCAAAGTATTTGTAATATTTGATGTTTCTGAACTGCAATAACAAAAGCACAGTGAAACATTTGATGTTAAATCCAGCTGCTCCAAGCACAGATTGATGTTTCTAATCCTCGAAGCTCTGAGTTTCAGCAGAGCTGTCATGGACATGCCCAGAGTGACTTTTTGGTGGCAGTGATAAAGCAACTCCTCAGTTCATAGAGGGGTTGGAGGAGTGATTTACTAAAATATGAGAATAGGTCTAACACCGATACTGAACTGTGATGACAAAAGACTCTCTAACAATTTAAAGTTAGAAAGTGTGCGTTTATTCAGAGCTGGGCAGCAGCGTGGGGTAATCCTCTAATGCACACTGTGAAATTCCAGATGGTCACAAATCTATTTATTGACAAAATGTTCAAACAAGTTCATATTCATAATACCAGCCCCTCCCATCCCTGCTTCCCATGGTAATTAGCTGGAATGGCAATTAAGCAGCGTGGTTGGCTTCTTGAATTGAGCCTGGGCTCATTTTTGTGGGGAGGGGTCTGAAAAGGAGGAAGTAAGGAGAGTCTTCCTCACCCTGAACTCTCGACCTTTTCTATCAATGACAATACAAATGGCTTTTGGGGCAACTCCAGTTTTGCAAAGAATGAGTTTCTGGTTGCAATTGTTTATGTTCTTTGGACCTACCTACTGGTTTCATCCTTTCCCATTGCAAGCACAGCTGAGCAAACATAAATTGACAGGCAATCATATATTTAAGTTTCAGGTAACGATCTCAAACCCAGTTTCTTCTAACTTAACTAAAATCCTAATTTCTTTAGGGTTAGTGTTTCAGGAGAAAGAAGAAGGTAAGAGGTTGGTAAGAAGGAGTCCCAGATTTATCCAGCACGAAAATCACCCTTTGCTGGTGCTGTCAGATCAGCTCCAAGATGAAAAATTGACTCTGAGGCAGTGGGGAAACCCTCTGGCTCACACAGCCAGGCTGGAGGCACTCACACCTTGGTGGCACTGCCAGCTGTGATGACAAATTCTCCTCGAGATTCTCAGAGGAACAATTCGAGTTACAAAGGTGCCACAGCCCAGGAAATCGCCTTGGGAAGGAGGGCTGGGTTTCACACACTGCCCATGGAACTGGAAGAAAAAAAGCCACTCTTCCCACTGAGCACATCTGCCAGAAAATCAGATTTCTGTGGGGCGTTCATCAGTTCTGCTTCAGAGAGAGAGATTTGAGCTGGGAGGGATGAGCTGGGACAGAGCCAGAAATGTCCCTGGGATCAGAAGAAAGGAGTGGCACAAAACCCTGGTGCTGATCCCAGCTCCCAGCCTGCTTGAGGAACACAAAAACCCAACCCAGAGCTGCAGGAAAAGCGCAGGGTCGATGAAACAACTCCCTCGTGCTCCTTAAGGTCTGCAAAATGCCCATTTTTATCTTGTGGCTGAAGTATTTAACGATTCCCCAGCGCAGGTTGATGATTAATCAATGCCCAGCCAATCCATCTATTGAATTCAGGAGTAACCAGCACCTCATGCTCTGTGAGAGCTACTGAAGGAGAAGGATTAAAAAGAAAAAAAAAATCAAATTGAACGGCTCCAGTGTTCCTCTCTATTATAAGCAAATTATCAACACATTACAAAGGAAGTCTGGAGGTAAGATAATTAAAATGCAAAGTTTTTCTGATTCTATGATTCAGAGCATGAAGAAGAAGCAGGAGGTGAGAGTGTGAAGGCAAAGTAATGAAAGGAAAGCAAAGGATTCATTAAATTAAAGGGCTGATTAAACTCGAAGACTTGTTAGAGCTCACATTTTTCATTTGCAAACATTTCTATTTAGGGGATTTTTTTTTCATTTTCTTTATTGAAGCTCTCCCAGATACAATGGGTGATTTAGGGACACTGCTTCTTTTGAAATCTCCACACTGATTAAAGAAATCAGACTTTACACAGGCAAAACTCCTTTTTTTTTTTTTTTTCTTTTAATGGATTCTCATTTCAACTACAGTTCTGTCAATCCCAGATGATTTTATCATAGAAGACTTCGGTGTCACAAAATGTTAGGAATGCAATTAGATTTTTTTTTTCTCTGTGATATTATTCAGATGTAAAGGATGTGAGAAGTTACAGGCTGAGATTATAAATTCCCCAGGATTTTTCAGGTTCTGTGGCAGTGCCAACACTGGGCACAGCTCTGTTATTGAGATGTCTCTTAGAGGGCAAATTAATCATTGTTATTAGAACAATACTAAAAAATAATGAGGTTGCATTTAGTTGGTGCCAAGTAATTAAATAGAAAGTAATTAAGTGCTGAATATGTCCAAAACTTTTGAGAACTGGGCTTTTCATGTAGGACTTGTGACAGAGAGCAAGAGGGAGAGAGGAGGAATCAAAGTCACGTCATCTTTTCTACTTCTGTCTTCTAATTTCCAGCCACTCATCCATTGAAACAGGCTCAGTGCAGCTGACAAGCAGGGAAATTAAATCCTTTCTAAAATGTGCTGAAACTGCCCCAAAACCTCAGAGACCTCGCTCACTCCAAGTTTTACTCAATTAAAACTCTTAAAAACGTGGTTAAAACTGCGTGTGCACAGCCACACGGATTAATTGCTGGGTGGAAAATGAACTTTTCCTCAGGGGCACCTCTGCAGGCAGAATTTAAAACATCAAGAATCTTCCCCAGGATCTCTGGTCTGTAAAATTTTTGCAGAAAATCTGCATAACACTGAAACTATTTATCTTTTAAACCTTCCTATCTTTTATTTATCTTTTTAATCCTTCCTGACTGACGCAGACCAAAGGCAAATTCTTGGTCCCAGAGGTGAAAATTGAGAGAGAAAAATCTGATCCTTGGGATGGTTTAATTCCAGATTCCTTCCTGGTGTTTGCTGGGCAGAAACTGGAAATTTGAAAATGTTTGAAATTTTAAAATGTTCATTTTCTTGGCCCAACAAGTGACAGGTTTGATTTACCCCTCCCAGCCAAGCACCTCTGTTTAATACATGCAGCAATCAAATAGAAATGTGATTAATGATTAATTACCACAGAGGAATTACAACCCCAACAGCTCTGTGCTGATTTCCATGGGAATTAATCCTGCTTCAAAATCCTGAGTTTGGGGAACAAAATGCCAATAAATCTCTGCTCGTTATGGATGCATCAGTAAAGATTTATCTGTGAGTGAAAACTCACAGTGCAAAAATTCACCTGTAGCAGAAGATTTGTGCCATATTTTAAAAGTGATTAAAAAACCCCATTTTCTGATAAAACCAGTTAAACTCTGTCTCTGTGCTTCTCTTGGGAGCTTTAAATTGCAACTGCTCTGATAAAATATGAAAGCTCCCATTGATTTGTTGATAATAGCAAATAAATAAATGTAGGGGAGAAAACACACTCGGAGATGTTATTGGCACTGAGGGAGCAGCAACGTCTTCAGTTTGCAGAGATCTGCCCAGAAATCTGTGAAAATCTCTTCTGCACCCACCGGCATTCCAGGGGAAATATTTACAAGCAACATTTGTCCTTCCCTTGCTCTCTTTGGTTTACAGGGGAAAAAAAAAAAACCTCATCCTGATTTTTTAGCTAAAAGGTGAATATTAAAATTATTTTTTCCTGCAGTGGAACAAAAAGGATGTTTATAAAAACATCAGCTGTACAAGGTTTTTCTTTTCTTATTCCAGGGTTAATACAGAGGGAACCAGGAGTAGTTGGGATGTTTGATTTCTTGGGAGTGTTTCTGGCAGTGTATTTGCCTTGCTGACAAAAAATCCAATACACTCCCTTGGATTTTATTTTCCTTTTTTCCTCTGTTACTTTGTTTATTGCTGGAGCGTTTTAAAATATTTTTATTGCAGATTCTGTGCTCCATTTAGGGCTTAAAGTAAATATTATGCTGCACACTGCTCCTAAAGTGAAGCTTGTATTGTAGCACTCACTCTGTCTTATCTTCCATATTTTACAAATGTTATGAAGTCTCACTTAACGGAAAAGCGTGGTCTCACAGCCTAAACTTGTAATTTAAAATCAACATTTTTGTGTAAATCAAGCCCACTACATAGCAATAAAAATTTATCTCCATTCCTCCATAATTCCTCACACTGCTGTGCTGTCCGAGTGCTGAATATCTCTGCTGAAATTCCACCCAGCTCTGCCAACCAGGAGGAAATTCCTCCAAACCCTCCTTCCTCAGGCTAGGAGCACAAACCACAGAGGAGATTTATGAGGGAAAAGACAAGAGAGGAAAAAGCTCAGTCTGACACTTTGTTCCAGCTGAACCCTTGTCTACAAAAATGTGATTTATGTCTCAGCTCATCCTTGCAGGGATTTCCCAGACCAGCCGTTCTGCCATCACCCATTTCAACCAGACTTTCATTTTCCTGCTCTAGAAATTTGGGTTGGGATGGAATTTCATGGAATTTAACCCTGAAATAAAATGAACAACAGGTGCCATCGCTGCTCGTCCATCCCATGGGGTCGAACCCTTTCCAGTCCCACTCAAGAAAGAGTTAACTTCCAAAATTACATCATCCTTAAATTGATGTAAGCTCCAGGAGTTTGATGGCTTCAACAACAGCAATCAGCATCTCAAAGGGATGTTTCTTGGGTTTATTTTTTACTTTTAAAAAGAAACGGAAAAGGAACCCTCTAACAGATTTATTTTTATTTTTTTCTTCACAGGACACAAGTGATTATTCCTTAGTAGGGAAACCCTGCAGGTGAGGAGGCAAACACAGCCCAGGGGATGGGGCTGCTTGGCACTGGAGAGAGGACTGGGGCCACCACAACTGGCCATGAGCCAGGGGACCAGTGGCCACCACATTGGCCACAAGCCCAGGGCTGTGCCAGAGCCCTCAGGCAGAGTCAAGGGCACAGAAAGGCTCCTGATCCTCATCCTCATCCTCATCCTCATCCTC